>JAVJGJ010000014.1:120099964-120138149 GCA_035590215.1 Microhierax caerulescens
GGGGGCCAGCAGCGGGCCCTGGCAGCAAGGCAGGTCAGCAGTGTCCTGGGCTGTGTGAACAGGAGCATGGCCGGGAGCTGGAGGGAAGCAGTACCCACCACTACCCACCACTTCTTGCACCGCATCTAGATACTACATCCTTTTTTTGGTGTGTCCCCCAAATAGAAGGAAGACCTCAATAAGCTGGGACAAGTCTGGTGGAAGGTCACTAAGATAGTCAGGGGCTGCAGCACTTGCCCTGTGGGGAAAGCCTGAGGGATTCGCGTTCACTCAGCCTGGAGAGAACCTAACGTGCTTCAAGAGTTTGCAGATCTGAAAAATGCTGAGAAAAGAAAACTCGCCATCATGAGCACATGGCAATTCCTACTCTAAAGTGTTAAAGTAGCGACTGAAACGGGAGCGTACTCAATGCGTGCCCCAGTTTAACATCAACTAATTTAAGAGCCAAGGCACAAGCCACACCCACAGATTTGGCCTGACAGACCAGGAAAGCCTTTATTAATTATGCAATTAATTTAAAAGCTCTCAGGGAAAGGTTCTTACCTGAGCAGTGCACCAGTGCAGTCCTCTGCAGGCGCCGACCAAAGGTCTTCCCATCCAGCTGAGTGGAGAATGTCAAAGTGTCACCGGAGCAGAAAGCCCCTCCTGTGCAGAGACGGTCCGTACGGGAGCAATGCTTGCCGGGGCTTCGGATTTTGCTCCGTCCCCTTGTGGTCCCGTTGCACGCTCAGTATCAAAGCAGACTTCCCCAGGGGCGACACTGTCCTTCCCAGTTTGCACTGCAGAGCCGACATCACGCGCCAACCGCCCCGGCACGTTGCAGGCTAAGGACAGACACGCGGTCACCCCGCAGACACCACAAGCGTCAGCCGCTCCTGCCGCAGGCCATGTCCGCTGCCCTCGGGAGCCCGGGTGACCGCCGAGGGGGAACGCAGCTGCGCCTCTGCCTTGCAGCCACCACCTCGACAGCTCATTGTGCAGGGGCTGCCACCGGCCCCTCTCGGGGCTCTGCCTTTGCTCGTGGAGCACGCGCGGTTCTCCGGAGCGCGGCTCGCTGCGTGATTCCCCGCTAAGTGCCACGCTTCTGTTAGTGTATTTAACCAGGGTACCCACCAGCGCAACCCGCGCCGAGCTCAGGTGCCGCAGAACAAGCTGCCCAGCGGCATCAACACGCAGCGGTGACACACCGGGAGCAACGGCATCGCCAAGGCTGCGCTCTCGCTTTGCCAAGTCCCACAGCACGCGCAGAGCGTGGCCGGGGCTGGGCCCGGCTGCCTGGGGGGTCTCAGGAAACAACGAGGCTGACTGGGAGCAGCTGGCTCGGCCACCCGTCACGGCTCCGGCCACGCCACGGTGCTGCGATGGCACCGTGCAGCCCACTGGCCCCCGTGTTCGGGGCAGCCTGGCCAGCACTGCTCCATCACACATCACACGGCACTGACCCGCCTGCGCACCCCAGCACCCAGCAGCAGGATTTGACCCTGCAGGCGAGGTCGGAGCTGCGACACACCGCGAGTGCTCACCCAGCGCCAGCGCCAGCCCGTGCAGGGTACACACCTGGTGAACACGCATGCTTGCACGTACCAAATGAATCGTCCAGTACAGGCCCCACGCTGAACTTCTGCCCTTACATTCATTTGCAATCAACATTTGAATTAACAGGATCATTACTTTTATTCACTACGATCTGGAGAGGAAAAAATAAATCAGAAATATCAGCTATGTAAATAACCTGTGACCACACTGATCAATCCAGTTCACTTAGACCCCTTCTTACCATAAAAAAAAACCCCAAAACAAAACAAAAAAACCAAAAAATGAAATATGTGTTCTAAAAAACAGTTAAAAACCCCCAAACATACACTTAAACTCTGCTTGTCCCTCAAAACAGCCACTGAGCAGGCAGATGTTACCACCTGCTACGCGCAACAGAACTGACTGACTGAAGGCAGAGCTCAGCAGCCTGAGTCACGAGAGGAAGGATTAAAGCGCTGAGCCGAGAGCAGTCACGGGAGCAGACATCACCTCACCCCCCGAACGAACGGTACCTGTAACAGACATCAGTCGCCCTCCCCATCTGGACGGGGCACGTCGCGCACTGCTGGCAGGCAACGCAGGGCCTCACCGCGTCATTCTGCAGCCCAGGGAGAGGGGCTGGCAGTGCGCGGAAGCAAGCCTTTCTTTATTTTCTTTCTGCAAAACAAGCGAGTTTGATAACGGCACCTCAGAGACCTAGAGCCGAAACATGAGCCAGTTCAGGGTGCAAAGAGAGGATGCGATGCCTGCTCGGGGATACTGCGTGTCTGTAACCACCCAGCCAGCCCAAAGCACTGCAGCTTTCCCCTTTTAGCAGGGGATCACAAGCGAACTCAAAAAATACTTGAGCTCTTGCAGAATGGCATTTCTTGTTTACAAGGGCTGGTGTGTGTCCTGCTTGGGCACCAAGTGCCGCTCACGCTGCACCACGAAGCGCAGGAGCAGGAGCAGGAGCAGGAGCAGGAGCAGAGGCTGCAGAGGCAGCAGCCGCCTGCGCAGCCCGGCTGGCCGGCACCCGTCCCCTGCCAGCAGCATCAGTTTGCCTTCTTCATAACGTAACTCACCTGGGCAGCTTTTCCACCTTACATTTTCGATTTCACCGTCTCAAGGATGGGCTTCCTAATTGTACAAACATTCTTTGAAAGACTAGGGAAGAGTTAATTAACTAGTGAATAACAGAAAAGTTACCAAAACTTTTCAAAAGAGACATTATGGAAAAAAGCCGTGATACAATCCTGAAACCGCAGCGCATCAGCCCGCCAGTCCAGCCACCGACAGCTCTGCAGAGCTACTCTCTACTGCTTCTTCCACCTTCACCTCACCTCCTTCTTCCCCAAAAGCATGGGAGAGGCCAAAGAGGAACTGAAATAAAACCCAGGAGTAACCTGAGGAAGGATCAATTTGCCACACTTGGAACGTGTCCTAGTTTTATCATGACACTCCTGACTATGTCTCCTCCAGATGAAGAGATGTGGAGCTTAACAGGGCACGGCTGCTTCTTCTGGCGCAGCTGTGCAGCCTACGAGACATCAGGAGTAGGAAATACTTGCTGCCAAAGGAAGCAGAAAGTGTGATTTACACCCAGGTTCCCACGCCAAGGCCTGACTCCCAGATATCAGCTGAATTTATCCCAAGCACTGGGGTACACAGCTCCAGTTATATGCCATTTATTTCTTCCAAACACGGGAACCCAGGAAGTGTTTTCACCTCTTTATATATTTATTAAGATCTGTTGGATTTAGACCTAAGCTTAAACTCTCCCCCAGTTTCTTTCTTGCCTGCCCCCTAATGTGGGTCACAGACCTGAGACCCTGCGCTCACCTGCAGAGCCCTGACCCCCGTGCACAACCGGCATTTAGACTCATGTAACGGGCACCCCCAAGAGAAGCTATTTTGCTGGCAGAGCCACTATCGTTCTAGTAATTCAGTTTCACTTAACTCCTGTGAGACCCCCATTACACGCCCAGCCAGCGTTCCTTCGCCCAGAGTACCGAGCGTCTCACCACTTCCCTGCTCCATTCAAAACTCGGAATCTCGAGTGCCAGCAGTCCCTGCCCACTGACCGTAATCCCTGTTTTCAGTCCGTTACCCCTTCCCTCCCACCTAACATCCCACCCCTCAAAAAGCCTTCCCGTGCATCCACCCAGCTTCTACCCAACCTGGCTCCTGAGGACCAAGGTCACGCGTTATGGCTGCACAATTCTCCGAACAAAGCGGGATGGGGATGGCTCTTTACAAATGCAGTCAGCCCACTCCCTGCTAGAAATATTTGGGCAGCCTGACTCAAGTTTTCACGTCCCCCCAAAGCCTTTCATGGAGAGCATTCCCATGTCACATCTGCTAGACGAAGCAGCCTGGGGTTAGATGTCGTTTTCCACCGGTGCCTGTCCATGCTCCTTGACCAAGGAGGAACAGGTATTTCCCTATTGAATGAATGACGCAGACAAAGACCAGTGCACGCAATGAATGAATGAATGACGCAGACAAAGACCTCCAGTGCACGGCAAGCTCAGCAATGACTCCTACAGACGACTGTGGGAACTCTGTTCACTAACCTAACCGGTGTAGGATCACCCTTCGGTACCTAGTACCTTTCACATGAGGAAAAGTTACTCAAAGAACATCATCTTATCTGCCTCCTCACAAAAACAAACCACTCCAGACACTTCAACTAACATAAGGAAAACATTTTGCATGTTACATTACTGGGTAACAGCTCCATTTTTGTAATAGGCTACCCAAGCCTCAAAAAGTTTGGTCAACCAAGGCTGGTTTAATTACTGTAAATTATTTTTCTCTCTATAAAAAAAGCAAACTGTCTTTCCAGAAATACAGAAAAATTAAAACAGGACAAGTATGATACCAGCAGCTTTTGGTTTTCTTTTTTTTTATTATTTGTTTTTGCAACACCATTCACTATTTCTTTTTCCTGTGGCCTTACGCAAACTACGTGAGATTTGGGTTAGAAAGTGTGTGTCTCAGTCTAGCAGACAAAGGCACGACAGTCTCCAGTGGCTGGCAAGTTAAGCTGGGCATGTTCATATTAGAAACTCTTTTAAAAAAAGGTACCGAAGACAGCAATTGACTGTTGGAACAACTTACTGAAGATGGTAATGGCTATCTCCATCA
The DNA here is from genome assembly GCA_035590215.1 of Microhierax caerulescens. Taxonomy (NCBI): domain Eukaryota; kingdom Metazoa; phylum Chordata; class Aves; order Falconiformes; family Falconidae; genus Microhierax; species Microhierax caerulescens. Next base: position 120,104,630 of record JAVJGJ010000014.1, read on the forward strand.
CTGGAAACTTTCAGCTAAAGCTGCTGGTTACGAAGCAGTAATTACATAAATGGAATTTCTGTGGTTGCCTCTATGAGTAAGTTAAAATAGATTATCTGTATTTATCCCCAGACTGGGATATAAATCTCCAGAGTTTATCACCCTCCTGTAAAGGCCAGTAAAGCTATACTTGTATTAATTTATCCTATATATTGAAAGCATTCACCAAACCAGCTTAAAAAAGCATCTCCAGTTTTCATCTTTGTAGAACAAGGTCATGAAAACACGTACAAAACAGTAACAATTTGAAAAGGGGAGGAAAACAATTCAGACAAAGCATCCGTTCTGAAATGTTTCAAATAATTTTATTAAACAATCATGTTTTACATGTCATCAGACCTAACCCCTGAAGTGCAAAAATGTTTCTGAGGTATTAAGACTGGAGGAAAACAGGCACAGTATTGGTTGTTAGGGATACCACACTACAGCACAGTGGACTTAGTGAACAACAGGCCTTTATACAGCATTTGCAGGATCAGAGAAAACTGAGAACAAGTCTCTGTTTGTCTTTAGGCTTGAGCGCCAAAAAGGCCTGATCGTTAGCCAGTTGCATCACTTCAATGAAAGCACAGACATGGTTAGCACAGGATGATGATAAATATCAGTGAGGTGTTACTTTTAGCCAAGATGGATAGATGAAAACCAGTTCCTCCTGAGACACAATGTTTTTTTTTCAAATTTGTCAAAAACACCATGACAAAACAGAAGTGATCCTTATCTTAGTAGGCGTTTATGAACTTATGTTTCTGAATGTGTCAGGTTTTGTGTAAGAATGGCATACTTGGAAAGGTCTCACCTTCAGCATCTTCAGCTTTAAGACCCCGCTGGGAAGCTGGAGACACGAGCTGTACTGTCGGCACACCCACGGGCATAATGTCATACAGTCTGATCATAAGCACAACTGAGATTCTCCTAATTTTCTAGGATTGTTACCAGTATCACTGCTGCTTACCTACACGTCATCTAGCAAATCTACAAATACAGAATAGCTGGAATAGAAGCTGGATACAGCTGGAGCGTTGCCGTAATATTTTTTAATGGAATCGTATTTCACGGACAAGAAAGGCAACCCCAAAGAAAAAGTGCAAGTAAATCATCACTTTCAGTTGAAAACTGGGTTTCGAATGCCGCTCAAGACCGAACTGCTGGGCCACTTTCTGTGCAGAAGAGTTAGGGAACATACAAAAAAGAAAATGCTTGTGATTCCTAGGACAACAATGCCCGAAATCAGTGCACTGGTGACTGAGTTCAGCTGGAAAGGAGGTCCGTTTGGATGAGCTGCAAAGAGAACAAAAATGTGCAGGTAAGATCTGGTTACAGGCTCTCAGCAGTGCCAAACACTTCTGTCTTTCCATTACAACACCCTAGATACAAAATAATTACAATGAATGAACTAAAACTGTACTTCAGAATGAGCACCTGTCCACGTGGATAAAGCTTATCTAAGTGCAGTTTGAAAACAGTTATTAGTCCTTTCAATATCCATCAGCTAGGGGATAAAGACAGTAAGGATGCTTCTAAGGCATAATCCCTCACGTGCCAGTGACAACCCTGACCTGTGCTATTTAAGGCAAGACTATCCTTATCCAAAAACTGTTAGGGCAGAAGTATAAAGATTTGTGGCCTAATCAAGTTAATGAATGGATTTCTTCCCTGAAATCATTATCCACATCTCAGTTCAAAGGGTATATAAATCCTTAGCAGACGTATCTGGCACCAGGTACCTGAGCTACTCTAAGCTCACCCGTACACCCTCACAGAAGGCTTCCTAATGTGCTAATCAGTTCTCAGGTAGAAAAGGTAACATATTTACTATTTAGTGTAGCTCAACAGGCTGTTTGTGGACCAGTTCCTCCATACTGGAACACACACATCCAGCCTGTACCATCTTTCCCAGCAAGAAGGGAAAAAAAAAAAACACAAGAAAACCCCACACATTTGGGTAGGTGCAACCCAAAGCACCAACGTGCGTTTGCCTAAAGCCATGTTTGCCACTACCAGAGCTGGGGGGTGAGGTGGAACGACACCACAGCTTCTGTGTGGGAAACCAGACTGCTTCTCCCAGAAGCAGCCACCTGCCCTCAACATCACCAACCCCTCCCTCCTCACCAAAGCTGGGGGGGGGATAAAAAACCCAGCTCTGTTGATGATGTTGCCCTCCCTTTCCCAACGCTGTGCTGCCTTCTGACCTTGCTTGTCTTCTCCCCACTACAGCAGTAATCCCACCTTGCTCTTCCTCTCCACTCTCCACTGGGACAGCAACAGGCACAGGAAAGGCACCGCCAGCCCTTACTACCAGCAGAGAAGAGCGACAGGCTGACAGCAGCCCTGCAAGTGCCCAGAGAGAAGCACCCCACACCTCCGAGGGCTGCTGTCCCCCCCAGCCTGTCCCCTCCGCTGCCCTAGCAGAGCACCAGCTCCAGCCAAGCTTCTCCGTAGGCTCTCCGCACGGTTAAACGCCAGGAGAGCAGGAGCTGAAGCACAGCTCTGCTGACTTTGACCTATGAGCTGAAATAGTTGGAGCATGACAACCATTTTGCTGCTCTACTTCTGCATGGCATGTGCAAATTTTACCATTTAGGTCTGATTTTGCATCTGGCAGTTGCAATGTTCCCTCACCCTCATATGTCCCAGCAGCAGATTTTCATGTTAAATCCATCATAGGAATAAGAACTTGCTGTGTTGGTGGGGCTGGGTACACAAATTAAACGGAGCATTCCAGATTCATCAATTGCTTTCTTTACACCATGTCAGCATTAACTCATTTAAATGACAAAAAAACCCAAAAAACAAAACAAAACAAAAAAAAAACACGAAAAGGAAAAACATTCCAGCTCAGTGCAGAAAGCTCAAAATGGTTCAGGTCCTCAGTTATGTTTCTCATAAACCCTCTTTCACGTTTCTTGGAATTTTAATTAACTTACCAAGTTGTGAATTGTTGGTTGGAGTCTCATCTGTATAAAATAAAAATGGGATGCATTATATTTTACAAATACCTCTGCCTACCTCCACCCCTCCTTGCAACACAAAAGCCAACAGTCCTAGCTTTATTTTCAAAACACATCAGCTACACTTGCAACATTGACTAGCAGCTTTTAGCATCTCTAGCAGGATAAGAACAACAGTAATTACATGTTACTTCAGTTTTAATGTGAGCACACCAATATGAAGTTACTCGGTACTCTGGGGAGAGGGAAAAAAAAAACCAACCCAAAAAAACCTGAACAACTTAATGTAGGAACTTTTTAGCTGAAAAGGTGGCTGAGTTCTTTTCTGTCCCTCAATAAAAATACAACTATAAGCACAGTATTATACACAAGTCCCTTCACTGTTAATCATAGTACAAAAAGATCTGTGTAGGAAAAAGATTAACCTGAGTTTTTCAAAGAAAAATACATCAGTGACCATAAATGATTACAAAAATGCCCTTTCCCCATGCTCGTTTTTCTCTTGACAGTTCCACAGTGGCATTATATTCAGGGAAACATTTGTATTTTGTCTTCAGTTTTTACTTACTTACCATTGTCCATCTCAGAATTACATTTCTTGTCACTATTTTTGCTGTTTTGTGCAACTTGGAAGCACAGCTCACGCATACATTTGTTTTGAGCAGCCGTCTTCTAAGTTTAAGTGAAACATCCATCAAAAGCAACACAATTTCACCCTCACAAGTAGGTACCTGTTTTGTTTCTATACACAGATACTAAAACATTTTTTTCTGCGTATGTCTCCTGTAATGACTTATTTTAGATTAAGAAACAAAAATAAAGTTTCCCTGAAAAGAACAAAATGTTAGAAATAAGAGTTCAGAATTATACAGGAGAAGGGCCATTACTAATTTGCAGTAGCACTATTCAGTATCTTTATTTATCGGTATATTATGTCAAGGTAACGGCACAAACAGCCCTAGTCCCCAGTGGTTCCCGTACCGGAGTGATGGGGAGACCTGGCCACCTCGAGGTGCCCCTGCAGACACTGATGTGCACAAGAGTGGCCCCAGGACACAAGCAGCACCTGCCCAAATGAGGGGAGTGGGGGTGGCACATCCGTGCGACCGCAGAACTCGCGCTGGTGTATGCGCTATGGCGAGGCAGGAGCAGCAGGTTTGACGGGCTCTGCACACATGATCCAGCTGCACTGAGCTGGACCAGAGCTGGTCTCGAAAATAACAGAAGCACCTACGAGCAGCACCGCCGCAGAGTAAGCCAGCGCTGCGCCACGGCACTCCTCAGGCAAACCCAGACAGCTCTGTTCAAGTCCTGTCATGACCTTCCCCTCTTACTCCTTCCTCGACTGCAGCATTCATGAACCTGACATTCTCAGTGCACTTACTTTCACGATGGGAAGGGACAGCGGGAGGGAATGCTGTCCCCTGTTCCTGCTCCAGAAGAAACAGGGAAGTGCGAGGCAGATCAAGGGACTCACCCAGTGCCACGCAGAAAATTCATGGCAGAGTTCAGAACCGAATCCCGTTTTTTCCCCGAGTACTTCCCATCAAACCATCCTTCTGTCAGCAGGAGTGGGGTGCTCCAAAAGCATACTATGGCGATGCAGAAATACCTAATAATGTGATCTTATCTAACATCTAAAAAGCGACATAGCTCAAGTAGACACCTAAAGAAATATTTTCCTTTCCAGCCTTATTCCTGATTTCATTTTAAAAACCTCAACGATCGTAATGAAATTATAAAACCGTTTATCCTTTCGTCAGCGTCGTTTAATACCCACGGACAGACCTTTACTTGCTTGAAATTATGCAGTATTTAAATGTAATTGATGAGTATCTTTTTTTTTAATTGTAAAAAAAGCATTCACAGCATTTGAACCATAAGCTATATTACCTAAAAACTTGGTTTATGACCAACACCTATATCTAGATTCCATTCCTTGCCTAAGGCAGCATTTCTCTAGCATACACGTTTGTCTGAGCAGAGCCGTTATTCCTTTCCCATGAAGTGCTCACGCATGCAGCTTTGAAGTTAGTTCTTTTCACTTTTCCTTGACTAATCAGATAGCAGCGACTCAGTTGGGACTAGGCATAATGCACAATAAAGTACTCATTTTCATTACAGAAATGTTGCTTATAACAGTGCTATTTGTTCGAAAAATGGTCTCTGGCTAGATGGTTCCCTATTCTGGAGGGTCAGGTGTTGCCTTTGGATATGTGGGCACAAGCGCTTTGCATGTAAAGAAGGGTTTGATTCTTAAGTGTTTTGATTATTTCTCCTAGACAGGATTCAGTCCTGCTTTCAGCTTCCTAACTCTAAAGACTGCTGAAATCAGTTCCTTAACTGCAACTACTTATAAATTTTATATCGGTAAATAGAATTTCCTAATTTTTTTCAAATATTTTATTTGCAGTCATATAAATTCTTTCCAGAGACTGCAGGTTGCATTTAGAGGTTTTAGAGGTGCCTTTTTTCCTTTTTTTTTTTTTTTTTTTTCATTGGCAATAAAAATGGAAATTATGGAATTTCACCCTGGATTTAAAGGAGAAGATTTTGGTCCACTGTTTAGAATTTACAGTGTGTTTGTCCTATTTCTTTCTTATAGCTGAAGGCTAAGCATAGCATGTATTAATTTTATGCAACACTTAAATAAAAAAGAGGTGAAGCTGGAAGGAATGGTGACTAGAAAGTGACAGTGAATATTCATTAGCTGCCCAAATTAAATAGCAACACTGAACACAGTACCTTAAATTCCATTATCTTCAGTGAAATCTGACAAAAAGAAAGAAGCCAGCCCACTGAGTTTGGGCTTCTATAATAGCCTTATATGCATAACAGTATCCCACAGTGATTCTCCTGGGGTAGGGAGGAAGCATGAGTGCTGAACAGAAACGTTAGCTCAAAATTTCTACCGAACACTCCAACAGCAGGGAAAAAAAAAAAATACCCAGCAAACTCACGGAGAATCCACCCATTCTCCAAGTCACTGCAAAATTAAACTGCAAAACATTTCCCCAGGTTTCTGAAATTCCTGCTGTCCATAGAAAAAGTTTGCTCATTCCTACCACTCCTGGTAATGATGGGGCCAGCAGAGATTACAGCATTGCCAGAGGTGCTCTGAGGGCTCCACGTTGTCCTCCCACCAGCGTCTCTTCTTTCTCTGTTACTGCAAATCTGAGCGGTTAATCAAAACAATCACCGTTTCAGAGTGGAATGGAATTATTGCCCTTCTGTGCTTCCTGCTTTAATGTAAACTCTTTTATAAGCAATACTACAACTTTGATTTTATTTCTTAGTATGTATTAAATTACTTTGCAATAAAAGCAGCTGCAATATTCGCTAGAAGTGTATCTTATAAATGCCTGGTTTCTCATTGTATTTTGCCTCACTTCGTTTACAGAACTACATTGCTGTTGTGTACAAGATCCATCTTAGAGTATATTAAATTTTCAGTAGTTAATTTCCCAAAGCTTTGTTTACAGACATTTTCCCCCAACAAACGTGCTTCACTCAACTAAGGATAGACAACAGGCTACAATCCCTATTCTAGGAAACTTCTTGAGTTAAAAGTCTGCATGTTTTCCATGGAGTTCTAAACATCAATGACCCACATTAAAACAACCCTCAGCACTCTGTCACCTGGAATCCACCTTTTAACATCTCTAATTTATAATCTACCTTTAATCTTGGGTACTCAAGTATCCTTCAACCAAGAGCATTTCCTCAATTTCAACTTTTTTGTGAAAGAAGTTTGAAAACCTCAGAACTTAAATTTAATAGAAACAATGAATTCAGTGTGACATAAAAGTATAAAATCATGCACAAAACGTCAGACATATACTGAACTGATAGCATTTTAAAATTCTAAATGCAAAGTCATTCAGTAGCGGACAACACTGCATTCTGAAGACATCACAGAATGTTCTGTGTTTATACATTTATTTAAATAAGTTTCCAAAATATATTTGTTGATCCTGACACTCCTCAAATTGAGTAATTTTTGAATTGACACAACTTCACGAACTTCAACAAAACAGCAGTTTCCAGACCGTAAGGGAGGTGGTAATAAACTCTAGGGGATGTAGTAGTTGTGGGTTTTTTTCCCTCTACTATCAGAAACTCTTTCAAATTTTCCTTTTCAGTAGAATGGCACTTACTGTAGCTTTAAGTTTTCCCATAAATTCTATTCTAAGATACTTCCATACATCCACTGTGACTGTGGATACCTTTTTCCTTAGATGCTATAGTAATATCTATATAGTGATATAAGAATATCAGCTCTGAAGCTGTAACTTTTAAAAATGAATTAAAGGGCCAAAAGGCAAAGAGGCCATTTCTCACATGTTCAACCACCTGTGTTTTGCAGGTCTGGTATTATTCTAATTCTGGATGACAACGTTCATTGCCCTGTTCTTCATCAGTTGTTTTACATTCCTTCAGACACAAAAAACATTCTTACTTCAGACTCTACCAGTCACCTTAATTCTGCGCCTTCCAAACTTCCATAGCATTTGCATGCAGAGTAACTCCAGTGTACCTATTTTATATCCAGATAATTAACAGCAGCTTCCATCCACTGAAACTTACTGGCACAAGAAAGGGACAGTCATCCGCTCTGCACAGCTTTGTCACGCAGTGAAGGAAGACCGTAGACATCTTCTGGTTCTTATGCTTCACAAAGCGAAACACCTCAAAGGAAAACCGGCCCATTTGGCTCTTGCCATTTTCAATTATAGTTGTCTGCGGGTCCTTGTCACAGCTAGGTTTTGTAGAGAAGATTAAAACTAGGATGAGCAGCTGTATTAGCATTTTGAGGCTCTTAGCTGAGAATAAGAGAACTTGGGCAGTAAGTTCAGTGCTCTAGGTTCTTGGAAAAGAACACAGTGCCCTAATGAACACAGGCAGCTGCAACCTGCCCGCTGGGCTGCGCGGTCCTTTGCCAAAATGCATTCCTACAAAACCATCATGTTCTGTTTTGCAGCATCACAGCTATAACCAAGGTACCATTTCATTCCAGTGCCCAAAGAAACTTGAGACCTGAAGCAAAAAGTAATCAGGTATGCTAACCAGTACAGTCAGGTAGCTCCAAATGAAGACAGTGTCTCTCCAGCAACCGTCACTGCTGAGATTTAATCTGAGACACTGCCAAGATGTTTTTCAAAGTCCCAATTCAAATAAATGTTTTTACTGGGAGTAGAAGCAGGAGCATCTATTTATCTATAATCATTTGCTTAACTGCTTTCCTGAACTGGAGTCTATGATGTTTTATATCACTGTCATTCACTACAAGGATACCTTTGGCAAAAAAAAGGCCAGTTTACCCATTCGGTTTGGGTGTTTATGGTATCTCTAGTAGAGCCACTTTGGATATATGCTTCTTTACCTTCATAATTCTTACAACTTTGCACTTGCTTCTGTGTTTATGTTCACAAACAAGAAAAGTCCTGCATGTTATCTGCAAGTCCAGCCCTTGGTCCTCCCTGCTAATATTGCTTAGACTTTCCAGGCAGTTTAGAACACCACTATCGGAGAGATTTATAACTGGTTTTTAAAGGGAGGACTCACAAAATACTGGGTTTGCACAGGACCTACCTGAAAAAAAGATCATATCGAAGATCATCACTAGGATTACCAGATGGCGTGGTGTAACAGTAGTCCATCAAAACATTCCACCTGCACAGGGAGCAAAATGATAGATGAGGGAAACTGGCAACATTAAGTGTAGGGGTGGAGAGAGTGAGATAAGATTAAAATATAGTACAGGCAAGCATACAAACTGAATATGCAGGCTGTTACATTGAAAACCAGTTACTGTATTTAACAGGTCACGTACAAGTCATCCTGCATTCTCAATATATCACCTGTTTCTTCCCACTACTCACAAAGCTAAACGGCACAGCATAGCAGCAGAATAGTATAAATCAAATCATTCTGGTTCATGCAAGTCAACCACCACACCACCACACGTTGTATACCTCCTCTCAGAAGTCACAGCCACATAGGACTAGAAATCAAAACCTTTTTTAAAATCAAAACCACTTTTAAAAGCCCTGGAGATTCTCAATTGACCTTACAGAGGCTCATTCTTAAATAACAGCAATACAGAATTTAAAGTGTCATTCAGGAAAACTTCCATAATGAGGACAGCAGCAAGAGATGTGTTCACCATTAAGAACCTGATACCCTCCAGCTGAGGGCAGTGATTACCAAACACCGACCATTATTTTGGCATACAAAAGTCTATGAGGAACAACAGTTTCTTCTAAGTCAGAAAAATTTGTAACACCGAGAGCTGAATAGTAAGCAAGACAAGAAATAACATCCTTTACGGTACCTGCCATCAAGGTTGGTTGCTCTTACAGCTGCATATATTTTGGTTTTCAAAGGTAAACCTGTGCTTGGAATAAGGAGCTGCTGGCTGTAGGTTGAATCCTGAAAAATAAACATTGCCTCAGTGTGCCAGAAACCCACTGTTACCACCCATCTGCCTCCAGACTGAACTCCCATCTACATTTTCTAACCTTTCTATGTAGGACAGTCATTTACTTTGTCCTCTGTAAGGGAAGAAGCAAAAAGCAGTGCCAGAGCATTTGCCTACAAGCTTGTCTGTAAAGATCGACAATATTTGACTGGCCTTATCCCATGCAACTACTTTGGGGAATCTATTTATGATTTTATGAAGTGGTTGGATCGGTGATGAAAGAAAAAGCATCATTCACTAACATCTCAGTAGGTCTCCCAGCACCTACAGGCAAATGTAGCAGCTACTGTGGTTTTCGAAAGGAGGAGCTGAACTGGGCTGTCCTGGTGTACCCTTTTCCCAGGAAAGCTTGTTATTTGATTCAGTGGAGACAGCAACGTCACCAGGTTTTCTATATCTTAAGACAGAGTCTGGGAGAACAGACACATTCCATTATGCAAAATGTAGTTTCTGTGGAAGTTGGTTTGTTGAGGACTATAAGTAACAAACATTTTCATTTAAATTTAGGGTTTTTTCAAAAAAAGCTGTTTTAAGCAAGCTGTGCATAATGTGAAAGTTGGGAATTCTCCATATACTGCTGCACAGATATAGATGTTTTATTGGTTTCTTCTTCAAAGGCTGAACCGTCACTTTAGCAACAAAACCACAAAACAGATCTGAGTGGCCGATGTTAATTCAGCGTCTCAAAGTGCACTTACTGGTAAGGCCACCTACATCCAATGGGTTGCTAACCCAGAAAGCACATGGACTTTCATGTTGAGACCTCTTGTGAGGGGTCAAAACGCTCAATACATAAGAAAAATTTTGTTAAACAGGACTTTGGCCAGGTTCAGTGTGACAGGGAAGACCAAGAGCAGCAGCTGACAGCAACAAGAAGGATTAAGCACAAAAATCAAGTATTCCTTCAAAGAGAACAATGCCAAAATTCACAGCGTGGCCCTGTTGGGCCTGCAGCGCCGGAGGCCCCGGGAGGCAGCACACGTGCACACACCAGCTCTGCCGCACACACCGCGACTCCGCCAAGATCCACTCACGTAACATCAGGTAAGTTTGCCCGCTTGAAAATTAATTTTACGTTTCTCCAGTATGTAGCTCTGTCACATTTTGCAACTGATTACAAAGTCTACAGCAAGTCCCTCACTGTTGCATACCATAATTGATCTTTTTTTCTTAAAGAGCAGTTTTTATTCATTTAGGCAGACATTTACAGGAAGGCCTAAAAGCACATAGCCACTTAGGCTCTGTGAAAGCCCATTAAACATTTTGCTATTAAACTCTGAGTAGATCATAGTCACTGCTCTCATCTTTCCTAATGATTACATGTGCTAACGCCACCAATGTTTACATCGCCTGGTGAGGGAAGATGGAGGCGAGCTGCGGAGATGAGTCAGTGTTAGGAAATACTACAGCTAAAGTTTGAAGGTATGGCTGCTCGGTCAGGAGTCACGTCTGTGCACAGCCCCTCAGCCGCACCGAGGGTGGACAGGAGCCTCGAGGCTGCTCCCAGCGCCAGGATTCTCCAAGGGGACCCAGTGAGCCCACAGAGCCCGAGCCCACCAGCCCACGGGTGCCCAGAGGCGCTCCCAACCAAAGCGCAGCCGTGCACCAGTGACTCCCTACCCGCAGCCCCAGGGCACGACAGAAGGGCATATCCATCCCTCAAGCTGCCAGCCTGAGTGGCATCGCTCACGCCAGTGCTGCTCCCTGGAGTAACGCAGCTGGAATCAAAGGATGAGACCCTGCTGTTTGTGGTCAGCTTGGAAACTCACTGGGGGAGGGAGGATGAAAGCCCATCTTGGCAAGCGGTATTTGAGAAAAGAAGCGTGCTCAGTGCAAGCATCAATAGCATTTGTACCTGACCGTTTGCAGAACTGAGCCCTGAAAGGCAGCAAACGCAGCAGTCCTGAGACTTCTGGCTACACCTTCACCCTGCCTCATCTTTTTGGACACGGGTTTATTTGAAAATGAGAAAAGTATAATCTTCATTTTAACAGATTATAGTTTGTTATTTGGAGCTCTGCTCTGTCAAACAAACATGATTTTTCTTTTTTTTTTTTTAGACATGCTGTTGGAAAACGTCCTGTTACAATATTTATAGCTCATTATGTTCAAAGCATAAAGCATTGACTTTTAAATCAGTTGCATGAATTATAACTCAGCATCACGATGGCATGAATAATAATGCAAAAAATCAGATTCATAATTTACCAAAATGATGCATGATAGATTGAAAAATTGATATTTAAATCAGGTATTTAAAATGTATGAATAAAAATTTTAATCAACACGGAAATATCATTTCAGGGATTAATGTTAAGTAGAGGTCCGTGCATTTTTAATGTTTTGCTGTCACCATCCATATTTACGTAGTAAAAGCTTTTACAACAATGCACATTCAAGTTAAATTATCTAAAACATATGGAAGTGTTAGTTGAAAGCTGCTAAAATGATTAACCCTTAAAATCTTTAAAGTCCACACAAGGAGGCATCAAGTGCAGCGGGCTATAGATTTGGAACAAATCCCACATCCCTCACTACAATTAACAGATGATCAAAACACTCTGATGAGGCTTGAACATAAAAATACCCCAGCAAGAGCACGGCAGTTTATTGCTAAGGGAACAGGTCTGGAATATTTTATATCTGGAATATTCTGTAGAGTACTCTCTGTATCAGCACAATGTACCTGTACACACATACACACACATACAGCGATAAGCACACACACATGCACATAAACATAGTAAGTGCAAACACAAGCATGTACTCCTGAGTATGATTGTTATTACAGCCGATTAGTCACGTGGCACTACAGCCTGATGGCCAGAGCTGTGCCCTGAGGAGCTGCATGCATGCACACAGGCCAAAGACTGCGCGTCCTCGACGGGCAGCCACACACATACAAGACCACAGGCGGATGCAAACAAGGACAAGGGAACTCAGGGATGAAAGGTGCCCAGAAAGAAGGCCTGGATCACGGGAGGAGTGGGAAAGGAACAGCAAATAATGAAGAGGAGTCTACACTTTGCTCTGCTAATCCCAGCTTGTGCACATTGTGCAGAGATTAGTTTAGTCCAGGTCATACTACTGTGTTTTATACTCACATTGTAAAGCAACAAATTCAAAGTGCTGATAAATGTACCGTTGTTCTCTCTTACAGAAATAGCAGCTGATGACCTACAACAGAACCAGAAATCAAAAACCAGCATGAAGAAAAATACCTTATTTTTGTGTTTACATACTTCAGTTTTTTATCATTAAAAACTCAATGAGTCATGTCAGAAGGAGTTAATTTATGCATTTGCACAAACTTCAGAAATTGGAATTTATAGTAGGAACACTGACAGAACCTTAACTATGCAGAAAGTAATGGATATTGTTGAAGACATGAATCAGAAAAATAATTAGCAGAGAGGCGAAGTGACAAAATGAAACTACTTTTCATGATGTACAAGGTTTACTCGTGGAAATAATTTTCTCTTGCACTCTATACTCAGAGAATCACAGAATGGTTTGGGTTTGAAGGGATCTTAAAGATCACCTCGTTCCAACGCCCCTCCCACGGGCAGGGACCCCTTCCAGTAGCCCAGACTGGCAGTGGTGCTGCAGTTGATGCAGCAGTGTGCTGTTAGCAGTTCTTGGTGAGCCGACTACATACCGCGTCGCACCGAAGCACTGCGGTGGACTGAACTGTGCAGGTGGACTGAACTGTGCAGCCTTCTTGGCACAGAAGCACCGCTATCTAACCCAAGCAATGTTTATCTTGTCAAATTAGAATCTGAGTAGCAGCCAGTGAGGACAGCAAAGGCAAACGAAGAATTTCTTTTTTTTTTTCTGCTATCATTTTGTCATCAGAACACCTGAATTTTAAGGGAAGCTTTTTTACATTATCTAGGGCTCTCTTCATAAACTATGCTATCTCATACAACGATGCTGCAGAATTTTCTTTTCCTTTGCATCCCTTCTTCTTTCAGTGCTTTTTCATCTCCCCATACTTTCTTGCAGAGCTGAAAATTACTGTTGCCAATACTGCTATGACATGCATATATTTAGGTGTGCATGCATATACACACATACATAATGGGCTTACACAAACATGGGAATGAAACACAAAAATGAAAAGCACACTTACGAAGCAAGCTGGGTGTTGTTAACCAAGTACTCCAGCGGATAGCTACAGCTAAATTTGTACAAAAGCCCAGGCAAATAGCTGATAATCGTCGGTGGGTCTGGCGTATCAATATAGCCTGAAACGTTACCTATCTGTACCACCGAGGTATTTCCATAAGCATTAACACCTCGAGCTGAGGATACCTATTGAGGGAGGCAGAAAAGGACTATTACCAGACAGTTAACTATAGAAAAAAAACGACCAAATTGCTTAAGGACACTGATGCTTTAGCCCATAATTTACCCAGAAATATCTTCAGTAAACCCTTCAAAAATTAATTTCATTTAATACCATGTTCCCTGTGTTCTGTTTTTCATCTCCCCAGAAACATGCATCTAGAGTTCACAAGCAATACCCCTGTTCTCAAAATACAGACTTGAGCAACATCTAATAAAAAATGATGAATCCTGGAAGCTTTTTTTTTTTTTTTGGTAGGAACTTTTTTTCTGAGCATTCTCGATGAATTCACATGACTTACTGGGAAAAGCTGAAGGAACTTTTCTATTACAGTTAAAAAATACTAGCTTAAAACAAGCTTCCATATGCAATAATAAAGCCAATACACAGGCAATTTCATTAACAGAAACAATACTCTATCACTCTTGAGCTTTGTTTTTTGACACATCAAACCCGATGTATTTTATAAGCAGATACAAGCCAAATATCTGAGTTCTGAGTCTGTGGTTTTGTTCGCATTACACATCTTTAAACTTGAATTATAAACTATGTGGAAAGAAATACTGTCAGAAACACACAAGATGAAAAGTAATACAACCTTAATGCCCATGCAACCTTAGTTCAGTCCCTGGACACATGCTGTCCTGTGCTGCTCAGGCTCACAGAGTGTGCAGAGGCAGCAATAACAAGCAGCTTTCCAGAAAACTGAAGGACACACTTTCCTCCTGGTAGTAGCCCAGCCCCACTCCACCTGTAGCTACTGATCTGAATAAGGGGTGGTTTGAAAAAAGCAGATAAATGTCACAAATGACTGCCTCAGTAGGCACACACACAGTAAGGCAAATTAACACGGCACTGGACTTGAGGCACTGCCTCATTTCTTTCCTATATCTGTATTAGTAAAACAGATGCTTTCAATAGCTTTAGAATACACAGCTTCTTAAAAAGGCTTTTCATTACGGAAGAATCATCCTGAGGTGCTCATGAGCTGTAACACTTTGCATTAAGTAGCATGGAGCAGACAGCAGGTATTTTGATTTCTTTGGCTACAGAAAAAACAGCCAGAAGACAGATGCAGCCATGCCCTTTGCCAGTACTATAGCTAATCACTTGCTAAAGAGCAGGAAAATTATGAAAATCAAATTTTCTAGGATCTACTGCTTGCCTAAAAAATTTAGGCTAGAGCACGAAGGTGTAATAGCCAGCTACAGCTCTGTTCAGCTTCCTCACCACCAAAAAATAAAGAGCGGCATCAGCCGTCTTACAGACAGACCTGGGTTTCGCCCGAGTTCTGCCAGAATGGTTGCCTTTCCTTGTATTGAAAATGAGTTTGAATGTCTTTGCTGTGAAACACAGCCAAGAAATGCACGGGATTGTACTACTCTAGTGTGGGGAACATAAGAAATGCTCTCTGCTACTTTATCCTCTTAGTTGGTGGCACAGCACGTGTAAATCAAGAGGGGATGAGGGCAATTTTTGGTTATATTTTTAGCAGATGCTACTTTGTCTTTGTATCCTGTGCAGCCTTGTAGGGGGCTTCATGGGGAACTCGAATTATTTGGACTTAACAGACTGGTTTGTTTTTTTTTTTTTATTAAAAAGCATCAAGCTTTTACAATTATAATCAAATAGCAAGGTCAGGGAGTTTACGATGTGACTGACTCCACAGGAATAGGAAAAAGTTGCTTCCTGGTAAATTCTACTGCAAGTCACTGAGGTGCTACAGCTTTTCAGGGAAAATAGGAAAAGAGAATCTTGAAGTTGGACGTTTTTGTTGAAATTTTAAAAGAAAACTCAGCCTGAGGCAAATAGGTCAGAGAGCATATCAAATATTTCAGCCCAGTTTTGCAATATTATTAGCAACAAAACAATGTGTTTGTTATAAAATCTGACAGGTATCATGAAGCACAAGTACAAATTGCAGATAGAATATAAGCCTCAAAAATAATAATTAAAAAAAAAAGTGTAAAAATGTATTAAGTTATTTGAAGATACTTTAAGTCATCGATCGCTGTTTGTACAATGTGGCATACACACAACCTGTACAACCCTTCTCCCTTGGTTTAGGAGGTTTGAGACCTGACTTCCCTCTCTCTCCCAATTCAGCGTGGGATAGCTTCATTGACAAAAATGAAATTATACTGGCACAAAACAGACTTCAAAGTCAGCTGCTGGATCAGATTCTGGTTCCAAAAACTCACCCACAGCTAAGGATTAGAATTAGTCACTAGCCATACAAAAACGTGCACTATCCATGCCTGAAACAGCAACATAAAATGCAGACACTGAAGTCACACCATCAGGCAAAGCTGCAAAAAAAAAAAATGGCTGTGCAGTAAGAGATCAGAGATGAACATGCCAATCTCATCTCCAGTCCCACGTCCTGACTTTTTCACCAAGAACTGAGTGCATAGGTTAAACAGCCATTCTTTCCTTTTTTGGGTGTCTCAAACATTAAAAATTTGCTTGAAAACTTCAGTTTGTTGCCAGGCAGTTCCATATGGAGCAGAGATCTTCCAAGAAGGTGCAACAGCTCACAGCAGAGCTCGCGGAGGTGTTTACCGTGTCTTGGGCCCTGTGACATCCAGCCTGGAGATATTGCCTTATCACAGAACATATACGATCAGCCAGCGAGCCGCTCTCATGAAAGCGCAGAAGTAGGCACCCAGACTGTGACTCTCCACTATCTAAACCACTCTTAAAAATATTTTACTTTCATTTTCCAAGTGGGTATTTGAAAAGTTTCAGCAAAATTTAAGGCATGTTCAGCAAGGGTTTTAAAAATGGTCTGGAAAAAAAACCCCTCATTTTTCTATTGAAAAAAAAAAAAAAGTTAAAAATATACATTCTAATCAGAGGACAAACGTGTGTCCCACCACGTTTTCTCATTAGTAATCAGGATAATAAATTACCAACTTTCCCTGGTTTTCTTTGATGTATGTAATGTATTGCTAACTGGGGAAGACAAAGTAAACATTATCTGTAAAAGACATAATGCTGTCAAGGCCATTCACTTCATCCTATGCATAAACAGCCACGCTACAATTTCACTTTGACTTTGTCTTACCACTAAAGTGTTTCCACAGGATTCCAAAGTACTCAGATTGATGATGAAGATGACCACTGCTGGAAAGGTGTTGTTATTGATGAAACCCCTGCAGTGGGAGTCCCCATGTTTCCCATTCAACGCCAGATCTGTCTCAGAATAACCAGAGAAAAGAACTGTGCAAAAATTTATCTTCATAGTAATTGTCTGTACTCCACAGAAAACATTGATATCTCGTTCAGCTGCAAGAAAAATATAGGGCAAGACATAGTAAGAAGAGGTATTTCAACTAATCACCATATAATTATTGTACCAGTTAGTCTAGTGTTGCAACTTCTGATCAAATCAATTTTTAGACCCTAGTCACTGCAAAATATTGGAATATAAAGGTCAGAATTGCATTATTCTTGAATATATAGCTGACTCTACAACTTCAGTGAGGAAAGAACAAGAATTAACATAGTAATGTCATCTACCATGCAGCAAAACCACTGTTCTAAAATCCCCCATTTAGTAGCACATTCATAAACCAAAGCACTGCAACCGAGTGGAAACCAGAAAATGGTTAAGTATTTGGAGTCTGACTAAAGAACCCCCTTATGGAACAGAAATTTCCAGCAATTTTGAGACACTCAGGAGGCGAGCTGTGCCTTCCAGCCACTCCAGCCTGGAAGCGGGGTGCGTTTCTCCGAGTCCAGTTGGTATGAGACCACAGCCTCAGGCTGTGTGGGCTTTGAAGTACAATCAACAGCCAAGCAAAGCAATTTATTATGGTATCTTTAAAGCTGGGTTGGTTGGGAGTTTTTTGTTGGCTTTTTTTTTTTTTTTCCCTCTAAAACCCATCAACTTTAGCTTTAATGAAAAATCAGTTGGCTCTTGAAAGACAATGATCAATACTACAAAGTGTCTTGCCATCTTTCATTCTGTACATTATGACAATACAAAAGACCCAGAAAACAGCAAATTGTTACAACTGATCAATTTTTGAACACCAAAAAAACCTTCTTGGATGAATTTGACCTTTTATTCAAGAGTCCTGAAGATTTTTATGTACTTCAATGGAAAAGCATCGGGTTAGTATAGGCACAAGCAACAGCTTGTTTTGCTTTAGAGCGATAATATAGTTTTTCCATAAGCTCTTCTCTGCCTGTAGATGACTGGGGGGATATTTTGGCTTTCCCCCCCCCCCCCCAGTGCTTTACAAAAAGACATACTGCATCCTGTTAAACATAGACATTACTCCTTTATATAACAACTCATTTGTTACATCTACTTAAAGATTAAGTGCTATTAAAAATTGCAGAACAACTTCAGTCAATACTATACCATTAAGCCTGCTGAAATGAATTGTTTCACTGCATTGTCACAACAGAGAGGAAATGAAATCTCCATTACAATGAACTAGCTCTTCCCCCCTGGTACAGGAGCACAAGCAGTTTAATTTAGACAGCTTTAATGGTGGCTTTAAAGCCAAAACAATCAAGTGCAGGAAATAACAGGCTAAACTCAGTCCTGAGCTAATGCGGTGATAAGTGCTACTCACTGGGTGTAAATTTGGGCAGAAAGGTACTGGAGGCAAGACAAGAGCTTAAGTGATTTGGCATGAAATTCTCCTGGTTTGTACATATACATAATTCCACTACCACAAGGTACAGAGATCGAGAAGAAGCGTGCCTTGGTTCTCCCCACTTGAGGACCGTTATGATCCGTTTAATGGGTATACTAAGGTAGAGGGAACAGTACAAAAAGGCAAATGGCAGAGTGTGCCTTTACACTTCCTTGGACCAAGGCACAAACAGTTAGATTGTAACAAATCGCAGGATGTAATATAAAGTAGCTCAGTTAATTTTATAACTCACTTCAAGCCTTTTAAAATGCAGGATATTACTTTACCTGTTAAGGTACCATTACCGCTTGCAAAATTCTCATTTGACACTAAGGGAAATGAGACCATACAGTCCAAAAACAACCTTTGTGCTATGCAGGAAGGTAAACAACCTTTCCAGACTCAACCCCTTCTGCCCACTGCTTTACAAGGGAGTATCAGTGCCAAATTAGTCTATTCTGGAATTAAAACAACATTATTTGTTCAGAAATTAAGCTGAAACCACATGCAAACAGATCTAATGCCCCTTTAGACACTAAACATCTAGCTCGTTTCTTGTCAATTTAAAAAGGTAAATATTATTCCTATATAAGTTTAAACAAAAAAAAAAAAAAAAAAAGAAAAAAAAGCAGCATTCCTGCAGTAAAAGCTTCTGGTTTTCTGAGTAAGAGAGGAGCAATGGTTTGAGGGTCAGGTCACCCACTGATGGGGTCTTAAGCACAACGAGCTCTGCCACAGCGCTCCGATCCAGGCAAGCCCCTGGCTTCTGACGCGGATCACACAAGCGACCCACAGTCAGCAGTACTCGCAGGGGGTCACACGCCAAAGAGCACAGCTCAACAAGTACAGAGGTACTACAGTAACAGAGGCCATCCTGAATCAAGGAACGACTCCAAACGCCGATGGCTCCACTGCCCAGTCCTGCTCCGGTACCTTCCACAGCTGCCCAGACCCAGCCAGAGCAGGCAGCGAAAAGCCTGCCGAGGACCAGGGTTTGCCACCAGGCACTGTTCACAGAAGTCATTCCACCAGAAGAGGCGTGCAAAGACGCTTACGGTTCAAAACCAGCTTCTCTGCATGAGCCTCCTCTTTGATCAAAACACCGCTTTGATAGTGAATTAAAATGCATAGTGTATGTGAAAAAGCTGCGATATTTTCTTAGCTTTCAAGCTCCCGGTATGCACTTACAGCAAGAGCCCCCTGAATCAACGCTGTGTTTCCCATCTGTAGAGAGCCGGACTGCTATGGCTCCCTCCCCCAAAAGCCTTTTAAAAGCTGTGCTTTACTGCAATGCAGAACCAAAGCTTTTTTTCCTCCAGGTAACTGAAGGATGGCAGGATCTAACCTTATTACATGCTCTCTTGAATATGTCTAGCTTTCAGTATAAAGAGTCACAGAATTTTCAATCTACCAAATATGGTTGGTTTTTTCCTTCATCATTGCTGACTATTGCAATCCTACGCTCTAAAACAAACCTGCAAACTGCAGGAAAAAAAAAAGCCTTCCCTGATTATTTATCACCCTATTTATGCAGCACCAAACCTATGCAAGAAGGCACCTAGGCAATGAATGATAAACGCACAAACAAATGAAAAATGGATGAACTCCAAGGTTCCTTTAGGAAGGCTTAATTTCTTGTCTTTGCTGAAGATGACTTCTGCTCTCCACAACGTTTAAAGAAAAAGAGCAGACAATTTCAAAGCCCAACAGCTTCTCTGGTCTGCACTCCACAGACCTCTGCAACAAAGTCCATTCACGTCCCATGTTTGGAATTTCAGCTGACAACAATGAAGATTCCTTCTGTGGAATGAATAGGGAACAAGAAGAAAGCGTTATCCATAACCAGGCTCTGTGAGCAGGATCTCAGCCTGGAGCGAGACCTGGTTTGAAACGTTCTCCTTTTTTTGACCTCCCACCGCTCCCCTTACGCTTGAACTCTGAAGGCAGTGAAGCCAGCACCCTCAAAACCACAGCCTGAGCCAAGTGCTGGGGAACCAAGCGTGCCGAGAGCGAGCCCCTTCTCCAGGCAGAGGCTCTCACCCCCTTCTTCTGGGGCTCTTGAACCCAGCAACCTGAGCCCCACCAGCCCCCCTCGGCCCCACTGCCCCCCTTGGCCCCAGCCCGTTACACAGCGCTCCCTTCTGCGTTACTGAAGATAGTGCCTGTCAAATTTGGGGACAAAACGGTTTTCTGGGTTTTACCTCCATCTCAAATGCACAACTAACAAGCAGAATCATTTTTCTTTCCCAGCTCTCAAACTCAGCACTAAAACTGTTGATTAAATTCCAGCCTTTGAATCTTTACTGCCCAAGATCGCAAACAAGAAAGAGCAGGGCTCTACTCTCAGCTCCTACAGGCAGTGAGGGGTGATTAGCAACTTCTTTTTTTAAAAAAAAAATAATAATCTGTTTACTTGTAATCTAAACAGATTTTCTCCCAAGTCCCTGAGTTTTGGCAGACATGGAATCTGATCTGACCCTTTTTTTATGAGGCAGAACTGCAAGAGGCTCCTAAATACCCACAGTAAGAACTGGATTCAATTCACAGGTATCGCATTGCAAATATAAAACCTTGGCACAGGGCTGGTACAAAAAATGACCACAGAAAAATTTAAAAAGCACAGGAAGAGGAATCTAAACTTCCCTGCAGGTGTTGCAATTTTGCCAAGAAGCCTGAAACAGAAAACAATTACATGAAAAACTACAAAAGGTAGATATGAGGCAGGTGGGCACAACTCACCCACACTAGACAAGCCTGTAAAACTTTTACCGAAGAAGGGGAATATCAAGTACTTTGTGATATACAGTGATTTTTTTCAGGGATGGAGACGTGTTTGACTATCTTTGCAGGTCTTATTTCTCTGCTTTTCATATTCACATTGATTAAGTGGACAAGGATCAAACCCACTGTCTGTCTTTATGTCAAGAAAGCACCTAGCAGCGTGGTGGTAACACGGGAAACACTACGCAGGCTGTAGCCTTTCTGCTGACTTAAGTTTAATAAAAGAGCTGATCCTTCCTGAAAAAAATCAAAACTATTTTTATTCAGAAAGCAACAACATTGAAAGATACTACAGTGTAATAGCACATCGAGAGTTCATCACTATAGCGCTAAATTCAATTGCTACCTCAGAAACAGATGTGAGCAAGCCAATATTCACAACATTTTTTATTATTATTCTAAGAAACAACTGAGGAAGGAAGGATAACCAATGTAACAGAGACTAAAAGCATTCTTTAGCCAAGTAAACCCTAATACACATGACACTAAGACTGAAGTTTCATTTCTATTTCTCTTTGTCCTAACAGCTCCAGACATCTGATTGTCCCTAAAATGACAACTCCCATTTCCTCAGCAGCACAAATGTACATCATACATACATACAACCCGTTGCTTCACCTGTCCCTAACCAAGCACTTAATGTTGAAGTGAGGCACTGAATTTTGCCATCAACTTCATCTTGCTCAGAAATAGATATATATTTATTTCACTAAAAGGACATAGTTATAAATCTCTTATCCAGACAAAACACGGAAGAAAACCCAGTCAGAAGTTTCAGACTCTCAGATCTGTGGAGAACATTTACAACATGACCACTGGTGAATTCCTTGGACAGGACAGAGCTCTGGCAAAAGCAGGTCAAACCCCACTGATGCTAGGGGAGCTGTGTTCATTACTAAACTGAATTTGACCCATAGTGCAATTAAAAAGAAAGTAAAGTGCAACATTAGAGGAGTTTCATTGTCACCGAGATAGTTAACACTCACTTAATGTGGAGTCCTACCCCCAGGCTTTAGACAGATTTAAAGCTCTGTATTTAAAAATAAGCACTGCTTTGAACCAAGACAATAAAGAAGCCATTAGAAAAAAAAGTCTATTAAATACTTACCAGGAAACCTGCTATGGAGGTTAGCATCACAGTTGTATCCATTGAACTGAGCAGTCACTGAGAGCACTTTAATCGTCAGCAGGAGCAGTAACCATACCTGTTCCATTGCAAAACCTAGCAAAACATTAGGTAGTTATTACACACATCTGTTCATTGCGGTAAAGATGCTTACTGCAGACATTTAACCGCTCGGGAGGTGACAGTCTCCAGCAAAGGAACTGGGGATAAAGCTCACAAGCTTATGGGAAAGAGGCCACAGGCAGCAGAGACCATTTCTCTGCTTCCGAGTAATGTGTAATTTCTATTAACTTCTACAGTTTTTAATCATAACTTGTGGCAAAAAGGGTACTCAAGGATGAATAAAAAAAAGAGAAAAAATCCGTAAAATATATCGATAGGTTAGGATTGCTTTAGATATTTTAACCCCAACAGCTTTTTTACATTTCAGTGTAAAAATTCTTTGAGACAGGCATCTTTGAGCAATGGTTTTGTTTTAGCCAAGTCCTTGAAAACCATACAGGAAAATGACTGGCTAAGCAATTCTCAGGCTCAAGGTCCTAGAATAAAAATCAGTTCATATCTATTTACCAAAAATCTGTTCTTTGAAGCATGCATGCAGTTGCATTGAGCTTACGTACAGATCTGGCACAGATGCTTGCATCTACTTGAATTGTATCTGCCAACCAGACCAAGAGATCAGAGCACATGCATTTCTAGCGCCTTGAGTATTTATTCCTCCTGGGAGAAAAGAAAAAAAAAAAAACCAAAAACAAAACCATTCATGTTTTTGTCAAAAATATCCCAAAATAATGATATCTTTGTTAATGAATCCAGATGTTACTGATACTTTTTATTTATAAGATTTTGTAATCTTATAAAATATCTCTGCTGATGTGGACCTTAAATGGGGCAATGCTCTCCATTTGCCTAGACAGAAATGGAGAAATTCTAAGATTTAGGAGGCTTGCTTTTTCCAAGATTATAGAGATGCTGATGATCACCTTTCTCCAAATGGTCATCAAAGAACACTTGTAAACTCCAAAAAGGCAGCACACCTAAATGCAGCCACATCTGGCACAGCAAGTGGCCGTCATACATTGCTGAGAAGAGCTGGCAATAGCACCTGACAAGAACATGTGAGACAAACCCTCACTCAGCTGGGTCCTCCATGGCTCCACAGGGTCTGAGCCAAAGTCTGCTCAAACTAACAGAAAGGCTTCCACTAGTTTTCAAGCCAGGCTCACCACAAACTGGGATTTAAAGCCTTGTGTTGAGAGACAGGCCCACAGAGGAGACTCCCAAGTGCTCTTTGGCAGCAAAGAAACCAACTACAAGAAAACACAGAGCCAGACCCTACCACACAGTCAAAGGTGTGTCCAAATGTCCAGCCATTCACTCCTGTGTAATTCTGCTTGGAAGTAGATGGAACAAAAATGCAGAATTAGAAACACCATTTTCCTGCTCAGCAGGCGTGTTTTGTAAGTCAGGTGTAACTTTTGCTATCACATCCAAAAACAGTTTTGCTAGCAAGTTCTGCACAACTTCCTCTAAGTGTGACCTATAACAACGATGCAACCTCCTTTTAGTTTCAGGTGGATACAAAACTAAATGAAAGCACTGTTTGACCCTCTACTTCTTTTCCATTAGATCCCTGTGGAGGCTGACAGCGCTCACAGCTATCACTGATGAAGAACTGTAAACACAAGAAAGAAAATAAAGTTTCTGTCTGGGTTGCTATGAAACCTCTGTATTTTCGTGATCTCCTCACCCTCTCCATTACTCTTAGATGGAGAAGTAAGGTGGTGCTTTGTTTGTTTGTTTACTATGAAAATTCACAGTTTGAAATAAATATTTTTCTTTCCTTTGGGAAACTGGCATTTCTCCAGCATACTGGAGCCTTACCTCTGCTTGTACAGCAGTTACATCAATAAAGTGGCTATTACTGTTCTGTTGTGTATGAGCTGGTTTCTGATGTCCGTTAGAATGGTATAAATCAAGGCCAATTTACCAAGATCTAAATCTGACTTCAATTTTCTAACTGCCACAGTATTTTTTCCTACCAAAAAAAAAATGTTTGAAGAGAATTTAATGAAAGATGACACTGACAAAGCTGTAGCTATTATTTTAGATGAAAAGCAGAACTTACAATAAATTCTAAAATGTTAATTATTAAACTTAACTTCTGCTGCTGTGTTTCAGAGAAAGGAGAGATGATTGCCAAGGAACGAAGCTGAATTAAGACATTAGGTATTTATAGCATTAGTTCTCTAGCTGTATTCAGAACACGTCAGATTTTCACACAGCCAATAATGTCCTACTTGCTTTCTGGCTATTGACTTAACTGCATATGGATCAACATGCAGATCCACATTACCAGCTGAGCTGACTACTGCTGATTTCAGTTAAATAAGTTAGGAACATGCATTATTTTTCATTTCTCCAGAGAATTACAGTGCTAGAAAGCACCCTGAGAGGGCACTCTCACCTATCTGCCTACCCCAGCAAGAATCAAGGCAGACATTCCTGCTTTTCCAGCCTGTTCTTAAAAGCCTCTGGCAACTCATTTGTCAACAGAAATTCCTAAAACTTCAGTCCCCCAACTGTGTAAGGCATCCTAACCAAAAGATTTACCTAAACTGATACTGCTGAACACTGCATCCAATTAAAGAAGCATAAAACATTTATCAAAATCGTAACAGGAGCATCATAATCTTATTCACTGTACATGAATATGGAGTGAAAATCCCATGTACAAAAAAGGAAGGTACCATGCAAGTGTCAGGAGTAGGGTGGTTTATAATCCAGGAGCCAACAAATTCATGTGGAAGATACTTTTTTTTTTTTTTCTCTTCAACTTAGTATGCAATCCTTTAAGCCTTTTTTGAGGAATACAGCCCTCTGTGCTTTCCCAAAAAAAAAAAAAAAAAAAAAGTGCTTTGTTGGTCTAGCAGCAAACACACAAGGTTTTCCTGATTCCAAAGATGCCAACACATACTGCAAGGGAAATGCGATCTCTTCTATCTATGAAACTCTAAACTGACAAACTCATACCAGGTTTCACTGATGTTCTGAGAGTTTTATGTTCTTCAGACATCTGCAGTTTTCTCTGCTGAGCATCTTCAAGGCTCTCAATGTTTGTATCATTTACCATGTTTTGTTGACGGCATCCAGAGTGTAGTGCTTATTCTCACCGAAATGCCCAAATTGCCTCAAAAAAATCCAGCCGTTAAATAGTTTTACTTCCAGATGTTCCTACCTCCACCTGGCCACCTAAGGATCTCTTCCAAACAAGGTCTGGTATTTTCTATTTAGCAAGGAAATTCTCCTTTCCCTTGACTTGGGGGTGAAGGTAAAAATCTGTGTGCAGGACTTCCATTAATACAAGAAGTTGTTCACGTGACAACTGTGAAGTTGTCACTACTGGAACAAAAAGGCTTTAAAGGCCAGGTACAGACAAAGAGATGGTCAGGGATTTAAAGACCTACCAAACAGGGTTAGTTACATCATTGCAAAACCATGGTTCACCTAGATTTCTAAAACAATCAGTTCAAAGGAAAAACAGCCCAACACATCCAGGCTTCAATGTGAAAAATAGAGTAAATTTCCAGAATGCTGAAATAGTCAGGGTATGAATCCCTGCTGAACCAGAGCTGTCTACATATTCAGCACCGAGCCACAGCTGCAGGTCCTACTGCTCCGTGCTGCCTGTCACTGGGCGTACGGAGCCGTAAGGGCTGCGCCGCGCCGCCCTCGCTGTGTTACCATCTTACCAAGTCCTTAGCCCTGCTTTCATAAACCTCGCCGTGTCAGAAAACCCACACAAAATTTCAAGGTAAAGATGTTTTTATGATGCAACGATTTAAAGAAAAGCCATTTTGCAGTCAGTTTAGGAATTTAGTTTCATGGAGAAGCAGCGGTTTGGACCCACCTAGTTTCACTCCTCTTTCTTCTTACCACCTGACATTCATTTCTCCTCTTCACCCATCCCCTCCAAAAAAGATCTTCAATTTGCCATTGTGAACAGCATTCACTGATTCAGCCCTGCATTTTTATTGAAAGTAATTTGTGAGACATTTCTGACTTCTAAGTCTATTACTTATTTCAAATATTCATTCTGCATTTTATGAGAACATCTATAATCTACTGCTTGTTCTCTATTTTTCATTCACAGGGTGTGGCAGTTCTGCAAAATACAGTGATTGTTAAGCCTTCTGACTGGATAAGTCTTTCAGAAAACCAGTTCATAGTAAATGAAAACTTCTGAAAGGAAATTATAGATGTGATAAGCACATAATACAGCTGGTGGAACATATATAAGTGTTTCCATACATACCTAGTAACTGCCTAAATGCTCTCTAGCACTTGTACATTAGCTCTCTACAAGTAATGGAACAGAAACATTACTACTTTTACTCATAGAAATATTTTCAAATTATCATTACATAGCTCAACGAGTACTTCTCAGTCATCTCATGACAAAGTAGTTCCTTGTCTTTTTGGTTTACATCCACCTTACTGCCACACTTGCTTCCACACCTGCACTCAAGTCATGAATAGCTGTGAGGTATGTTAACTGTGCCACTGCCAGCTCTTCCAGAGCTGCTTTGCTTCTAGACGTGCACTACATGATTTGCCATCACTTAAAAGTAAACCGGTGAACAAAAGCAGAAGAAAATCTCTCTACATCAAGTTCTTCAGTGGAATTTTCCCTTTTAACTTGTACATCCCATTGTAAGGAATTATCCAGATCACATTTTCACTACTGTCTTCCACTTTACCTCCTTAGCTCTTCTGATGCAGATAAAAATAGGACTTGGATCTTTAAAGTATCTGCCTACAAAACAGCGTTAATTGCCTCTTTTTTTTTTTTTTCACAAGGATTACTACAAAAAAAAGGGCACCTGGGACTCAAAGAGTGTTAAGACATTTCAACTACAAAATTTCCCTCTGCTTGTGGATAATCTTTGGAGCTGAGACTTTGAAACACAGCATTTCTCAGATTTCAGACTCCATAGTACCATCTCATTTCTGACACCAAGCAAAATCTGCAAAGCTGACAATATATATAGATATATATATTTGGAGACATGCACACGCTTATGTATAGACAACAAATACATACACAGAGGCACACATGTATAACTTGAAGGTCAGCAGCTTCCTAAACAGAGAAGTAAAGCTGATGACAGAGCTAAACCTGTGAAGAGGCTGTATGTTCCCAAAATCACAGTATTTGAGGGCACACAGCACAGAAATACAACAAATGAAATAACTTAACATATGAGGAAATAATAAAACTAAGAGCATCAGAGATCAGTGCACCCTAGAAGATGCAAAACCAGCTATCTTTTCCCCATAAAATGGGAAAATAATTTTGTTTTAAAAGGGTAACATAATCTCTCTCTCATAGCTATTCAGAGCACAAAGATCAGTTGCAGACTACACACGAAACACCACGCATTAAACACGTACATAGGCAGGCACAGAGTTGTCTTCAGCATCAATTATTTGGTCCTAGACTGACCTGTGTTTATTTGCTAGTCATACATTTCCACTCAGTTCTTGAGATTTAGAAACAAGAGTCCTGAATTAGTTACATACTATATCAGCTTTGTAATTAAATGTTGGATCAAAGCTTGGAGCCCCTCCTTAATCAAACTTCCACCAGAACCAAACAGGAGCTTTACCTGACAAAGAGTAATTCATAGCTAAAGTCTCAAATGCCAAGATGTTTTGTGACTCAAGCAGGTGCCTGCAATGTCCAAGGAAAACAAGACTGGGAAACAAATTTTTGCAGTTTTTTTAAAAACAGTATAGAAAGATTTTGCTTTGGTTCTTCATTTAAAAAAAAAAAAAAAGGTTTATTTTCTAGTCCTTTTTCAATATCATCTTTCACAGGATAAAAAGCCAAAGGGACTGAGAAAGAGACATTAATTTTCCACAACAGAAAGCCACACCAAAATCACGACTTTAATCTGAAAGACTTCAAATTCTGACCAATACACTACATAGAAAATAGAAATTCAAGACTATAAAAAACATTTATATGGAAGCAATACATAACTTACTTATGAACTGAAATGAAATAACCATTCTAAATCTTCTGAACACCAAAAGGCTGAAAACCTGTATCTGGTTCCCAAAGACACATCTTTTTGTGAGTCTTATTACTGGTAGTGAGAATTAAATGTGCATGTTGGGTAAATAATAGAAGCATTACAGCCATGCAGTGCTCTTCAACCTATAAAATCATCAGAAGGTGTGCTTAAAGAGTTACACGCTAGCATAGGTCCATCTAGAGCTTCATCTCATAGCCCTGGACAGGCAAAATTCCAGATCAGACTGGATTTTTTGCCTGCCTAAAGACTAGGGAAATTTAATCAGCGTACCATACTGCCAAGAAGCTGTAAAAAAAAAAAAAGATACCTACATTTTAATACTTAAAAACATTCATAATAACCTTTTAAACATTGTACATTAGTATATGTCTGTTCATTGTTACAACAAAACCTTGGATGCACTGAGATTTTTTCAATCTGGTCTGAGAAGAAACGAAGGTAACTGCATATTTACACGGTGAGGAGGGAAACAGTGATCAAATGAAGAATGACTATATGAAATATTTCCAAAGAATTTATACAAAGTAGCATAATACCTCCTCCCAAGGAGACAGACTACTAGGGAAACACAGTTAAAGCATAAAAAACCTGAACAACTATTTGTTGAACAAGCCAGAGATCTTGACTTACTAGACCTAAACTTATTCACCCAAGACTGTTGAAATCATGAAGTCAACTGTTTACCTGCTATTCTGTGCTAAATATCAGAGCTATTCTAGTTCTTCCTACACCTACTAGTGAAATACCAATATTCTTGAAACATGCTACCTTGCCCCCAACCCTGTTCCATATTATTTTTGCTGTAGTTACACTTAGTGATGGAACAGTTGGATTTTACTTTAAATTTTGCCAGAATACTCGATTCGCTGTCTCACAAAAATAACTTCAATGGGATATTTAGATCCTTCTTCCTGCATTTCACAGAAAATATTGCCAAAACTCTTCCAGACATTTAACAATATTCAGGAAATGCTAGTGTTTTCCAAATCATGCCCATCATGTCATACAACGAAAGTACCTAAATATGTATCTGATAGATAAGCTAAAAATATTTAAGTCTGTCTGAAATGATGTTTCCAACTCCATGGTTCGCAGATACCTCAATAAAATGTGAAAACACAAATCAGCTTAACGTTCCAGATATTAAAATGCACACAATCACATCTCCTGAGCCTCACAGGAAAGACTGATTTCTATTCTGTTCTTCCAACCTGCACGAATTAACCACTGTTTCCCACCGCACATTCATGCAGATGTGAAGTGCAGAATGTTGCCAGTGAGAAGCGATTTGAGAGGATAAAATGGGTCTGAAGGAAGTGGTTTATGGTCAAAGCTTTGGACCTGAATTAAAAAATTTTGGACAAATTATCCCTTCCTCTCACTTTCACACTCTTCATATTGTCTACTGCATCAGAAAAACTCTGACATCAGCAAGAGACCTGAGAAAAAAGAAAGGAAATTCATTGTAAGATTGGAAGACTGTTGCAGTGGTCTGAAAATATAATTTTAGCTCAAATTCGGAGGTTCTTGACAAAGAAAGTCCTCCTCCTTTTAATCATTAAAATCCACATAATTTGACTTTCTGTGCTCAGCTCTGCATTTCTCTAATCTTGTGTATTACAAGTTAGATTTCATGCAACTTTTGTGGATTCAACATGAAATGCCAAGAATATAAAGCTACGGAAACAGATTTCACATTAAAGACACTGTATACCTTACAGCACAAAACTGAAATAAAAATAATTTTGGGTTTTCTACTTCTCATTGCAGCTACAAAATATTATAAACAAGGAAAAAGCTCTGTAGTTGGCAGTTAAAATTGCCCAGTTACAAGGACCATTAGGTAACCACCAGCATGCTGCACACACCTACAGACTGGCTATCGCATATAGAAGTAGCCGCAATGAACGCTCCCAGAGTGTTTTTAAGACGTTGGCTATTTAACCCAATACTGCGAAAAAAACGAGCTGATTTTGCTCCATTGTAGCTGGTCTACATTGTGTTCCTCTTTCACTTTTAGTGGAGACATTGCAATCTGAAAATCGCTGAGAGACTAAAGAGAGTCCAGGATTATCGTGTATTGAAACAAAAGCAACAGTTGCATCGGGTCCCCTGCATGGGGAGCGTACCGACAGCGTCCCTAAATCCTGCAACGAGGACATTGTTCCTAGGCTGAAACACATTCTCAGCACTCGCACATTCAGTCTATAGATTTCCTTCTCAGACCACTGATCATTATGGGGGTTCCATCAGCTAGCAAATTTACAGAGACTATCAAATCATTTGATATAGGCCACCGAAGAGTCATCACACGATAATGGCCTTCAGTTGCCTCTAACCACGGTCTGGATTCAAGCACACTGATCTAGGGATGAGTTGCTCTTAATCCTATCGCCTGCCCCCAGAGCCCTGCAGTCACATGGGCAGATAAAGATCTAAATGAGTATCATTCTACTTAATTACTCTTTTTACGCTTTTGAAGAGAGCAATATAAATATAAATCTTCAGTAAATAATGCTTGATGTCACCAGCAAGTAGATTATACTGCAGCCATCTGTTTGCAGCTTGAAAAGTTACCAGTAAAATAAGACTTCCCTGACAAAAAGCAGCAACAGTTTATGCCATCATGATGACTTCAATTTCCTTACTTTTAGGAACAGAAATCAAGCAGTAAAGTTGTAGAATACTGCTGCAGTATAGTATAGCCTTATCCAATCCTTAAAAAACAAATTTGCATTAAATAAGGCTACTAATATCTTGGTCTAAGAAAGTACATAATACCAGATTTCATAAACACTGTGAATTCAGATGGAGCACTTACACCGCTCCTAGATCTATATTCTAAAAGAAAAATTATTCCTATTATGAAATAGAAAAAGTTCGCTTATGGTTCAATATTTCTTTCACTATGTTTCAAGTCCCTCTCATAGCCATTTCAGACTTAAAACAAAGTTTGAAGCCATTTCCAAGCCAACCTCTAAAATAAGCTTGAAAGGTAATGCTCAAGACCTAGCTGAAAGAAAACAAAACGTCATGCACCAGTAAAAACATCCTTTGCTCAAGAGCATGCAAGCGGGGCCAACGTTCCTATCTTCTGCTGCTCTTAGACCATGATAAAGTTTTTCGTACACAAAGTTATTTGGTACACAAAGCAATTATAGAAACTATCTCAATTTGGACTGTTATCAGTTCATCAGCTTAACTGAAGACCTGATTTCAAATCCCCACTATCCTTTACTCAAGCACATATTGTCATTATTATTACCTTAAAAAATAAACAAAGCTGGTGCAATTATCATGTCCAGTCACTTTTGTGACCAGAGACAACGTAATTTCCAATCAGCAAACTCATGCCATTTGATTGCAGTGGAGCCAGATAAGAAGTCTCGCTTATCAAAATTTTCCTCCATCAATGCAATGATTGTGGGAACAGGCTGACTGACACCACAAGTTGGATAACATTGTCTCCTTCAAGCAATTGATTGTTTCCCTCCTGAAAGCCACATGAGTGGGTTTGACATACATTGATAGCTTCAGCACTGCAAGGGGTTTGTAACCTTCCTCCTGTCACGTTAATAGCATGAGTCTGGCTTGGGTACCTTTAGGTAAAAGCTAAGCTGTGAAAAAAAATACTGCTTCTCTTCACAGTTGGATGCTAATTTGCCTTCACGTTTTCACTAGCCATTTACTGCACACTTCTTCCCCGACAAACTCCCACTGAGATTTCCCAGTGAGGTTAAATTTGTCTGACAAGTGATAAAGTAAGAATTTTCTTAAAAAACAAATAATTTGACATTTACCAATATTTCAGTAAGTTCTAGTTGGCTGACGGTGGGCACTTACCCAAATCCCCTGTAGCTGTTGAGTCAGCTGTACTCCATCTATCCTGTGCTCCTGCATGTGATCAAGTGTTCAACTCCTCTGCCCTGCAGAACTTTTTCAGAAAATACTCTGAGCCTGTGGATGGGGAAAAAGAGACACTCATTATGAAAATTCTTTTTAAAATAGGTCTGGATTTTAGATGGGAAAATTTGACAGGTCTCAGAATACTTTACAAGCCTGTTCATCATCAGGCTGAAACCTGAGCAGGATCTTTATGGTGGGTTTTTTCAATCCTCTGCCTCTTTTTTTCTTGCAGCCTTTTGATCTGCTTCTCTCCAGTTGTATGAAGATCTCCAGAGGACCATGTGGGGCAAACAATCAACCTGGAGAAATTATTCTGTCAACAGCTTGTTGAGGGAAAACCTTGTTTGCTTAAAAAGAGGGGTGGGAGGAAGGAGAGACATGGAAGCACTGAGACAGGATCAGTAACTAAGCTGCAAGGTTATCAATGTCCCATTGTGTGTTGTGAGAAGTGTCTATTTTTTTCAATTCTGGGCTAAATTCATAGTACTAAACAAAACAAAAGCAAAAAGAGCGACATTTCACGCTGTGATGAAAATGTGATATAGGGGTGTCATCATGAAAACAGGTGTCAACAGAATGATAATTACCAACAGAACATCAATGCACACAAAGCCAAGTGCGCACAAAGGCAAAGATCAAGCTGCTAGAAACTAAACCTGCTTCGCAATATCTACTTCCCCATCTCTGGGATTTGGAGGGGGGTGTGGGGAGGTGTTTAACTCCCTTTTGTTGCATTAGGGTTTTTTCTTCCTCCTGCCTCCTTTTGCCCCTTCTCTTCAGTTTCTATTGCAACCATCTATGCCTGGAAGCTTTCGTTACACCTTTGCCAGGGAAAGCAGTAGTTTATAGGCTTAGGCACCATAGAGAGAGCTTCGAGTTGCCTGGATTTCTTGGGGCTTGGGGCAGTTTTTCAAACAGAAAATCCCTGCCTCTGCTGTGCCTTCACTTCGGCCAGCTTCTCTTAAACACCAAAGTGCTGCAGAGCACACTGTGCACGTTGACGGTAACCCCAGCAGGCCCCAAAGAGCAGCCATGGCGGAACCGGTGGCAACACGATGCACTGACCCCCACCCCCCACCACCCCATGGTCCTACCGTGGCAGGGCACTGACGGAAGGAAGCAGATTCCCCCTCTGACC
>JAVJGJ010000014.1:120138249-120166962 GCA_035590215.1 Microhierax caerulescens
CTGAAGCATCAGGCCTTGGTGAAGGAGATCCCTGAGGAACCCCACAGGGCTCACGGGTCTGCTTGTCCCCTGCCCGCTCTGGTTCTCCAGAGGCAGTGGGACGCTCCCTGCCATCTCCCCGAGCTGGTCACCCCCACGCGTGGGAGATGGCACACAGCTCCAGCAGAGCCCAGGAAGGTCCGCTTCGCCCTCCAGTGCTAAAAGGGGGGAGCCCCTGCACACAAACCTCCTGCTCTGCACCAGGGAACGGCAGACCCCACCTAGCACTCCAGACGCAGCGAGGAGAGCCCAGCGCTGACCCCTCACTCGGGTGTCCAGAGCTTTTGCTGTTCCCAGCGGGAGTTTTGCTCTAGAAAAGATCCAGTCTATAAGAGATACACCTTGAAGTCATCAGGCACCAGAGGGCTCCTTACCTCTGCAAATTTCTAGTCCTTTATCCAGGCACATATCCTACAGTATAAATGCTGCTTTGGCTGGGTAAGGACTCAAAAAAATAAATCCAATAAAAAGATAAAAGAGATATGCAGCAATGGCACAGTCCAGTCTTTCACCTCATCTTAAGTGTTCAGACAGGTTTGATACCTTGTCACACAAATGCACAATGGAACATCTCAGCGTAATACCAGCTTCACAAACAAGAGTCCTTAAATGAGCGTTTAAAGCAAGGTGTCATGATTTCAGCTGGGATAGAGTTAATTTTCTTCCCAGTAGCTGGTAAAGCACTGTGTTTTGGATTTAGTATGAGAATAATGTTGATAACTCAGTGTTTTTTCAGTTATCACTAAGCAGCGCTCACCCAAAGTCAGGGACCCTTCGGCTGCCCAGGCTGTGCTGGGAGCGGGGGCACACGGAGCCGGGGGGGAGCAGAGCCAGGACAGCTGCCCCGCACCAGCCAGAGGGCTGGTCCCTACCATGGGACCTGGTGCCCAGTATGTAACTGGGGGGGACTGGGCGGGGGCTGCCGATGGCTGCTCGGGGGCTGGCTGCAGTCAGCGGGGGGTGAGCCGTTGTGTTGTGCATTCCTTGTTTCTCTTGGGTTTTATTTCTCTTTTTGTTATCTCCTTGTTCACTACTATTATTTACTTTATTTCAGTTATTAAACCGTTCTCATCCCAACTCACAGGTTTTACCTTTTTCCAATTCTCCTCCCCATCCTACTGGGGGGGAGGATGGGGAAGTAAGCAAGCAGCTGCATGGTACTTAATTGCCAGCTGGGGTTAAACCACGACATGGTCTACCTTTGAGTAGGTTTCAAAAATAGGAACCTAGATTTATTTTATTATTTAAGAAAATTATAATATCAAAAGTAATCCCTTGCCTTTCATTCTTCAGATGAGAATATTAAAAACATCAAATCATTTTAAGACACTGTGTGCAATTTCTCACCTTTTCCACTGATGGCAAATCCGGGTTCTGCAACATCTGGGTTCCTTCCCTCCATAGGGATCTGCACACAATGAAATCCTAGCCCAGCATCCCAGCTGTCATCCCATCCTTCTCTTGCTGCAGACTATGCTGTTCAATAAATAAAGGAGAAAAAGCACCAGGTTGCAGGACAGGTCCTAATAACCTGAGACTCACCCAAGATGCTGGCCACCTCAGCAGCTACGCACCCAGGAGAGGTGGCTGTGCACTTTCAGGAGACGTGGCTCTCCCTACAAGCTGTAGGAGCAGCTTGGCTGGGATGAACACCCTTCCACCTGCACACCCATGAGCAGAAGCAGGTTAAAAGCTGGCTGGGCAGCACAGCCCTCGGCTGCATCTCAGCCCTCAGTAGCCAGCAAGAGCAGCCTTCATGCCAGTGGGTCACATCATGTACCCCTATGAAAATCACTGCTGACATACCCCTTTCTTATCACGTGCTTCTCAGGGAAAGAGCGTTTAGCTCAACGTTCCCAACCTCAAACAGCTTTCACAGCCTGGGAGTGCAGCAGTTCCCCCCTCAATCTATTAAAGCTCCATAGGCGAGGGGGAAAACAGCCCCAACACATTCTGTAGTAACTAACTGCTTTTATTTATAGAAAGCAATCAACAAACCTCTGTACTTAGTAGGAACAGGCACTTCACTGCTATCACACTGTCCTTAGAAGTGATCTGAAGGATACGCCGCAGGCAACCAAGAAATCCAAGGTTCTGTTTCAAGTTCTCTATAAATAATAAAGAATTTGGTAATTCCACTGCTATATAATGTGTTATTTATCTACTTTTTACATTTAAAATGAAAAGAAATCCCTGCATTCATTAACATGGAAACATAAAACAAACCTGAGTATTTCACCATTAATCCTTGAAGGAACATGCCCCCAGCTATTTGATTCTCTAATCTTACACAGTTTATTCATAAAGAAATTATTTGCACTCTGTCTAATATTCAATAGTTTTGCAATCTTTCAGTATGGTTTCAAACCATTATTCTGGCCAGAACAAATATAAGACCACAGTGCTATGAACAGATCACATAAAGAGCTTTCCAAATGTACCTCATAAGGACAAAAAGACACCTTGCTCCTTTCAAAATTCAAATTCTGTCTCCACCCCACAAATCCGTCTGCCAGTCTCACAGTGTTGCGCATTATTTGAGATCAGACAAGCTGAGTCTTCTAAACACTAACTTTAGAGTTTTGGACACAGTCTGATTACAAGTTTTAGCAATTGGCACCTAAAGAGCTTTCTCTTTTCATATAGAAAGACACAATGTATACGCAAAACCATTTACCCTCCCCTTTCCTCCCAGATTTGGAAAGTCCTCGTCACCCACTATTTGCTGCTGACACCTAAATACCTGTGAGGAGACAGCGTGGCTGCAAGAGAATAGGAAACTCACTAGAAAAGACCAAATTGCAGGTAAAAGTCCAAGATTATTAAACAGTTCATACACCAGCCAAATTCTACTCCTGATTTGCCCACGATATAAATTCAGTTTACCAGATTTGCATTTTTCTTAATAAAAAAAAAAGACACTATCAATAACAAGAAAAAAAGATCCTTATGTGTTTATCACTATTATCTTCTTGTATAGAGCTCTCGAGACATCCTAGACTTGCTTTTACCAAATTTAAGCCAACATCAGAACCCTACCATTAGTGTGAAACTCCGCAAAGCTTAGCTAGATTGCTAGCCTTTTTAAGCACAGAGGAGAAACAAAGCTGTTTCAAAACAAAACATTCTTCAATTTCGTAAGTCGTATGAAATTCCCATGCTCAGTTCAGAAGTGAAATGCTTTGCTCTCAAGAGGGACTCTGCCTTTTCGGGAATGAGTTCTGAAGGTGCACAGTGATTGCCAGAGGGTCCATGAAATAAGTTCTGCAGCCTACACGGCCAACTAAGGGAACAATTCAACAAAGAGCGTTTCCATTGTTTAGGGACAGAGGAAGCCTTATATGCGATTAGGCCCGTAGCTTATCGAGCTGTATACCTCGTCTAGAATATAATTCTACACCACAAGTTTCAAAAACGTTCAGGGGGGGAAAGAAGAATGCTTAAAAGCACAACATCCACCGACAAAACACGAACATGCAAACCATTCCCACAAAATAACCTGACAGAAGTCTGCTTATATTTGGGACATATATTGGCATATATAGGCTTATATTTGGGAGGGATCTCGTGGATCTCTCCCTAGACATTATCGTCATATATACAGCTATTATGTCCCTTCTTACCTGCCTCTTTTTCCAACCAGACTACACTAGTACTTTCAGTTCTTCTTACAAAAAAATTTTGGAAGGCTCCAAACACTCCCCACCCCTCTCCAGTTGCTTTCCCCATACCTGTATTTATCTGCATTTGAAACCCCCCACACTTTTGCTTCTCTAGCCATTTCTCAGCATTAAGCCCACATTAAGCCCCTTGGTATAAACAATTCATACTACTACCCAGGTTTCTTTTCTGAAAGATCAGATTTAATTCAGAACCCAGATAATATAGATTAACAACTTAACATCATTCTTACTACCTAGTCAACGTGTGCTGTAGCCACAAGGAAAAAAAAATCTAAAAAAAAAAAAAAAATCAGTGCTGCATGAGAAAAAACTCCTCACTAGTTATAATCAAATATATTCACACAAACACATGACTTAAAAATTGTCATGGCTATTTACATTATTGGCATCTAGAGAGAGTGTGCACCAGTTTTAAATAAGTGAACAGTATTCAACCTCAGAACCATAAAGTTCACTTTCTATCTTGCCAAAGCAATTGCAATTTAAATCCCTCTAATGCAAACTGTTAGCAGAACATGGAGTAGTAGTGAGAAAAATTATCATGAAATTATACTTACATTGAAACATCACACAGAACCCAAATCCAGTTCATGCAGAGTTTTACCAAAGTCAAAAGCGTGACCTGAACAGATTGTAAACAACCCTGGCATCAGTTTCATCTGGGCACAGACCATAGAACTGGGACATATACATATAAATCCCTGTTAGTCATACTAGCATACAACAACATACATCAAAGGACCAACACGTATTAGCAGTGGTAAACTTGAATGAGAAATAGATGTGGTGAACTGGATTCAAAAATACACGCAAGACTCCTTCAGCTTCTCTGGCTTTATGGAAACCTGCTTGCTCAGCAGCAACAAATAGATTCTTCCCAGTGCTTTAGAGCAGCATGAAAAACAGCCGATATCGTGCATTAAAATTCCTCTTTGTTTCACTATTTGTCTGCTTTTTCGGTTTAGATGTTTAAGCCCTCACCGGCAGAATCTACATCTAGTATTACAGATGAGCTTCAGCTCACCTGGAGGTGTCTTGAAAAAGTTTTCATGTTGTCCACAAAAAAAATTATAATCTACCATGAAAACAAATCTGGAATTAAACTTCCTCTTGGATTACAAATTTTTATTTCCTCCCAAATTTAAAAAAGTAAAAACAAAATCACTTTGTTACCACTTGCCATCTTCAGTCATAGAAAGTTACACTGTCTAAACACAGGATGCGAAGTTTGTTGAGACCACCGTTTCGTAAATATACCGATGCTTTAGTAGCATTAGATGGATCCTAAACATTACACACTCCTACATATAACTGAGACACGCTCCTTTCTGAACCCACTCCCTCCTCCTAGCCAAACCCACAGTCCCTATTCCTTTAACAACTAGATTATACTTAATCTTTCAGTACTTCAAGCGTTTTTCTTCTACCAAGGCCTGCAGGTTTTCAGATGAGAAAGAGAGGATATTTTTGACCTGAAAGGAACATTAATCTGGTCCTCTTGCTTTACAGCATAGCCTTTCCTTGTCTCCCTCTGCCATTAGCTTCTTCAGCTAAATGCAGATGTCACCAGCCTTTCTGTAGCAAAGGGAAATAAGTGTCCCATTAAGTACTTAGAGGAGTGGACAGATTCTCCCATTCAGCTGATTCCCTACACACTTGCTGGTGCTGAACAGCAAATCTTGTATTTCTGAGAAAGGGCCATCACAGAGAGGTTATTTTCCCCTAAGTGGTTTCCTTATTTCATCTGTTCTCAAGTTTAGTGTTAAGTTGCTGAAAGATTACCTCATTCATATGATTGGGAGCCTGTTAGCCTCCAGAGTGTAGGGTGAGTGAGGCAATAATTATTTGTTTGAAAAATACAGGTAGTTTAGCTTGCATCGCAAAGAAATATGCCTGAATTTGCCATTATTCCAGGGACAAATCCCGAAGCCTTTATTTCCTTTTCAGAGACTCAGGCCCTGCTCACAGTGGTGAAAATTGCACGCGGGTAGTCCCAGCCGCTGCCGCCGCGCCGCGGGAGCCCAAGGCGAGCGGCAGCACAGGGGCTGCCCCAGCAAGCGCTGCTGCAGACCGCACGTGCACCCACACCCCGGGGCTTCTCCGAGGAGGAAAGT
The DNA here is from genome assembly GCA_035590215.1 of Microhierax caerulescens. Lineage (NCBI taxonomy): Eukaryota > Metazoa > Chordata > Aves > Falconiformes > Falconidae > Microhierax > Microhierax caerulescens. The sequence goes on from JAVJGJ010000014.1 coordinate 120,144,086, forward strand.
GACCTCTGCGTAAGGTAGGATGCAAGTTTAACGTGCTTTAATACACCAGTCAAGTTCCCCAAGCCAACTGGGCTCCCCCGCTCTCTTGGCGTAAGAGGGTTTTCCAGTTATAGGGCTCGGTCTGCATTGCGCTAGATGCTTCTTTTGGGGGTGGTCTTTGTGGCATTTGCAGGGGGGGTTGGAGCTACTTTTTTTCAAGAAGAAAAAAAAAAAAAAAGCAAGTGCAGAGCCAGTGCAATAAATACAGAGCTTCCCACACTTATTCAGGCCGCAGACAGATTTCTAAGACTGCTTTCCATGAGCTTTTTCCTAGGTAAACACAGCCACTGTTTTGGATACTAGGACAATTTTCTGCAATTTAATGCGAGATTAAAACTTCAAAACAATGAGACCATTAGGCGTCAGGAAACTCTAATCAAGGAGAGAGAACAAGTGTAGACATCAGAAAGATTTTTCCACAAAAAAGCCTTGACCCATTCCTCCTAGGTTGTACCTACTATCAGAATACAAAACCAGCAGACTGCACCTAGGAAGAAAAAAGCTCACTATGCAACCTCTATGAACTGGATTTAAGATGCGTGTTCATTATTTTGCAGGATTGTTCAGCAGGATCAATATGCCATCAAGATAAAAGAAGAGTATAAATTGTCCTGAGAGTCGGTCAGAATTTTCTTTACTGTCAGCTAGGGAATTAAAAACAGAGCAGGAGGCATATTAAAATTGTGCTTTTATAAGCTTAATCAGTAGGCTGGAAAATGAGTTTCACAGAGAGATAATGAGCTCCAAATCATAATTTGCCAAAGGTGCATCAATTTTCACTGGTCTTCAGATCATCTATGAGCATCCAGCACAACACCTTTCTGCCCCAGGCCCCCACCAAGCACGGCATGTGCCAGGACAGGCTCCACCTGCACAAGGAGGAGTTACCAGTTCAATGGCTGCATGAGCTAAAAAGGTCATGAATTCGCTTCCACTCAAGGTGGGTATTTCACGGTCATTAAAGCTGAGAAGGAAAGTGTTTCATGCCCTGTTGAATAAACGTTTTGCTTCCCCTCTTGGCCACCTACAGAGATAGCAAAAGGCTAATCATAATAATACTTGATCACAAAATCGGTCGTGCTGCCACCACTGTGGCTTTACCAACCCCACAGTCACTGTCCTTGCTACCCTCCATGCCCAGCAACTAGTAGGGCATTTATCTGGTACATGGGAGAGCAGACTGAAGGTCCCTCTTCCAGCTCAAAGGAGCACATCTCCCCTTGGGGACCACTCCATCAGGTCAAAAGATGGAATCTACTCCCAGGTTAGCAACAACAGTTCTGTTGTTGTTCCCTGTTTGTTTTGTTCCTATTGTTTCTATTGTTTTGTTCCCTGAACTGTTTATACAAAGACTCCAATATCAATTAAGACAAGAGAAAGAATAATCCAGTTTAGCGTAGGCTCTAGTTCAGTGCCTAAAGCAGTGTCCTGAAAAGCAGGACAAAGTTGAAATAGTCCTCAGAGCAGAGAGGCATTAAACCTGGGTCTTGGTCAAGTACCCAGAACTATCACGGTATCCGGATTTCGCTATACAGTACATCACAAGAGTGACATTGCAGGAGATTAACAAATGGTCTTTCCATTCAAGTTCACATTTGATTTCTTCTTTTATGATGGCACACAAGCCCGATATACACATCTACGTTATCACTACAGCAAACCAGGCTTGGTTTCCCCTCCTACCCAACATCACCAATGCACAACTACCTAATGACGAAAGGGCTGACTGGGTTTTTTCAGAAGGAGAAATGTTGCAATCTGAGGGAATGGTCCCGCCATCTGACACCTCTGCGCATGATGTCTTTTCATTCCTCTACACACATCTTATTTAGATTTTACACTGAAACATACAAAGCTCAATGTTAAACTGTTCTCACTCGTTTCACCCTTTTTTAGTGCTTTCATCCTATTTGGCTGCACCCTGCTCTTGTCAGCAGAGTTAGACTGACCGGCTACTAATTTTCTGATGTTCTGTTATCTCACTTCTTTACTGTGTAGTAGGTACAATTTCCTTTCATTAAGAGTTATCCTTATCCCAGGATGAGGTGCATTGCAAGTGAGCTATCTCATTTGCCAGGGCAAAATTCAATAAAAAAAACGTTGTTTGTCCTCAGGAGTTATTATCTTCTGCTCGGGAGTAGAGTCATTAACAAATGGTATCGCTTGGGGCAGCTGAACAAGTTGGGAGGTTATGGTTATTTTTGTTTTAATTTTGTGTTGCACTCAAAAGTTCACTATCACTGAAAAAAAACACCTTTTTCTCTAGCAAAAGGTACAGACTTATAAGAGTGGGGGCTCTGGTCTTTCCCCATACCCTTTCTCTCCCATCTTGGCAGAAGTCAGACATTCTCTAAGTTGCTTATTTCAGGGGAGAATGAGGATGAGGACACTGGCCTTAGTAGCTGGAAAATAAGACTAGATATTGCAGACGACATGACTGGGGAATAAAACCAAGCCTGCAATCAATCGTTTCTCACTTTCTTGTATTGTTTGAACATGTATTTTTAATAGCACCGTTTATCACACACAAGAAACAGCCTACTCCAAGCTCTGCACTGAGGCAACTGACGAGTTGTAGCTTTCTTCCTTTGCTCATTAGCTGAACGTACCCATCCACAGATCTTAGCAGATGTACCTGAACTGGCACGACTACCTCTCCCTTTGAACTGCCATTCTCAGAAATGCTCTGATTTTGTCCCATCTGTGGTGTTATGAGTGTCTGCAGAGCAAGATCTCAGGGTTGATAATGAAAACATACTGGTGATACAGCAGTGGAGACCTTAATTTTTATCTTTTACCATGCAAAACCAGTGCAAAAAGCTATGAAGCTGAAGTTCTGAACCTCATGCTCACTTTCTGGAGAAAACACGGAGAAAATGAATGCTTGAAAATCTTCATTAGTCTGTACATTATGGAAAGATACTGTAGGCTAAATATCAGGATTGCCTGTTAAGCACAACAGCAACAGATCAAAGTAAATGCTACTATACTAAATGAAAACATTACAAACACCCCCCCCCCAAAAAAAAAAAAAATTGATTAGAGCTACTTCTTTTAAATAATCCATAAAGTCAAAAAGTGAGAAAAACCTATCCTCTCAAGAACTGCAGCCCCACTTGATCTATTTCTTCCATCACTATTAAGTTCACTGCATTATTTATTCTTTCAAGTGTTTTAATCAAGATACCCACTCAAAAGTCATTTGATTTTAAAAAATGCAGTGTTAAATGTAGCAGTAACAGATCACAGCAATTCGCAGCCCACGGTGATGTACTGCAGCACAAAAAAACAGCTGTATTGAGGACTCATACAATGGTTACAGCTGAGAAAGTCATTCTGTGGTGTAAAGAGGAGATTTTTAATTTTTTTAAAAAAGCAAAGAAATACTGTTGTGAGAGACAGCCCTCCCCTTTCTGCTCTACCCCAGGACACACCAACCATGCCGCACCACCAACCGTAGCCTGCAGGTTTATTCTGCAAGATGAGACAGTGTTTAACTTCGGCACGTTTCAAGCACGCAGCCTGACCTGCGGGAGCCAGGCTGCAGCAGCAGGGGACTCCAAGCATTTTGAAAAGCCTACCCGAGAATCGGGCAACTAAGTGGCATATCAATATGGACAAACCACCACTCCGCTGCGGCTACACATGTTGCACAAGTGCTGTCACGCTTGTGAGCGCAGAGCAGCGGTGGCTGACACATGCAGGGCCAGCTACAGACTCACACCCATTACCAGCCACACAGGGGTAACAATTCCTTCCAAAACAAGGCTTTTCAGGTAAACTCTTGGATTTGACACATGCCTGGACACTACAAGGAAGAGTAGTATTATATTCCTTATAAAATGTTAAATGCTGCACGTTATTATAGAGTGCACAATGAATGCTGTATACTGAAGGAACTTGTCAGAAGTAGTGAGGTTACACACATGGTTTGAAATAGTCTTGACAGGCTGAAATACAGTCAGCGACAGGCTATTTCATCACATGGAAAGCTTATCAAGACTGTTTTTAAAACTATTCAGCTAAAGAAACATTGCCAGGTTAAGTGGTTTTGTTGCATTTTTCAAGCCATTTTTAGCTTTATTCAAAACTTAAATCTAAATAAAAAGAAGTGTCGGTAAAACCACGTTTAACAGAACTTTTCTTTCTTCCTCTACGTGTTCTCACTTTGTGGCTGGAAAGTCTCCTGTACTTTATATCTGAAGGTACCTATTTTGTCTCCACATTATTGAGCAGTGAAAACAAAATCAGATTAAAAGGGACCAAAACATTAATATGTTGGTCGTTGACAGTATCTCAAATAAAATATTAAATCATTGAAAGGACATCAGGGTTTGTTGGATTTTTTTAGCTTGATATATCTGAAAGATTTCTGCAGAACCTGAATTCCCCAGAAAATTTTGAACTTAATTTCCATCTCAAATTGGGCTACTGGAGAAATAAAGCAGTCATTTTGCTAAAAAAAGGGGGGTGCGGGGGGTGTTTCTCCTCTGAAATGGAGAAATCTATTTCTCAGCCAGCTGTCTCCATTAGACCTCTCAAATCAAGCCACTAAGAGATATTAAAACTTGTAAGTAACATAAAAAGAAATACATTGAACACTCCAACTAAATTGGAATACAGACAGATTTAAAATTAGAACAGAGAAAAGAACGTACAAATAACAATGGGTCACAAAACACACAAGCAGTAAGAACTTTAGCAATATTATTCATGAATAAAATACAAATGACAGCTTCAAGAGCTTCCTTGTCACAAAGGAGAGCTGCAGACCTATGATGAACTTAAAAGAAACTGGGGACAGCTAGAAAGTTCGTATCAGATTGCAGAGCTACAGAAACTGAAGACTGTGTTTTAGAAATGCATTAGACATACATAAAAGCTCTCTCAAATAAAACTTTAGCCTTGTATAGTAAATATTTTTATACATAAAACATACTATTCTTCCTTCAACAGGACCTGTGTACAACATCGGAGACAGTCACACAAGAGAAAGAATCACGGCAGCAACGTCACCAATAGTAAAAGAAGGAAATCCTAGGAAAGTAGATGAAAACTCTAGCTATAACAAAGTACAGCTCTAATCACTAATGATTATAATAGCTTTTAACAAGTGCATCAGGATGTCATCTTGTGTCTGGTTTAAGACAGAATGTCCACAGACTACAACTACACTCGTGGTTTAAGCTAGCACACAGGAAGATCATAAAAAAGGCACACTGTTTTTACACTTTGTGCAAGAAAAACTTTTTTCCACAGTCCAAATCACTTTCAGCTTTACTTCCAAGCAAGAGTAATTACCACTGCTTTTTATTATTTTATGCAAAGAGCTCCTCTCTCTAGATGAAGCCATGCTACTTGCAACATAAATACATTTGGGAAAACAATTGTGCTTTGGAGACTTTACTGTCTAGTTTAATACCAAACACTATAAGCAGGGATAAAAATAATATAAGGAGGAATATACAACGTTTTGCACAAGATTTTTTTAAAAAAACACAAGCTTAAGTTCACTTTTTCTTATATAAATAACAATCTTTCCAACTCTTCCACCTTTGTATTTCTATTTTCTTTCAGCTAAACCTCTAGTTAGAGTTTTATCTAGTTAAAGCTCTCTATATGAAATCCATTGATTGTTATATACTGTTTCTATTGTAATAATGCTACATTTGTGCCAGACCGCAGTAAAACCACCAAAGTGATAGTATCTGTCCCAAAGGCTTTGTCATTACATCCGCAGTGCACAAGAACACAGGGATACAGGCAGGACAGCCAGTTAAATGGCAAGACCTCACTAGCCAGCGTGAGTTGCTTTGGTCTTCGGTTGTGGTTCCTCAGGCCCTTCTCTTGGGGCAGTGGAGGAAATAAGCCAGTTTCATCCCCCCCCTAACCCTAGCTTCTTGCTCCCAGCCTTCCTGTGCTCCTCATCATCATGTCAATGCATCTCTTCCAGGAATGGCAGAGAAATGCCTTAGCCCGTGAACACTCCAGCCAAGATTCGTGCAGGCATTAAGGCAAGGAGAGTTAACAGGGAGAGGAACAGGGAAGTAGATTTAGACATTTGCTAGGATTTCTTCCCTGGCATGAGAGGAAGCAAAAGGACGAAGATACTTTTTAGAGATTTAACCAGGACACATCCCTGGTTACAGGGAGAAGGCAAATTCTCAGCACTGAATAAGGAAGGAGCTACAACTGCTAAAGCCATGAAGGATCTTGGCAAAGCGCACAGACAAATCGGTGCAAAAGGCAGCAGCAGCAAGTCAGCAAAGAAACAGGCAACACTGCACCCCCAGCCTGGCACTGCCAGCTAAAATCCTACTTCTAGCATCCTAGAGGAATACAAGGACAGCACGAATATACCCAGCAAGCCTACAGAAAGTGATGCAGCCCCCACCTCTGGAACAAGCCACTAAGCATAAGGACAAGAAGAGCCTCATCTGCTTGCATGGCTAGGAAAAGCCTGGATTTCACAGAAGGGATCTGCAGTATTTCCACACTGCCTGGAGATAATAGCATTAACTCAGATCAATACACCTGGGTATGTATATAACTGTTTTGAAGTAGTTACTCACAGAATTCACTTATTTCTACTTATACTCATGTTGTTTCTATGCACACGGTAAATTAAAGCATTTCATCACTTTATTTCAAAAATCTACATTAGTACCAGACAAGGGCTCTCAGCTACTAAATACCTCAACTGCTTACATCAGGCTTAGACAAGGTTCCATAATGGTGTTATTTAGAAGAAAGAAGGAAAAAAAAAAAAAAAAAGAAAAAGACCCACAAATATGAACTGTGTACAACAAGACAAGAACAAAACCAACTATCAGCATAAATATCTAGATCTGATTTATAAACTATAACTTTGCAAGGACAGCTGACCTTGTGGGCAGATTCTTTAACAGCAAAGATGTTTGTTCCAAGGATAAACCATGCAATTAATGATGCAGACAGACTTAGCTTTCAATAACTGTTTCATGTGAGTTCATTTATCAACTTCAGTTAACATAGTAATTTTATTAAGAGCTATTGGAGCTAAAATACTCCTATAGGAGTAATAATTAGCCTACCCAGGTTTTGCATGCCCGAACGAAAAAAAGCCTACCAACCAACATAGCACTTCAAGTCATGTTTTGTGCCTAAATATTTATTCTAGGGAAAATTTAGGCAGAGACTCAGGTGAGACTTCAGTCTATTTTTAGGCATTCATGATCTCCTAGTAATTGGCTGATGAAGCAACTGAGTAGCTCTACTAGATTACTTTATATCTACCAGATACCTTAAATTTACACAGTATTTCATCACCTGTACCTCTAAGTTATTTATCTGGGAGAAAAATTCTCCCAACTTAGATCCAACCTAAGGCCTTTTAAGGACTAAGTAGGAACAGCACAGTAGGTTGGATATGCCCATATGCCAGTCTTGCATAGATTAGGACAGATGGATGGGTGTTTGACAGCAGGCGTAACAGGGACAAAAGAAAAAAATGAAAAAACTTGCATCTACAAGCAGTATTGGTACAGAGAAGCTGGCAACATAATCCAGTACTCCGACAAAGTAGGGAACCAGAAGGAATTGGGGTATAGGCAATTAAACATTATCATGATTACTTTCCTCAAAATTTACACTTCAACACTTTCCATAGTTAGGGTGTTTAGAACTTGAAGAGTCTCCTTGGGAAGATCAGACTTTACAAACACCTTGAAAGCATCTCAGAAAACCCTCTGACAAATGGAAGTCAGAATATACAACCTGCCAACAAATACCTGGTTTTAATTTATGTGAGAAAGTAAAACCCATGTGGTCACCTTTCTCAGGTCTATGTCAAATATGTCTATGACCAATTTGACAAATGTGTAAACCAAGGTAGACCATCTTCCTTTGTTTTTGATGCACCAACTACCATCCGTTCCCCTGCTCCCCTAAGCAAACCAGGGCTAGCTCAGGTCACTACTGCTCCATATCCCCCAAATCCTCAATTTTAAGTCCTCTGCTCACACCCCTTTCTTCCAAAACATTGCACCAGCCCTCTGCCTTTTAGCATCAAATTTGTACCAAGTCTCAAACAGAAGCATGAACTTCTGCACGGGGTAAACGGTAAGACACCCGGGAACTCTGAGCAGAGAAGCAGTCTCACTTAAGGGTGCAGCCCAGGCTAACCTGCTCGATGTGACTGCTAGGTACTGCTGACTGACTCGGTGCCCCCATCAGAACAAGGTGTCTTCCTTCTTCCACAAGACAACACAAACCAAAAATAGAATCCACAAACTCTAAAGAACATCCAGCTACAAATCAAGTTGAGCTGTTTGCAGCACGTGCATTTTTTGTATGCTTTCCTGGTACATAAAAGCTTTTACCAGGTTGACTTCCATCAATTTAGTTTCCTTTTTTCTGCACAACACTTCATGAAACCATTCCTCCTCTTCTCCATACAGAAGACTTCAATGAAGTCAGATGTTGTGTTAACATAGGCCATGTGAATAAAATTAATTCCTACAATTCCTCCCTAATTTTAAATTACCATGGAAAAAGAAAACTAAAAAGCATGTTACCAGCTGAAACATTTTGCAAGATCATAGTTTCTCTGTGCTTTCACACACGCTGAGCAATTCCAAGCCATTCCCAGCCTTCTTCCAGCACCTCCAAAACAGTCCCGCAGCATGATGACCCGAACCAAACCACTGCCTCTATAGTGCTGCACATCTGTCAAAAGGAACAGTAGAAGCACACCATGTTTCAGACCACCTGGCAGAAAACCAGTTATTATACTGCTAATGATCTTAGGCCATCATGGCATTGGTTCATCATGCTCTGCCAGAGATCTCAAAGAGCTATTTTCTGTCACGAGCTACCGTAAGTACTAACATCATTTCCCCTGCAGGGCTAACGCCCTAGATAAACAATTAGGCAAGTAAAAAACTGATTTCAAGACCTGATTCCTCAAGAAAGCACCAACATGCACAACACACGGTATCTTCAGACACCTGAGTCAGCCAGTGCTGGGGAGCAGCAAGGGCCAGCTGCTCCCCAGGGCCGGGCAAGGCGAGCCAGTGGTGGCTCTCACCAGCAAGCACAGCGTCTGGGGCGAGAAGCAGACCTTGGCCATGGGGTCCATCAGCAGTCCTGGACAAGGCAAGTAAGGAACCAGCCCAGAGCCTGTCTGGGGAGCCACAGGAGGGGCCACACAGGACCCATCCAGGGGACAGGGCCAGCAGCAGGGCTGGAGACAAGCCACAGATGGCACCTGTGAGAGGGGCCGCCCGGCCAACAGGCAGGCCAGGGGATGAGCACTCGGCAGCCTCGCTGGGGCCCGCATCAACAGCCCTGGGTGGTACCCTTGGGGCCAACACGTTCAGAAATCTGCACCATGTTGTGACAAAAGGCAAGCACCTCCTATCAAGCAGCTTTGTGGGACATCAGGTCTCTCCAGAAACTCTCCGTTGAGCTGGGCAGCGATGCCACACTGCTTGCCCAGCCGAGCAGAGGTGGAGCTGGGCTGTCACAGGTGGGACGGGGCATCAGTTTCCCTCCTGTCAACCACGTCTGAGCCTTCCTTTCCAGCAGCACCCAAAGAAATGAGACTGGCTTCCTGCTACCATTCATAGCAGCTGCTACCCACGTCTGCCCCAAAGGCAGCTGGCCTCACACACCCGTGATGCCTGCCACTCACACATGGGAGATGCTGGAGCCCACCACCCCACAGGCAGCAGGGCACAGCAGCTGGCCTGCTCCCAGAATTAAGCTGCTTATTTCTTTCAGGAATCAGGTATGTAAAAATGCACCAATCTGAGTTTCTGATTAAAGCTTGGTTACATCAGTTATCCAAAAGTTTGGCTTAAGAATGAGCTACTCTTACTTTGATTTCTTAAGGCAGATTATTCAATAATCAGAAGTATCCTTACTTGTTTATATCCTTCTGATATAAAAGAAGGACATGTCAAAGCCAGGGACCCCTTGTCGTGCTGATTAATTGCCCTAGTCACCAGCCTCCAGAAGAATTATCTACCCCATTATCCACTCATTTCCAGCTGCAAGGTAGCCATGCCAGAGCCCTGGAAATGCACTCACGGGGACCAGTTAAACAGGGACAATGTGCCATGTCTGTGTCAAGTGTCCCTGCCAAGAAGTCTCTTTGCTGGAGCAGTCACTAAGCACCTCCAGGAAAGACAGTCACCCCAGGCGAAGCAAAGGCACTGCAGGAGCGGGACCACCAAAAATCTCATACATGGGAGCTGGTCTTGTTTAAAACCCTACAAAGTAGCAAACGGCAGAACCAGCAAGGCAGTGGCAGAGAAAAAAAAACAACCATCAGTTTTTACAAAGGCCAGAACCAAAGTTCCGAGTTCTCTATCATGCTTCATAGCATGAATTCAATTACTAGTATCTCCACTGCAATCAGAAACATTTGTATGTTGCCTCTTTGGGCTGCAATTCAGCCTCAGAACAGCATAAATCTATAACTTCAAATCAATATTGAGGGCCAGAGGGACTTCTGTAATGTTCTAGCCTGACCCTCTACAGGACAGACCAGAAAGCCTCCCCAACTCTTTCTATATCAGGCTCTAACTCCTGTGTGAGCAGTTGTTGGTTCGTGGAGCTCTTTGGGGTTTTTTGTTGGTTTGGTTTGGTTTTGGTTGGGTTTGTTTTTCTTTTAAAGAATTGTATCTGCTTAGTCATACCTTATTAGTGGTGTAAGTACACCTCTGGTAACAGCACCAAATCAGCAGAGAAGCTATGCGTTAACAGAAGATACCAAAGCAGTAGAACACGGCACATCTGATCATAGGAAAACTCTACATTCTAGAGGGATGAACATGACACTGGCCCCCAATAAATAAATAAAATCAGTCGCAATCAAGAGGGAGACAGGAGCATACAATGTAAAGCAGTGGGAGATTTTTTTGTATTTCAAGAAAAAAGTTAGTGCAACAAAGCTCAGACTTTAGTAACAAGTACAACTCTAAAATGCCACGTCCTGTCTGGATCAGCTTTCTTTGAGAAAGGGAGAGGCTTAAGCAGGAATCTCTCCCTACATTTTTCATTTCTGCCCTTAGAACGTGAGACTAACTCAGAAGCATTACAAAAGCATTTAATGTACAGCTTTATTTAAATTTACTCTGCTAACCACAGCATCAAGTTTTCAACAGTTGAAGAACTGATTATACAACTGATCGGTTTTTGCAGTAATAAAACAGGCCTCAAACATTATCTGCTGCCACTTATACCAAATTTTTTTCAGGCACCAGCTATTAAACACTTCAGCTCCATGAAGAAAAGAGTTCAAACACAAAAAGAAAGGAAATGCAAAAGGAAAGCATATTTAGGGTGCTTAAAGATCAAAGAGACAAGATTAAAAAATCTGATTTTAAAAAAACCAAACAACAAAACCCCAAAAAACTTCTACTTCATTTTGGAATGCCAAGACATTTGAGGCTCAGACAACCTAAATATATTATGAACAAATATCCTGAATTTTGTTAGACTTTATCTAGGAATAGGATTTGAAAAATTAACAAGAAAAATCTTTCTGTATTTGTTCCAGTTTAAATTCCATTAACATCTAGGAACAATTTTGCTCTCAATCAGGCAGGCTACACAGAAAGGATACATTAAAAAACAGAAAGCAAAGCCTGTCCAAGCCTCAAAATTAATTGTGTAAACCCAAAAGCAGTTAGAGAACATGACTAATTTACAATGCTATATTATTTGTCCATTCATAAAACTAGATTTAAAAGACTTCCATATGATAGAAATACAGCAATTTATACTCACAAGAGTACAAGCTCACAAGAGAAGGCAGATACCTAATCCAGTTCCTTAAAACAGGATCTTTTAAACACCATTAGAGTTGCACGCACAATGCTATCTGCCATGAGCAGCATCAGTTCCAAACAGAATTCCAACAGCTGCACTAGGTAGAAAGGTAGTGTTATTTTAAATTCCTTGGACAAGAATCACCAGATCTTCAAGCAGCTGACATATTTTGAAGGCCAAGTCCTGCATATGCAGGTTACTTGCACAATATACTTTATTAAAAAAAACCCAACAAACCAACAAAACTATGGTCAGTAAAGTGTGCGTTTCTAAATGTACAATAATATAGTTGTAAGTAGCTAATTACGCAAGTGGCTTAGGTGCGTGTAATTACACAATATAAATATACATCAAGTAAAAATTGATATGAATAAATTTACACACTAAACGATTTCTCATGCGTGGCAGCCATTGCTCACACACACTTGCCATTTTGTATAGGCATTTCTTTCTGTTATTTCATTGAATAAGGAAGTGTAGGATATACCAAAGAAGCACCAGCCTGCCAGAATCAGCTGACGTAAGACTTCAAGTAACAGGGAAAATACCGCTCAAGGAGTGATATAAGCAAAGAAACATACAGCCAAGTATTAAACTTCTGCTGAGTAGCAGAAGAGAGTGTGGTTCAGTAGTGTGATGTTCCTCTGAGCCCCACATCACCAGGCTGGAGATTCATTCCTCATCTCTGCCTCTCCATACATTTCACAGCCTTAACACTTTTTTGATGTAGTAGTTTGTCGGTGCTGTGACAAGCACGCATGCACTCAGCTGCACTCAGCAAAAGATTCATATCCCAGGTGAGAGACAACTTGAGATTCCATTCCCACTTTGTAATTACAGCACACATAAATGGAACAAAATATGAAGCAACTGCCCAGCCCACAAAAAAATGACAATCGTATGTCATCAAAATGTATTCAAGGAAACAAAGCACTAAATGGACTGAAGTGCATTTCCATATGTCACTATGCTTACAATGCATTCTCAACAGGAGCCTCCACCATACTCCTCTAACAGCCTATGATTACTACGATTGTCATTATTATTATTGTTATTATTTCAGTACCTTTCTCCCAGCCTGGACAAGCAGCACAGGCACCGAGACCGATGAGACAACCCTATCCAAGCAGGGAAACAGCAGCTGTGCCACATGGCAGCAAGCAATGACAGCCTTTTGGTAATCTAAAAATGCCTGCAGCCACAGCTACCTGCTGCAAGGTGTGAAGGCTGTACTATTGCGTTTGCACTGCTAGGGGTCTTTTCCTCTCTTTCTCCCTTAGGAGTAAAACCAAAACCCCACACTAATGTTTGCCAGCAAGATAAATGGCACAAGGTGTTGATGTAAACACACCTCACCTGGGCGCTCAGCATTCCACTAAGCTGCATTTCCCCTGCGACAGTCAGAGCAGTGAGCACCTTCCTTCCTCTCCTTTTTCCTGCTCCAAAACACAGAAGACAAAGCCAACTTTTACAAGGCCTTTCCCAAGGGCTTTAAAAGCCTTGTTTTCTGCAAAGATGCTTGCAAAAAGAGGACAGTATTTCCTTCACAGAGCTCCACCATGAGTAGGTTTTCACGGCTAATATCCCACTCTCCCTGCTGGTCTCACTGCAATTCAGTGCAAGTGGAGAGCTAGCCAGAGCAGATGCGGACAATATATTGCTTTCCTGTGAAGATCCTGGCCCCAGAGAGAATCAGAACTGGGAAAGTAACTCCTGGGCTCACCCCTCTCAGCACTCAAGGCCCTGAATTAACAGGGACGAGACCCATACCAGTGTCTAGCTTTGCATTAGCTAACCCTAGGCCAGATGTAGATCTTCAATCCACAGAGGCTCCCTGCAAAAGCCCTGTCAAGAAGCTAGCACGACAGGCACCCCTGGGCAAGCTCTCATGTCATAGGAAGAGTAAACAAATCAGCAATATTGTGTCTTCAAGATGAATGTAGTACAGGCTCTGCAGGCAAGCCCCCACCATGTTTCCATTCCACTGCTGACTTTCAAGCCATACCCATGTTTGGCACTTGGCTAGGACATGATGGTCACGCTTCAGCCTGAGGCACATTACTCAGGTTCACTCATTTCAGCAAACACTTGCAAAAAATATCTGCCTTCATGCTACCAAGAGGGGCTTACATGAGCAATGTTTCAAAGCAAAATCGGACAAAGTTGTAGCATGTCTGCTATATACTTATTCCCTATTAAAAGTATTGTTCCATAAAACCTAGTTACATGGTGAAACATATATGTCATTAAATCTAATAATCAACAATCCTGAAATTGAAAGAATCCAGCACGTCGTTTGTCCCACCCATTCTCTGAACCAGCGCTGACTACTGCACACTATTCTTTGCCTAGCCCTGATTTTAACATGTCTCATGATTAACCTCCATATGTTCAGGCAGTCCCAATCTCTCTGCACAAGAAAAATACATTAATCACTGACATATTCTGCCTACAGACAATATCAGTCTCTCCTGGAAAGCTAAATATTGATGCTCATCATTTAGCTACATTTGGCCACTAAGAGCAGTGCTTTGGAATTTCTAGATGCTTCATTTGCTCCGAATTTGTTCTGCTGGGTACAGTGTTGAAAAAAGCCAGAGTAAGCTAATTAAGAGCTAAATTCTGCCTGTGAGTACCTAGGCATGCCTCTGCTGAAGTCACCAAGAACTGTACTGCTTTAGACACCAGCAGATCTAAGATTTAACTAATGTCAAAACAGGATGGGCATTCCTGAACAAGCAAGGTATCTGGGAAACAATAAGCCTCAAGACCAAGTAGTTTCACTCACACAAAAGCAAAGCCAACACATTTAAAAAACCAAACTGCAGAACTGATTCTCAAAGAAGTTTTGAGATTGGTTTTGTAGTTTCTTTTACTCGGGGGAAAAAAAATGCAAACACCACACACTACAGGCTGATATTGTATGAGGCAGGAAGATCTGCAAGACCCCTCAACTTCCAAAATCAGGTTCTTAATCAGATGTGTAGAAGGTGCAACATTACCAGCTATGAAGGAAGACGGTGAGAGATGAATGAATGCTGGCCATAGGGCCTTCATTTCTTTCTTCGCACTAGGATCTAGGCTTCACATGCTATGCATGGCTATAATTCTTATAGGAAAAAAAAATATGCATAAAGACAAGGTGAATTCCCTCCACAAACAAATGAGTGCTATGCAAGCCTACCTTAGGACATTAAACAAGTGTGGCAAGTTCTCATGGACTTCCTTTAAACAGTCCCTATTTAATTGCTTAGAGAGCCCCAGACAAGATCAGAGATACAAAATAGGTACCAGTATGTCAGGACATAAATGCTCTACTGGGAATCAGAATGAATCCCAGATATTTCCATTTTACCCTTAGAATCACAGAATTGGTCAGGTTGGAAAAGACATTTAAGATGATGGAATCCAACCAGTAACCTAACACCGCCAAGCCCACCACTAAACCATGTCCCTAAGCACCGCATCTACACGCCTTTTAAATACCTCCAGGGATGGTGACTAAGCCACAACCTTGAGCAATCTGTTCTAATACTTGACAACCTTTCCAGTTAAGAAATATTTAATAATATTCAATCTAAGTCATATAGCAAGGAAGTCACAACTAGGAACTTGCAGATAGCTGGTATTCAGCTTAAATGTCACTAAAACTCCAGTTTTAGTAACTCCAGCAAATTGAAATATAATTTAGGAAAAGCATCATCTTAATTCTGAAGTACTCTGACAAGAAACAGCACTAGCTGAGCAGCAGGAGATTGAGTTCCTTCAATGCTCCTAATCTTTAACTACAGTTTTAAAATGTAATTGAGGACACCAACACCATTTTAGTTAGGAATGTCAAGCTATTTGCAAAGCAAAAGGGAAGCATAAG
Source organism: Microhierax caerulescens (assembly GCA_035590215.1). Taxonomy (NCBI): domain Eukaryota; kingdom Metazoa; phylum Chordata; class Aves; order Falconiformes; family Falconidae; genus Microhierax; species Microhierax caerulescens. The sequence continues at coordinate 120,159,813 of JAVJGJ010000014.1, forward strand.
AAAAGTTTTACAGATCATTCAAATTTGAATTAACACACAGAACAACTCTTGAAGTGCCTTTGGACTAATACAATGAAATACTTCTACAGCAATTTTATGTCCCCTTGACCAGTGTGAGCAGGTGTTGTGTCAAACTGGTAACTATCATGTAACCCATACAACTACAGCATGGTCCCAGCACAGTGGTGCAGCCCATCTTCTTGCACAGCTGTTAAGACATCAGCTTGAAGATCACAGGATTTTGGTACTAAGGAAATGGGAAGACAGACAGATGCAGGATTTTTCTTCACGGCTTCACCCACTCATACAACCTTCAGTCACCACCACACACATGCATCATACGCACCTGCACTCCAACCCTTGACATCGCCTGTACTCACACAGGCACATCCGCGTCAGCTTCAACCTGCAGGAGCTCTGCTAAAGGATGCATCTTTGTCAGTGCTGTATCAAAAATAACACTGGACTACATGACACATAACTGCACCCTGCTGTTCGACTGACAATTGACTTTGCAGGCATTCTTGTTCCTGTGCTTGTGATCCTCTGGTAGCATTGATGGAAGTAACAATGCCAGAGAAAATATGAAGGTACAGAGCAGCATGTTCACTGCAGGGATGGGACAAGATAGATAATACTTGTGTCTCCTTTGTAATACATTTGTTGCTCTTGCTGCTACATATGGTGGTCCATCCACTTGGCACAAAAACCCCTAACTAAAATAAATAGGTATTCCTAGAAACTCTGCATTATTGATGAAGAACATTCGTTTAACAAGATTCTTTGGGATTGTCAAAACTGATGACCGAAAGTAAAGTGCTCACTTCCGAGGCATTATATATTGATAAAAGCATAAACGCATAATACAATTTAGAGTGGATTTTCTTTACAATGCTATTTAATGACCCATGCTAATGCTTAAAAAGGTTATTTCAATTATTCTGATCTTACTTCTGGAAGGAGAAATGTCCATTTTTGGCAGTTCTTCTAGTTTGGAAAGGTGGGGAAGGAAGATAGGCAGGGAAAGAGACATTCAGAAATAGTCCTGGTCCATTTGTGGAAGTCCACTGGAAAAACCTGTGGCAGTACAATATATGACTAAGTATAACTTTATATTGTCCATGTGGAGAGTAATTTCAGACTCAGACCACTTCTAGGAATCAGGGCAGTTTTTAACAACTTTAAACAAACAATGATCAGAACTAGGGAGGGGGGTCTAAATCCTGTATCTATATGGGGAAAACTGTATATAGTATAGCTACAGCAACACTACACCAACGCGGTTCTGCCATTAAAATTCCACAGGAAGATAAAACTTCACGTTACAATTTTCTAAAAAGCCTAAAAGAAATCCCAGTCCTTCCAAATTTCAGTGGGAAGGTTAAACTTTGCACAGGATGCTAAATTATAGTCTTCCAGGCACTGGGCAGCAGGAACAGAATATTGCAGTGAACCAGGACTGCCAGAGCATCTCAGCCTAGTTTTCAAATCCTCAGCCACAACAAATACACAGATTCACTTAACTTAGCATACGCAAGTATAACATAGCCCAAACCTCGGGTTTCACATGGAGAGATGTCCCAATGTGAAGTTCAGAATGTGACCTTTCTCTCAGTGATGTTCAGACCTCCCAGGAGACTCATTTAGGCATAAGCTTAAAACCAAAGCAATTCTGAACTACCCTGATACAATTGGAATGAACTGATAAATATACAGTAGTCCAAACACAGTGGCTGTATTTTTGCAGGCCTGAGTCTGAGGGTCCTGAATTCAGTCAGGATTGCCCTATTGCTTCCACATTTGACTCATTCCCAATTTCCGTCACCCTCACAGAAAAAAAAAAAAAAAAAAAAAAAAAGAAGTGTTTATGAAGGAACCTCCTGTGTTTCCTTTCATGCCTTCTTGTCCTGTCACTAGGCTCAACTGAAAAGAGCTGGGTCTGTCTTCTTTGCACCATTCCTTCAGATATTTGTATACATTGATGAGATGCCCCAGCCTTGGGGATGTTGATGGGGTTTTCAGCCCAGGTCTCAAATATCATGCCTCTGTCCAGAACAGAGATGTCCAGGATACTAACAGAGAAGAGAAACTGTGCTTCCAAGTGGAAAGCTGGCCATGTTACATGGGGTACCAGATAGGAAAAAGGCTCATTCATCATTTTTCTCTGCTCTGTAAGTCCATGCAGAAGGCAACTGTCCACTCATATGGCAAAACAATGATCCTCAACAAGAGACAATATGGGGTATACAATAGTAATTCAGCTTTATTTTCTAAGTATAATAAGCAGTCTAACTTATTCGGTTCAAAAAACACATACCTGGTATTTTTGATCTCAAAAGAAACCAAATAGCAAGACATATCCTGATCACTGCATTTATTCCAAACAAATACTCTTTGTTCCCTCAGCCAGTGGCTAATTGCCAATTTGTTTCATGAACAAAACCTGACACAGAAAACAGAATCCAGCTATTAAGTATAGAGCATTACAAAAGAATGCAGGTAGTATTAAGCTTAAGACAGAAATGCTTTGCCAGCAAGCATCAATGTGCTAAGCACAATCCCACCTTCCCTATCTCCTGATCTGAATCTAACTTTTTTGCAGTAGATTATCTCCCTCAAGGGCAAATGTATTCCAAACATTTAAGGGCTCTTACAAAAGGCCAGCACTGATCTCTGTGCTTGAATAATATCCCAAATGGACCCTCATTGGTAACACGATAACAAAATCAGCGTTTCAGTCAAAAGAGAAGAGTCTTTTTGCTCCTCTGTTCTTTTCTTTTTGTGCATTGATATAAAGATCAGAGTCATCTCCATGAATAAGATTTAGAATTCTGATGAAAACAATAAGAGATACTAAACACTTTCTGGCCCTCCCAAATTTGTATTCAACCTCTCCCTTTGTTAAAGCTGTAATCACGCTCCCATCGGTATTCAAGGGATTTATGCAAACAAGGTCTCTTCTGTCAAAAATCATAGCAATTTAATGCAGTCACAGGCTGTTTGGTTGTGTAGATTACTGGCACCAAGGAAGATGCAATTTAGTATTCTGATGCATGTCAGCTCTCTATAATACAGATTAGATGGTTTTAGCAGTCTCATCTCTGCCGTTCTAGCATAAGATACTGTATCTATACATACAACTAAACCAGAAAAATATGGGAAAAAAACAGAAGAGGGATGACTTGAAGCTACAGTCATAAGGAAATTTAAAAATTAAGCTAAAACTCAGCCTGTTGCTTAATTGTAAATAGGGTGTCAGCTGAGTATCTCGTAAGTCTTCTCTCCATGGAATGTCACCAACTTGCATAAGGATGGACTTAAATGAATAGAAGCCTGCTATCTTTACCTCTGTGGGAGTGCTAGCTACTGTCTGTGCACATTACACATCCACTTTATACACCCAACACACAAAAGTCCATTACACAGCTCCCAGACAGAGGATTTAACTCTTTAGATCTAGTTGTAAAAATCAACACTTATAGCTCTAGCGGCTCTCTGGCTAATGCTCTCATGGGCCATATCTCAGCAGGTCTTCCATCACTCAGGGCCATATCCTGCCTCCTCTGGGAAAATCGTGCAGGTTTTTTTGGTGGGCAAAATTCAATCACTTCAAGTAAAATGAGCAAGATTTAGCCATGACCTACCCCCCTTCACATTGTTGACTATTTATAGACAAATCTGGCTGTGTTAAAGCAATTCTACTTGCACTTGCACAGAAGATTATGATGTCTGTGCTCACTGCCACCCTCTCAGGAATGAAGAATGGATCTGTCTTGCTGGCTTAACACCTCTTTCCAAAACCAGTTCGATGCTGTGAGGAAAGGGAGAGAGAGAGGTGATTAAAAGCCGTGATGAAATGCATGCAATAGAGAGGAGTATCTGCAGTGCTCTGTCACCTCCACCCACTTTCTCCCGGGGCAACCAACAGCACTTTACAGGAAAACCATTACATCACCAGGGCAGTCACTAATTGGCTATATTCTGCATACACTTTCTGACTCAAAATATATGGGTTAGATAAAAATATACCATTCCAGAAGTACGCTTTAATTGAGGCAGCACATTATCCAGCACCCTGCAGATGTGCAATAACTTCTGCAACTCCCCTTGAATAAAACAAGGATGAGTTCAAATGTGACTGAATACTCTGTATAACTTTTTTAATATATATATATGTGTGTCTTTAAGCCTAAAAACATGCAGAATATTTGCTTTGACCACATGGGCCACTTTTGCATTTACTTTGCAATATATTTATACCACTGAGTCACAGCAGCAGAAGTGCTTGAAAAAGAATTTAAGGTGCTTATATGCTAAAAACAAGTGTTACACTTAAACAGAGTTCTTGGTGACAAGGTGACTGTACAAAACTATTTAAGCTTCGTGCACATCCATCCACATAAATACCAAATTACTTACCCCAAACACAACTCATCTTCCCAATTCAAACAGTACATAAATGCCAACAGAACTGGGTGTATGTTCAATTTATTAATACAAAATATTTACTGGGTAACCACTACAAGAAATCAAGAGTTTCTCATGGATTTTCCACAAGCACAAAAACAAGATGCTATTTTCAGGATAAATCATTGATTGTGCATTACTTACTCAGCTCTAGTACTAGAATAGCTGGTTGCAAATAATGACATTGAGGTATATGCAGCACAGAGCCTTCGTATAAAGGGCTCATTCTGCCGAGTGGATTGGGGCCAAACACTTAACTTAATATGGAAGTATTCAAATCTAATGGGACCAGAAGTAAATCAGGCTCTATTCCTTACTTCGTTCCAGCCCTTATCTCCTTCCCCCATACACACAACAAGCATAATACAAATACTATGGTATTCTGCAAAGATGACCCTCATTATGTATAAAAAGAGCCACATCAGAGAAATCCACAGAAGTGGATAAAAAAGGTGGCACTTGCTTTTGTCAGGTTGGCTTACAGCTCCTTAGAGCAAATATCACATTTGGGTTCTGTATCCACAGGCTACATATTACGGGTCCCCTCACTGACTGCTCCATGCACACTGATGTAATCTACATAAAATCAGCCAGTAAAACACCTCATGTAATGGTGGGGAACAACAGCTGGTTGAAGTTCTGATGGTCTCTGTCATAAGATATTATTACAGAAATGGCCGCTTTCAAGAGAAGTAGAAAGTTTGGCTGTTTTTGCCCTATTAAAGTGCCTTATCTAGGATTATAAAACATGGAATCAAATCCTGCAAACTTGCATTCTCTTTGCAAGTGTTAAGAGAAGGTGAGAGCTCTGTCTTACAAGTGTCCTCATCACACTATCTCTATACTGCCTTCATAGGACCCTGACACCTCAATACTCATCTACTTGACCTCCATTTAGCTGCTTAAGTTTTAGCTGCTTTTACCATTCAGTCTTAATTAGGGAGACAAAAGCAGTTTCCCTAGATGCTTAAGTTAGCTTCCGTGGTGAATAAGAAGTTAAAGAGTAGGTGATGGACTCCTTAAAACAGCTTCTGTGATCTCCCTCACTCTACAGGCACTCCTTTCAAGTTCTTAACTGGCCTGCCCCACTATTAACCTCCCTCCACACTGAGAATTAGCTATTTATTCTCAGCCTTTGTTCCCTCTCAAAGGGTTCCTCCTCTCATTCTTTACCCAAGAATCCTCAGTGGTCTTTCATGAATGTGGATAACAAAATCCTTTTGAAAGTCAAAATAAATTATTGTCACTGGCTGGAATACAGAGAGCTCCTATTTTGACCACTTAAAGCACACTTTGAAAGTCTTTATGCTGATGCAATGCTGCTTACTGCAGTCTTATAACTTACCAGTGGTATTAGAAGCTTCTCCAAGCGAGCTCTACAGCCCCAAATCTATCTCTAGCAAAGAGCAAGCTCTTTGTCCTTGTGGTATCCCAGCACAGCAACAATACGTAGCTAGATCTCCCTCCAATCTTTAGCTTAATACATCCCAGCAAGTTATGTTTTAATTGAGAATTTAATTGAGAATTAGGTCTTGTTCCTCCTGTCCTGGGGTCTCTGCCAAAGAGGTATGACAAGGAAAAATTATCATTCAAAACCCACTTAATATTATACTTCACTACATGGAAATGTAGGAGCCAGAAAAAGTTACTGAAACCTCTAAAAATTGAATCCAGTAAATTGTGCACAAATCCAACAAAGTAACAAAGTGCAATTCAATCTTTGTTAAAATTGGCAACCTCCACATTTGTCACAACGCAAATTGCAAACTGCCTGAAGTGCCCCTACCTTCCAGGCTCATAGGGTGTGCCTGCGAGGAATGAAATAAACTAGAAGCATGAGGCTTGGGTGTTCAGTAAACCAGGACCAAACTTCCATGGGTACAAAACAAATCTAACAGTTAACTAATTCAGTGCCTAAGGACAAAACCTCATTCCCAGCTCCTGCACATCACAAAATGTCACAACATTTGGCTGCCTCCTATCAAGCAAGAGCAAAATACCATGACTTCTCTCAGGGCAGTATTAAAGGACAGTGTCAGTGCTTCGTTAGAAAACTGGCAAATGTCTTTTCTTGTTTTGCTCAGTCACACTGCCAAAGTAGCATGATGGTAAGAGGTTGAATGGAAAAAATGGGCTCAGATGAAGGAAGAAACATATTCCATCTGCCTGGCAGTGTCTGATAAAAACTGATCTCTTTCTATTTCCTTTAATCATTGTGATTTTCTAACAGAAAGATATAATATGTTTAATACAGCAAAGCTCTTTGCCATCTTTATATTCCATTAGAAAATGTTTTGCTGATCATTAAAATGCAGCCACAGGACAATGTGATAATACCTGATGAAACCCCTACTTTAGCAAAAAAACCAAAATGAAGTGAAACCACAGAATCTATTTTAAAGATTCAATATTTGGCCTGTGTCTCAGTAATACATCACATCTGAAAGTGGAAACTCCATCAAACCTAACAATACTTAGCACTACCCTTGGAGACTTCGGTTCAGTTTGGACTAGGTAGGAAATTATGGGTTTGAGATACCAGGACTTCTTCCTACCAAACATAAATCTCCTCCGGAGGTCTTCCACCCAGGCACTGACCAAGCACAGTCTGTCAGATGTGATGAGACAGGAGGCCACAGAAGTAGAACTGCTCAATCGGATCTGAGGGTAATCGGACTTCCTA
>JAVJGJ010000014.1:120184479-120207428 GCA_035590215.1 Microhierax caerulescens
GAACAAAAACCCGGGTCTCTGCAAAGGGCTCGGTTTTACACCGCCCTGGGTTAGAACACAAGTTCCTGTGTGTCCCCCGTCCCGGTGCTACTGTGAAGGCCGGTTGTGGGGCCCGGAACGATCCCCCGCTTGGACGACACAGAACCAACCTGTGGGGCTCGCTGCCTCTGAAAACTAGAGAGGACTGTTACCTAGGAAAGGTTGAATCATTTTATTTACATTAATAATGTTTTCAGTTCCACAAGCTGCAATAAAGATTGGAATAAGATAATAATCAAATTCCGTGCTTCACTGCACAGGCAGATCACACTTGCAGACAAGGAAGCGTTTCTCACACATAGCTCTCCACACCTTAGACACATGTACTACGTTTTAAGGTGTTCATCTCCTTTCTTTGCCTTTCCTTGAAGCATCAACTAATACTGTAGTCAGCATACCAAATGATAAACAAAAAAGGATCTGAGCTAGCAGAGAAAAGCCAAATGTAAACCAGTGTTCAGTTCAAGGACTTAGGGTACCAGTTTCTTGATGTAAAATAAGCTGGATGTGGAGTTTGTGCCTGTGAAGAACAGCAAAGCTAGAAGACGCTCAGACAAGGCCCTGCTTTCATTCCTTGTGTCCTGTTCCCCTGTACTTCAGATCCCAGCCCCTGGTAGGTATCACCGTGCACGTAACCAGCAAAGCTGACTCCATGCGGCCTCTCGTGAGCGGCCATCTGCGCACACCGCTCACCGGGGAGAGCGGATCCACCAGGAAGCCCAGGCAGGGAGTCCGCTTCCCCTGCTTGCCAGTTACCATCGCTTTTCAGTCTGCCAAGTTGAATTTTTTATTCCAAGTTTTTATTCCAAAAGCTGTTACATTTTCCACCTATGAAGACAACACGCTTCTTTCCAGGCAACATCCTAAGCTCTCTAGGAATCGGCTAGGGAATATTTTTGTGGCTAAAACACAATTTAGTAATTTCACCCAAGCCAGCTTTTGCCAGCCATAGCTTTTCAGCAGTGAGGCATTACTATTTCCCAGTCTCATTACAAACAAAAATAACAGTCTGCAGATGTTAACATTAAAATAGTTTCTACTGTACTCTGCAGGCAAAACCCAGAAAAGTTATCCTCTTTTTCAGTACCGCTTCCAAAAAGCAGGGATGAGGGTGATTCTGCCTAAAGAGAAAGCAGCTGTTGAAGACTATCCTGTGCCCTTATACAGCAAGACAGAACAAAAAAGCAACAGGTATGCTTTTTCATCTTCCTTACCATCTCAGAGCATTCTCACATCACAATTCTCCAAGGGTGACTTACCTCACCACAGAGAACATCCATGTCCATATAGAAAAAAAAACCCACTGATTTAAAATTTGTTACATGATTTAAAAAGTCAATTGACCTGGGAAAAAACCTCGGGAGACAGATACGCAAGAGGCAATTGTTAGAAACACCAAGTGTTATCAAGTGTGTGTTATAAGCTTTGAAAACCCAAATGTACCCTAACTGATCCTTGCAACTTGCAGGCATATGTTGTTGAGCACGATCACATGAGAGAAACCACTGCAGCAGAAAACCAGGCGCTTCACTCATGCTCAAGGCTAAGTCACCATGGCAGACACTAGGCAGAAACAGAAGGGAAGTTAAGCTCTGCTTTATCTCCCAGTTTTCTCTCCCTTCCAGGGCAAGGAAGGCTCTTCCTCGCTGCTGGGGTACTGAAACAACACAGGGCTTTGGCTGGAGAAAGGAAGAGAGCTGCAGCACACCTTATTCCCAATTACCTCAGACATTTCTGGGCCAGCTGCAGGCATGACTCAGATACTCACAAAGTAGCTGCTTAGCTGCAGCATACTAATATACAATCAGTGCCAGCTTCAGCTTTCCTCAATGTGGCAGGCTGTCATTTGTGGTGTTCACCACCACAATCAGTTGAGTCACTGCTGAAGCAGGGCCAGATACCCCAGAGGGAAATAACATCTGAGTCAGGGGCATGATGGATGGCCATGGAAGGCACACTGCACCAGCGCAATTTTACAGTTTACTCATGCTTGTGAGTCAGCACCACAGATCAGAAGTACAGAATTATGAAAGCTTCTTTGTGCGAAGAATGTTTTGCACTTAACAAGCACTAGTAATAACTTTCTTCAACGATACCAAGGTACACAAGCACATCAGGGCTATGGGCAAGCACAGATGTTAAGACATCTATGGAAGGATGCTACAGAAGATAAGAAGCCATATTACCCATGAAAACATCCCCCAGAAACTAAAAGCAAGACAAAAATGACACTTGCTCCACCTTACCTGCTAGATGCTTATACTGCTTTGGATTAAAATGAAAGACAGCAGATAAATGGATAAGCTGATTGTTAGAACTATTATTGCTTGTCACGTAAGTCTGTACTTCAGGGAATTATCACTCTTCAGGGTACACGGGCTCTGCTGGGCTAGGATAGGACTTGCTTTCATACCTAATACACTCAGGAGGAGCGGGTTTGCTTCCACAGTTCTCCTGTGGAGGACAGTAGATCTTGCTGTAACCCGAGTGAGATGGGCTGGATGGAGATTTTGCAGCTATGTCCTCTGACACACAGTCTGGGTGCCTGCTGCTAAGAAACTACAGCTGAGATGACAGGAGAACATCTCAGATACACAGGGGGCCAAAGACCCTATAACAGAGCTTTACAAATCAGAAAAGTAAACATTAGTAAGTTAAAGCTACTGTGATCTAATATTTACTTTGTCCTTGTTTGAAAGATCTCATCTCTTAGAGCTTTTAGATTACTGAAAACTTCTACTGTATATTTAATGAAAGTATCAACACTTCAGCAGTGAGATGCATTTGTGGCACCATTTTAAAAACTTTGCACATTCCTTATAGTAGCAGATTTTCTAGTGCAATAGATGCCCACAGTGCTGTGATCTCACGTCAGCAGGTGCTTGATAGCAAGCAACCTAGTTATCCCAGCTCTCTGGTGGTCATTTTCTTTTCTTTCACAGATTTGCAGGTCTTAATTAACAAGGAACATCAAGGATCCCAGCAGATGAGCAGCCCAGCAAGCCCTGACTCAGTATCTGATACGCATAGGCCGCCAGAGGCCACACTCATCTCACCTGGTACCTTTGCACCGAGTGACAAGACCCTCCCGTTAGAGGCAGGACTTATTGACTAGCGTAAGATAAAAAGCAGAGACAGCTCTGGATACTACAAGGTATCACTGACATTCATCTGGGTCAAGTGGCTGAGAGCTTAGCTGAGCAAAGAGGAAAAACCTTTGCTTGCCCTCACTGCCATCATCTCACCCTATGTCCTAGTCTGCCCTGACATCCTGATGTCACTCCACTTCCCCCAGCTCAGGCCCCACAGGTACCCTGTCACCTCCTCCAGCCCCCCACTGCCCAATGCAGGGGTCCTGGGAGAGCCCTGACCTGAATCCTCTAAGGCAGGCACTCTTTCCTTCAGGAGAGGAGCCTTTCTCCAATGAAGCAGAAGGGAACGAGTGTTTAGGATCTGCTTCAAATATCAAAAGGCACTTAACAGGACCAAGATTACTGCTCACCATCTTCCCTTGCTTTTTTGGGGGTATGCTCAAGCCCAACACTTGGGTATTTAGAGGGGTGCCAGCACTGTACTACAGTCAATCCCATACAACCTGCTATAAAGTTAAAAAAGAGGGGTGAGTCTCTTGTTAGGTGCAAAGAAACTACTTCTATTTGACCGATCACATAGGTCCACCACACCAGGCACAGCCAGGACCTTCACCAGCCAGCGCTGAGGAGAACAAGAGCAAAGACAGCAGTGTCAGGGCAGAGCTGGGGCTGCTGTGCAGGTGGAAGAAAACGCATCTGCTAGCTAGCCCAAGAGGACAGCGGGCACAGGAGGAAAAAAAATCCTGAGGGCGCAAGCACGGACCAGTTATGGAAGTAGGTTTTGGCAACCCGAAGAAGATGGACAGCTTGAACAAAGTCACAGCAACGTGGCTCGGGCAGACTCTAACAGGAACACATCATCATGTGTTTGTCTTGTCTTTGTATTCCTCCCCAGTCATCCACTATCCGTCACTGCTACAAGACTAGCTGCATCTTGTGTCGAAATCTAAATGTCCTCCTCTAGCTATTTGAACAGGACCCAGAGCAAAAACATGAAGCAGACGAGGCCCACGCTGGTGCCAGAGAGACACAGTCATCCATATGTCTGGCCCAGGGAGCAAAGAGAAACCTCACGAAGGACCACCAGCCTAGGCCTTCAGTACGGAACATAAAATTCTTTACATCTCCTGCACCCTTTTTAGCCACGGAAGGCTAAAAACACAAGCTGAATTTATCTAAAAAGGTGAAAAAAACAACCAACTACATGACAGGTGCCGAGAGAAAAAGCATTGTTAAAACCTGGTTTCTTTGTGTGACAGAATCCTTATAAGGAAAGGCAAGTGCTGAAGTTAATGGATGGACAGTGCATGGAAATGGCATTTAGCATCAGCCATTTCAACACACAACAAGGGATGACACTGTTTAATTAAGAAAGTGCTTATTAATCTAAGTTAAAATTTATTATTAGATAATAGATAAATTAACCTAGTGTGTTGGCAACCTCTTACTTCACATAGTTGCATTTTGGTCCTACCATCTAATATAAACTGCTGAACATACATTGTAAAGTTAATTAAGCACCAAGTACACAGTTTCTCATTCTGTTATTTTCTGTAACATTTCAATTAAAGACCATCTTGGGCATTTTAAAACCACTATGTGGAGAATTCTGTGCTTTGGTTTGATTAATAATATAATTTGTTTTCATGGAGTATCTTCCAGCAGTCAGCCCTTCTGTTAGTTTAAAAAAAATACCCAAGAGTATTCCACAATACTGGATTAAAATCTTGTAGCATGTTTTTATTACCAGGGCAAGATACACTATATTGAAACTATTGCTATAGATTATGGGTAGTTTTCTCATTAAAAATGTTGGAAGGGTAGAATTGATTATAAATTACAGAGACCTCAAGCACACCAAGGAAAACGTTAGAGATGCAAAATTTCCAGATTTCTTTCATCGAGGCTGAAAGAGTTCCATATTGCATGTCTTCATTTAATGCAATTACCCACTCCTCCTCCTAAGTTTCAAAAGCCCGTAACAGCTTTGATATATCTTATAATAAATATTGGGGGAAAGAAACAACAGCAAACTCAAATTCAGTTTCACAAGCCACACTGCAGCAGAGCAATTGTGTTGGGAACAAGAAACACTGCCTACAAAGCTCATGGGGACTTTCTCAAAAGAGCACCTGCCACGGAAACAGCCTCTCATCTAGCATGGCAAGGACACAAAAGGAAAGTAAAAAAATATATTATCGGGTGGGAATGAGATAGAAATGCAGCTAGGGACTGGGGGAAAGAGCAGAAAGGATGTCTTAAGCAGAAAATCCTGTGTGCATCTACCAGAAAACCAAGGGTGTTTTTTAATATACTAAACTCTCCCTCCAATTGCTTTCCCACAGCACTCAGTCAGTGCGTAGCCAGTGTCTGCAACACACCTGCTACCCTTTGTGGTATTACCTATTTTCACCTATTCTTAAGCCTTACCACTAAGGCATGCGCTTCCCACACTCTTTCCCTCAGGTGGGTACATACTTTACATTTTACAGAGCAGCCCTGCAAGCTTTTCCTTCAGCCTCCAGTCCCACAGACCAGATCCACCTGGTGAGACCAGAGCTGCAGCCAGGACTACCAGAAAGCACCCAGCCTAAGCCCCCACATCTGCTCGTTCTTCTGCTCCAGACCCTTGCAATGAACGGACAGGCACTGTGGCTTTGCCAGTCTCTACCTTCCATACAAGATGCAAAACGTCGCACCTGTCTAAATGGCTGCTTAAGATCAGACAGTTCCCTCAATGCTCCTTCCCTTCCCATAGTAAAGAGCTGAGGTAGCATCCCATTATACCCTACCCCCTTCCCAGGGGATACCGTTCCACCAGCATAGTGCCACCTGAGTCAGGCGCAACCCTCATATGTATTGATTGGATCAGGGCTGGTTTATTCTCATCACACTTAACTAAGCACTACATTCCTCCCTGCCTATCCTAGAACTGGGTTGTAGCTGATATAATCAAGGAAAGTAGGGATATTCAGCCTGAACTTAATAGCTGTCAAGGTATCTTTAAAGAGCACTTTATCTTGAAGTTCTTGAAGTTCTTGAACTTCAAGATCTTGAAGTTCTAACACTTTCAGCATTCTCCCCCAAACAGTAAAACCCACCAATTCCTGCAGCAATGCAGTCTTGCCCGTATTGATTGCCACCAAGTTTTGGGGATTCTATTTTTTGTTAAAGAGCAACTTCACTCTACCATTACCAGGGTGGAGACCTCATTAAAAGTTTAAGGAAAGACTAGTTTACTTAGCAGGGGAATTCGACATCATTTCCAGTTCAGTCATAAATTTTCCCTGGTACGTTTGTGCCGATTACTCAGCCCGTACTCTACTTCTATCTATTTCTCATCCACAAGACAGGGCTGAAACCTCCCTATGAGTTCTGTCACCAAAGATATTTGGAGACACATACACTAAAGCTTTTAATCTTTAATAAGCTAGGTAGGAAACCAAGAGCTGAATTATCTAAGAAGGCCTCCTCTTCTCCTTCATCCCCATGTAGAAAAGAAAATGATAATTTAACATGTTTTCTTCTTTCACTGAAAATATGTTTATGTCTGAGCTCGACTACAGTAAGCACTTTAGTAGCTTCCATTTCCAGCACATCCATGCTGCTTCACCTTTTCAATGTCTCTTACGCTGGATTTGATATCCCAGCCCTTCCTGCAATGCATCAGATTCATGGGCAATATTCTGGAGAGCATAAAGTGTGCTTTGCTAGCATGTTCCATGGTATCTAGCTGTTAACTGCTGTAACTGACTCCACTGAGAAACCAGAGTGAAAGGGGGAAGTAACAGTTTAGAAAAAAACTCAACCAGCCCATTATTTTTCTTTCACCTACAGTTTTGTCCTGTGGCAGCAAGAGATGTCGCCCCGTTCGCCTTGTAGAGGTGCACTTCGCTTCTGGCTGCCGAGGGCAGTTCTCTGTGGCCCTGGTACAGGTACACAGGCATCAGGAAGGTCCTGTGTCCTCATGGCTCAAAATCATTAAGATCCTTGCTAATGACGGAACCCATCCTTTACCCACAGAGCTACGCAAAAGCCTCTAAAATACATGTTAAAGAAAGGACTTCTCATTCTTCCAGCCAGGAGAAATGAGACAGCAGAGCCAGAGCTGCAGTTAGAGAAAGAGTAAACTACCAAAGGCTCAACTTTTCCCTAGCTCCACAGTTAAACAGAAGAACCTGTTCTCCTCAGTCACATTATCTACTCCCTCGTTTTTCTTTTCCAGCCATTTATCCCTTTTCAAAACAGTCATGAAAATAAATATTTAATAACTTTCCACAAGTCCTACTCCAACAGTGAACTCTCTAGGTAATGCTGAGTCCAGTGTGTATCCAGCCCAACTTTCAATGATGCAGGCAGTCTCCTGTTTAAAATTACACTGGAAGAACTCATAAAGCAGCCCACACGGTACCTTTGCTTCATTTTCATCAATGTATCTCTAAGACCAAGTGCTGAAAAAGTAGTCTTTATGAGCAAATGGTCTAGCAAACCTCACACAGAGTACGTATGTGCATTTATTACTCTTTATATTTAATCATACATAGCCAAGAATTGAAAGTATCTTCCTTTTTTGGACAGAAGCTGTAGGAAAGAGTTTACCAGAGAAAGGCAAAGGGCCTGCATTGATTATCTGCAGTACTAACTTCAATCAGTCTGATTTTGCTGGGTTTACTCTAGAGACAGAAAGCTTTCCCAGGAAACTGCACTTGGAATCTAAGTGACAATGGAGAAGAAATTAGTGATCTGCTTTGGATTTTCACCTGGATGCAAAAGCATTTAACTGTCTATTTTCCACCATGCAATGCAAATGCCCAAGTACCTCTATTATCATGGATTACAGATTTTTGTACCATATCACTCTGCCAAAGCTCTGACATGATCCAAGCTAGACATTTTAACTAAGAGCAAACCATTTGAACAAGACAGAGTCAGATTAAAGGTTCCCTGTCACCTAAACACATCATAAAAAGTACATAAAATCTATAAAATCAGAGCCATAGTTATAATCACTGTTTAATTAAACACACACTTGCATTTATAGATAGCACTGCATACCTTAAAATTAAGCATATATTTCCTACTAATTGTCTTCCTGCTTGCTGATATTGGGTATCCAGAGACCTGAGACTTACTTGGATTTACAAAGTTTGAAGAAGGTTTAACAGTTCTATCAATCATTTTACATTTTATACTTCCACCCCTTTTGCACCTGTATGAGATTTTTTTCAAATTGTGGACAGTCTTTGCTGAAAGGCATGTGTCTGTGCATATACACAAGTGGTTTTACATACAGAAATGTATACAAGTATGCACAGCTCCTCT
The DNA here is from genome assembly GCA_035590215.1 of Microhierax caerulescens. Classification (NCBI taxonomy): domain Eukaryota; kingdom Metazoa; phylum Chordata; class Aves; order Falconiformes; family Falconidae; genus Microhierax; species Microhierax caerulescens. The sequence goes on from JAVJGJ010000014.1 coordinate 120,192,933, forward strand.
GTACATTTGTGCATGTGTGCAATTATACACATGCTCTGCCCTAATATTTAATAATGCTGTATTGTCTCTTTCACAGTCTGAAACATGGCTGGGAGAAATACCTTCTTTTTTGACGGTTTTATGTGTCTTGCCAAGTTTTCCATTTTATCTGGATGTAAAGAACTTCAAAAAGGAGCTCCCCTGAACAGATTCTGTTCTTGGCAGGTTATTTCAGATGAAGGTTAATAAGCTGTTAGTAAAACTGATTAAAGGAGGTTAATAAGCTGTTAGTAAAACTGATTAAAGCTACACCACGTAGGCTTTATTTACTTGAGCTTCAGGGGCATTTCTGCAAATTTCTTTAAATCTGGTCTGTGTAACAGGATCCCACTTCAGCTAGTATTAGATACTATCCTTACCCAGGTTTCCATTCTTCCAAAATACTGGTAGTACTGCTGTAAGAATAGCCTCTTTTTCTATAGCCTGGGTTATTAAACTAATGAGCTAAACTCAGAATGATGCGCACAGGAATGATTTTCTTCTGCATAGCCCAGCAGTCACTGAAGTCTCCTTACAGATCTTTAACAGGATGCTGCTCCTTTGCGGAGCACCCATGAAAAGCATCACTACGGCTCCCTTTCCTCCTTGGTCCTGCGCCTTTTCCTTATGTCGGTATCTCCTGGCCAGTGCAAGATCTCTCCTCCAGCTCCTTCCAAAATGAGCTTCAACCCTCCTCTTGCGGCCCACGCTCCTCTCTAGGAAGCATTGCTGCTGCCTGAGCTTCTTTTCCCTCCCTGCAAACCCACCGTCCTCTAACTTTGCTCCCCCTCCTTACAAGTGTCCCCACAGTGGGAAAACATTCCCACCACAGCCTGCCATGCAGGTGGCAATTTCCTCCGCTCATTTAGATGGAAAAGTAAACCACAGCTAAAAACTCTGTTGTATGTCAGAAGAGGCAGGCTGACCATTTGAAAAATATGACCAGTGGTCAGAAAGTACAGGACCCCAAACAACCAACCAGGTCACCTTATGTCTTCTATAAGGTAGAGGTGCTGTCCCAGGACAACCAGGTGAGTGAAGCAGCTGAGTTTAGTGGTGTTTATGACCTTTATTTTTATTTTTGGCAGGGGGTGTATTCCAATTGGAAAGATGTTGAGAAAGAGCAAAGATTTTTCAGATCTATTTCAGTACAAGGCAAGCTAAGAAAAGCGGCCACATGATGCCAGCATTGCCTGGGAAATGGGAGAAGGCTCCAGCCCAAATCAAAGCGTGTGTGGATTAGTTGCTTACTCATTCTGAGCAGGTGGTTTTGGTTTTTTTTATTTAGTGTGCACACATCCACCCTCCCATTTCTCATTTTGCTGCAGCCTTTTCATCCAGCTTTTTTACACCCCGCTTAGTCCACCCCTGAAGAGCATGAAGGCTGCTGTTCACTCTTCAAGCACTACAGAGTCTCAGCCTGCCTGTGCTCACCGTGTTGCAGCTCCCACCCGCTCCACAGCCTGTTCCTCCTTCCTGCTTTACGCAACCAGCATCACCTCAAACTTCCAGCTTTGTAGTTACAGACGAGGAGACCCCACAGAACGGCGCGTTCCCACCTCAGTGCTCCAGTTCACTTTAAGCAGAAGTCTGACTGAACATTCAGTATGTCGCAGCAGGAAATTACAAGTTTTGATCTGGATTGCAGAAAAAAGAATACTGGTGCTCATTCCTCCAAAATATGTAGTCCCTCCCCACTATATTTCTCACTTCAAAACTAGCTTTGCAAGAACATCCAAAATATTCTTCCTCCCGTCTATGAGACCTTGCATTCATTCAGGATGCACGCACACTTCCATAGCTTTCCTGACAGTGGTTAAAACCTTCAGAAAGAGCAAAAAAAAGACTCAGAATGGTCGAGGGTGGAAAAGGCCCTTAATGCCGTCGAGCCCGGCCGTCAGGTAGCGCTGCCCCGGCGGCGGCATGGGGGATCGAACTCGCGACCCGGGGGTTCGGCACCCCGCGGCCTGCCGGGCGCCCCGCAGCGCCCCCTGCAGGCCTCCCGCGCATTACCCGCAACCGCGGATCCGCCGCCGTGTCACCGACCGCGCCTCGCACCGAGCCCAGGCGCCGAGGGGAAAATGAACTGTCCCGGGGCAGCGGGACCCCCAGGGCCGCACCCCACAGCCCCTGGGAGCGAGAGCCCTGACACCGGCGGTGTCGCTGCCCCTCTCCCCTGGCTGGAGGCGGCAGCCAGGCCCTCGGCACGGGGAACCTGAATCCCAGCTCCGACCCGAAACGCTTTCGGGGTGATGCTCAGCAGCGGGGCTGGACCTTGGGGCGCGAGCTGCCGGAGGAGACTGCAGGGTGGGCAGCCGGGGCAGGAACGCGGCCCGAGGACTGTGCCACGAGGTTTGAACACCCAGCTACGAGCTCCTTTGAAGGCAGCCCCACAGAGCAGATTACTCCGAGACCTGTTGTTACTCCAAGTGTGCCTTCCTACGGCCAAGCTGCGCCTGCCGCGGGGGCACGACCCCCACCGCAGCCCCCCGACCACACCAGGCACCGCAGCCACGGGGCCTGATGACAGCACGAGGCACCGCAGCCAAGGGGCTTCTGTTTTCCTCTGCTGCTGCCAATGCTGCCTTCACAGCAGAGCGATACAGGGGCCCCTCCACAAACCTTTTTTTAAGTGAAAAACACAGCTAACACTCAGCTGGGACACGCTAAACCCGTTCTGCCCCAGAGGCGTATGCTGCAAGAGCAGGGCGCTTCCAGGAGGTGACGGGAAGACCATCGGTTCATTCACAGTACAGCATACACCATAACTTACACAGCATCTCTGCTCATAGATTTACCCAGACATTCTTGGTTCAACATTTAGAGTGTTTGAAACAACTTCACCTTTTAAGAAAGCTTTTTAAATGTTGTCAAAGGGAGGAGGATGGGTCCCTCAAGCAGTCTAGATAATCCTATTCCACATAGGGAATCTGAAAAAGGGACGTAATTGAAGTGTCTGAAGAGAATTACAATCACTTGGAGCTCATTGTGTAGTAGTCAGTACCACAGAGTGGAAGCTGACATTTAAGAAAAAAAAAAAAAAAAAAAAGGAAAAAAAAAAAGCTTTGCATCAGAATATAGATCATAATACACAGGTGTCAGCATCTGTCTTTTATCCAGGCAATGAACAAGAGAGCAGAGAGCCCATCTTAATGTGAATGTCTTCGAAAAGTTGTATGACTAAAAGTCACAATACAAAAGTAGTAGCACTGCCATTCTTTTCAGGAACTGAAATTCAGTTACACCTTGTAGTACGAATCTTTGGTTACTCTAAAAATCCGAGAAACGCAAAGTTGTGCAAGAAATTTCAGGAAGTTTTTTTTGGTCATCATACTTACTGACCTCAGCTGTTGAAGCAGGTATAACTTTCTTTTATTTCTCCAATCTACTCCTTGAAAAAGGAGCTAAACGCAGAATTTCCAGTCTTTATCAGATACTGAAAAATCCACAAGCTGAAGAAATGCTGATCTTCAGTACTAAGGGGTTCACTCTTCAAGAGGAGATTGAGGAAAATAACAAAAGTTTCAGTTTACAACTGAGATCTTTCTCATCTATAAAATTTAATTATTGCAAATGTTGATCTCTTGGCTACACTATGGCTTTCATCAGTATTGAAATGGAGAACATCTGAAATAGGATTGAAGTGTTTTTCTAACAATTATCCTGGTCCAGATAGCTATATATCATTATGCTTAATGTTTTAAATATCTGTCATCTATTATACACAAGCATTTATTAAGTGGGTATGTTTTCATACAGCTATGTGTCAGCTGGCACTCTGTTCATAACACATGGCTACGTGGCACTTGAAGAGAGTTAAGTGTCCCTTACCATCTCATGGTATTGCTTCGCTTTTGTGACAAAGATGCCTGATAAAGTATCATCTGCCAAAGCAGCTTTGCAGAGTCTCTGGAAACTAGTTTGCTTTCAGAGGTGACTTGACAGGCCTGTGCTAGTAAGGCCAGAGGAACGTAGCTACGTCTGGATTCCTGCGCCAGTTCATGTCGGCATCGATTTAGCTTACAGGGTGCCAGGAGCTGGGACCTGTTTTGTTTGTACATCACGTGCACAGCGAGGTCCCAGACAGGTCCCAGAGCCATAGTGCTGAGCAGTAGCAGTGTCTAAGCGTGGAGGTTTCCACCTTACCCTGCCTTGAGCCCCTCTGTGAGGCACTGTGCACCATCTACGAAGCAGCAGTGGCCGTGACCGAGCAGCTCATGCAGCGGCAGCTGCCCCGCACCAGAGCCGGGAGCTGTCACAGCCAGCCCAGCTCCGAGGGCTGCGGGTCACAGAGGTGAGAGAAGGGAAGTGGGAAACTCTGCACTGCTCACAGAGGTTATTTGCTGTTTAAAAACTTGACTCATGGGGAGTTCCCCGTGAATGTAGAGAAGACAGCAAAACCACATGACCATAAGATCGTAAAAGCCCTTAATAAGCGCATGACAGAAATTCCTGGGTGACTCTGAGGAAGTCAGGTTATTGTGGACAACCCCTTACAAGAACAGCGGGGAGCAGGAACACGCACATTTGCCTCTCTCTTACATTCCAGACAAGCCAGGTAGACTCACCGTGGCGTTAGTGACATACTTGCCCAGAAGAGTTTCCAATCCTGACCTTCAAGTGGGCTCTTTGTGACCAGCTTGCATACAACACAGGGACAGGGCAGGTTTAACCAGGTATGAGTGCAGCTACACGAAGCCCCACGTTTAAAAGAGCTCCATTCTTCCCAGATACATCCAGGTCACGATGTGCCACCACAATTTGTCGTCCCCCCCATGTGCTAGACAGTACCATGCACGCAGCACATCTGCTCTGCCTAGAGTTACCTGGCCTGATGAGCTCATCTGCCACCGAGAAGGGGGTTTTGTCACTCCAGAATTAAAATTAGATAATATTCTAATCGTGGTTGAGCAAGCACACATGCCTTTTTAGGTGCCTCAGCACCTTCATCCAGCACTGAAGCATTTTGCATGTCATGCATCAACACAGGCAATGAGTCTGTTCAGGCATGAACGTATTGACACTGTTCAAGACAATGAAGAGGCAGTATTGATTATTCCTGCCAGAATCAATTCTTGTGACTGACAGTAAATCCAATCTGTTTCAAATTGTGACTTGAAGACCCTGAAGTATGACCCAGTTATTACAGGCTCAGATAGAATTTGTTTCTGTAGTTTACAAGATGTACCTCCACCATCTTTTGTGGCTGTGCTGGCTGCTGTGGCCACGTAGCCAGAGGTGCTGTGCCAAGTGCCCCAACAAGAAGCAAAATACCCTGGGGCCGTACCACAACAGCATCATATATACACACCACTTGCTCGTGCACCCTCCTACCCACTAGCCAGGCAGTGGTCAAGCTGGCCAGGCTCGGGGACTGAGCCAGCCAAGAAGGACTTTGTTCATAGTCAATGGCAGTGGAGTAGCCCAAGTGATGCTACAAGGATGAGATATGAAGCTATAACCATTTTATGTGGGCACAACATACTTCTTGTTTCTAGAAACAACCCTGTCACTACTGAGTTCAGAGCAGCACGAAGAGACCCCTGAGCCAAGACAGCCCCAGGCATCCACGTGGCTCAGGTCTGGCTGGGTCTGAAAGCCATCCAGCCTCCTGTGTGTAGAGCCACAGCCCAGCAGCGCCTTGCTGATGCGACAACAGTGCGCCCAGGGCCAGCCCCGACTCCTGCAGAGCCAGCCAAGACATCTCTGCACACACGGCCCCATCACGCCTGGAACTACGCAAGCCTTGTCCTGCCTTAGATGTACGACAGCAGTTCATGAACTGTGACCTCTCTCTGAAGGATATGGTCATGGATAGCCTACAATATTTAACTGCCAGGAGGGTCTCCAAACCATTATTGATGAACCTTTTGTTAAAAAGTTAATCGGTGCCTGCTGGAATAGCCAACTCCCGAGACCCCCCCATTAAACAGCTATGCAGCACACCACCAGGAAGATGGAAAAAATAGACATGGCCCAGCGATGTGCACTTGCAGCCCAGAAAGCCAACCGTATCCTGAGCTGCATCAAAAGCGTGGCTGGCAGGTCGAGGGAGGGGATTCTGCCCCTTTGCTTGGCTCTTGGAGATCCCACCCTGAGGAGTGTGTTCAGCTCTGCGGCCCCCAGGTAGACATGGACCTGCTCGAGGGGGTCTAGAGGTGGCCACGGAGCTGCTCCGGGGGCTGGAGCACCTCACCGCTGAGGACAGGCTGAGGGAGCTGGGGCTCTTCAGCCTGGAGACGAGAAGGCTCCGGAGAAACTTTATAGCAGCCTGCCAGTACCCAAGGGGGGCTAAAGGAAAGATGAGGAGGGACTTTATCAGGGAGCGTAGTGACAGGACAAGGTGTGATGGCTTTAAGCTGACAGAGGGTGGGTTCAGATTAGATATTAGGAAGAAAATCTTCCCTGTGGGGGTGGGGAGGCACCGGCACGGGCTGCCCAGAGCAGCTGTGGGTGCCCCATCCCTGGCAGTGCCCAGGGCCAGGCTGGACGGGGCTGGGAGCAGCCTGGGCTGAGGGAAGGGGTCCCTGCCCGTGGCAGGGGGCTGGGGCTAGATGGTTTTTAAGGCCCCTTCTAACCCAAAACGTTCTGTGATTCTGTGACATTCACAGAGGACCTGCTCCTTGTCAACAGCAAGGGAGGAAGCAGAAGTGCTGACTTGGTCGGAGGGGGGAAATAAAATGTTGGTCACTGCTTGGTCAAAGCTAGAATTTTTTTTAATCATAGTGGGAACAAAGCACACTGTGTGCATCAGCCATATCAGCCACCCACACGTAGTGAGCCAGACAGCAAACGCTCCTGAAGACCTTCTAGACCTACTCCAGTCACATCCATTAAAATAGACTTTCTCTAACCCACTACATACACTAGCTTCCCTGCAAGAAATTAGTAAACCATTAAATATTTGAGTTTGCTTAACAAGGAAACGAGAGGTCCTGCACTGAATACAGAATTTCCCAGTAGGTCAGTCACGGTATGTTCTGGAATAGCTGCTCCAGTTGTCCTCTTCAGCCCAGGACCAAGTCAACACAAACAACAGTCCGGCAGCTTGCTGCACCAGCGAGTGGAGCTCTTCCTACGTGGCTGAAGCCAAAGAACCCTCCAGCTGCTGTTGGAACCAAGAGCATAACTCATTCCTCTTGTGACAAGCACTTATTTTGCTCCTTTCTGTTCTCTGTTCTGGTAAATATCTAAGTCTTCATTACAGAAGATTTGTAGCTTCTTAAAATGGATCAAGTAAAAAGGAGTTCTCAGGAACAGCAGTTCATTCTTGCTGGTTTTATTGGTATGAGCTGGTCGACATCAGTCTGCAAAACGGAAGGTTTGTGATCCTCTCCACGAGTCCCGCATACAGCTGCGTCTGTCGCGGCAGGCTGGGCTCTGGCAGCTCACGGGCTGTCACGCCGGGGAGGGATGGACACGGTGCTTCTGCACAGATGTTTAAAACCATGGTGTCATTCCAGAGACCACCCCCATGAGGTGAAGCATTGCCTCAAACGGGGAGCTTAAGCAAACCAAAGCTCCTCTACCCACGTGCCCACAGTATGACTAGCTGAAACAGCCAAGGCGCAGGTGAACCCCTCTCTTCCCAAGGGACGCAGCAGTTCATGCTGCCCCAGCAGAGGAAGGGGCTCCGAGACCCCTCCCGAGCGCCTCCACCTCTTCCACCCAGCTCCACTCTGGATTTTGTGCAAAGGCCCGTGTCCCAGCAAAGCTTGGCTCAAAAGCAGTTCACAAGCAAATCGCCCACTTCACTTCAGTGGCCTACATCAATGTCACCTTTGAAATGCCACATTTTATGGCCCAAAAGCCAAGAGCACGAGTTTCCTGAAGCCAAGCAACAGCATGCAGAAACACACATGACAGTGTTAAAGCCTCTGAAAGAATCCCAGTCAGGGAGAACAATCACTCCAACTACCAAAAATAAACTACAGAACACAACAGACCTGATCATTCAAAAATAAGTCCATGAACAAGCTTTTACTTTTCTCCAAAATCTTTCCATAATGATATTGTTTTCTATAATGATCTTTTAAGTAATACTTAAAGAGGGGACAGAAGGGTGTTAATTTTGTCTTTAAACATGTGCTGGTGAGGAAAGAATGCATTTAGGCTACAGCTCCCATATCCACACCATGGGAAAAATAAATCAATAGCATTACACCTGTACAGCATCTTAGGTCAAAGGACAGTTAAACATGAATAAAAAGGTTATAGTCTGTTTAATGACAAATGGGAGTAGGAGGGCGTTTGGATTTCAGTCAACAAGTGGAGTCAAGAAAACTTTAAGCTTTGCTCAAGGAAAGAGGTTAAGTACCCTTAAACTTCTGAAAAGCTGATAAAAGTTATGGGTTTATTGCCCGATTGCAAAAGACAGACAATCTGGCACAGGACAGACAGACCTTTATTCTGTTGTGACCCTGGATAACCTCCACTTCCCTCTGACATCATCCCTCAGCCCCTCCACTGGCGTTTCACACTCTGTCACCTGTTGTTCCAGGGCAAGAGCTCCTTTTGAACAAGGTGAAGCAGCACACGGTGATAACACCCCGAGATAAAGCAATGCTTCCTCTGACAGGGGGAATTTTTGAGAGCCTAATGTGGGGGTTGGTAGAAGACTTCAAAATATATCTAAGCATCAGTGTGTCCTCCAAGCTGTTCCCTTGAGCAGTCACCTCTGAGCACTGTGCCTCTCCGGCACCGTGGCCAGGAGGCGGCACGGATGAACTGGGATCCCAAAGTGGGCAGGAAATAACCGGTGGAGAAACGAGGTACCGGTTGCTGCGTTGGACACTAAAGGGATGGGCTGGGAGACAGAGCTTAATGACGCCGATTTAGCGTTACATCCCATGTCAAGCTGTCACTGACAGTCAGAGAAACTTTCTGGTCCCGTGGACAGCAAAGTGGACTTTAAAGTCCAGCTGATACAGGGGATTTGCTTGGGCATCACGAGAAACCCCTAAGTCCATCTCTGCAGCCCCTCTTGGCTGCATATGGAACAAACAGGGCAGGCAGAGCCGTACCCCGCACCGAGCAGATGTGAGACGAGCCAGGCAGCACCTATGGGCACCACCAGCACCCTGCCCCCAGCGCCGGGCACCCCCCAAGCTCACCCTGGGGGGTCCTCTCTCCCCCCTGCACGCCGAGCACCCCAGCCTCTCACGCGTGCTTCATCAGGCTCCTATAGCTCCCAGCCACTTATTACTTAGATAATTAAATATCATTACATTTAATTAATAAGTTCCCTCAGAAAACACATGCATATGCACAGGCTTTCTCCTGCAGCCCCGTGCGGGTCCGTAGGTTCCTGGCCGGGGCTGTTCCGACTTTCAAAACTTGCCGCCCGATGGGCTGTTCCTGGCAGGGCAGCAGCACGCGGCGCTTACAGGAATCGTGTCAGCAAAGGCATTGCTTAACCCAGCGCCGCTCACACCCTTGGCTGCTGCTCAGGTTCCTCCCTTGCCCGCCCTCCAACAACACAAAAAGAAAAAGAAAACTACCACCAAAAGGAAAAAGCAAACAAAAAAAAACAACCCAAAAGCAGCAAGCAAGGCGGCCCCGGCACCCGGGGAGTTCACAGGACACTGGCAGCATAAACACACCGGGAAAGGGTTTTCAGGTTTAACTGAAGGCTGGGGAGATATGAAGGGTCAGAGCATGAGAGAAGCACTTGAGCTGGAGGCACTGGTTCTCACTAAATAATTTCAGCATAGGTTGGGGGTTTTGTTTTTTGGGTTTGGTCGTTGGGTTTTTTTTCTTGTTGTTTTTTTAACTCTTTCCTTTTGCTCAGGGACCCAACCTTAACCAAATCGAAGCTGGTACAGAGCTGTCAAGGTCGTGATTCAGAAATACTGGGTTTGAAGTTCTTGGCTCCGACACTTGTTTCCTGCATGACCTTGGGCAAGTCATTTAGTCTGTGCTGTGCTTCAGCTTCTAATCCATAAGGCGAAGACAATGCCTGACGGGCAAGTTACAGGGTTGTTGGTGACTGCAAAGAGCCATGATGATGGGAGGCAGGGAGGGGATCGGGGAGACAGAGAGATCCACCTCCTGCAGGATCCTGATCCCTTGGGATTCTGTCAGAGATCAAACCTCCCACGGGTAAAATGGCCACTAATTGGCACAGATTTCTAGTGCCCTTTCAGCCTCTCATACTGAAATCACATTTATTACTGAAATACGGTTAAATCGGAATAAGATGGACTGCAGCTTCCTCCCTACATGAAAAAGTTCTCCAGCTGCCAGGGAGAGAAAAGGCCTTGTCCAGCAATCTGGTCTTCACATTTGTAACTCCACGCTTGCTTTTCATACCCGCCTCTCTCCTCCTCCATTCCCCCTCCTGCTAGAGGAAATAAATGCATTCACGATGCCCTGATTATAAAGGGTGGTTAAACATTAAGGTCTGAAGGCTAGTAGAGATGCAGATGCTCTCCCAGCCATTTTCAGGTTTCATCTTCAGTAAAAAAAAAAAAAAAAAAAAAAAACAAAGCACAGAGAAGCGTCCACCGTCATTGCAAGTCTTATGCAGGTCTCCAGAGAGGCCCCCACCTTGCCCTGCAGCCCCCAGGCCCTCCAGCGCATTTCATAGTTGCTCCAGCACAGCTATGGCCCCGCAGCCCTCGCCCACGGCACGGCTCTTCAAGGAGAGGCAGAGTTGTCCCCAAGGACACGACCAATTGCCACCCTGGCTGCCCCCCAGCCCCTGCTCAGTGCCCTCTCGCCCGCCCAGGCTGAACCCCTCGCACAGCAGGAAGGCACTGAGGAACTCCCGCCTCATCAACCAGAAGGATGATGTCCATGTCTGCATCATGTGTCTCCGCGCCATCATGAACTACCAGGTGGGGGAGGGCAGGATCTTTGGGGACCCACCTGGGGCTCCCCGAAAGCCTTCAGCCCCTGTGGGGCTGTCTTCAGTGTCAGGGAATGGGGTGGGACCCGGTCGTCATCCCCTCACTCGGAGATATCCTCACTCAACCTCGTGTCTGGTGGGGATGTGGTGTGGGTCCCAAGGTCTCGGAGCATCCCTGGGCTGGGGACAGGAGGATGCACAGCCCCATTAATGCTCCTTTTGCCCCCAAGTCTGGCTTCAGCCTGGTGATGAACCACCCGGCCTGTGTCAACGAGATCACCCTCAGCCTCAACAACAAGAATGCCAGGTAGGACCCATCCCCTGTCCCCCAGCCTGTGCCAATGCCCCCAACCCCCTCACACCCCATATCTCTGCAGGACCAAGGCGCTGGTGCTGGAGCTGCTGGCTGCTGTCTGCCTCGTCCGAGGTGGCCACGACATCATCCTGGCTGCCTTTGACAACTTCAAGGAGGTGAGTCCTCAGCAGGGATGCATGGTCCCCACACTGACACCTGTGCTCCGGCTAGGTTCATGCCTCAGTTTCTCTGTGTGGCAGAGCCCTGCATCGTCAGGGCATCCTCTGTCCTGTCACTCGCCTGTGGGTGCTCCAGCTGTCAGGCTCGATGTCCCCATGCCAGGGCCACATCCCAGCTGGACCGGGTTGTGGGCAGCACCTGTCAGAGTTGGGATGACATCCCTGGCAGGTGCCTCCTGCCTTGCCACCTCCCTGGGTGCCCACCCTGGCCATGTCCCTCCTGGACCTCAGCCCCCTGCTCTCCCACCTCAGGTCTGCGGGGAGAAGAACCGCTTTGAGAAGCTGATGGAGTATTTCCGAAACGAGGACACCAACATCGACTTCATGGTGAGCAGCTGTGGGGCTGGTGCTCTGCTGTCCCCAGGGCACTGTGCGCCCAAGGGGCGGCCGAGCCACCACGCTGTCCTGGGTGTGCCAAGGGTTGTGGTGTCCCCCAGGGCTGCTGAGCTGCTGGTGCTTCCCCAGGGCTGTGAAACCACCCTGCATTCTCCAGGGGGCACCATGTCCCCGAGGGCCACCAGTCCACTGTGTACTACCTGGGGCACCGTGCCGTGCTGGTGGCCACATTGAGCCTGTGCCTGTCCCGCAGGTGGCCTGCATGCAGTTCATCAACATCGTGGTTCACTCGGTGGAGAACATGAACTTCCGTGTCTTCCTGCAGTACGAGTTCACCCAGCTGGGGCTGGACCAGTACCTGGAGGTGGGTCATCCTGCACCGCCCTGGTGCTGAGCCCTGCTGCTGGGAGTGGGGTGGGTGCCCTGTGGGGGTATCACTGGTTGTGACGGTGCCACTGGCTGTCTCTTGGCAGAGTCTCCGTCTCACCGAGAGTGACAAGCTGCAGGTGCAGATCCAAGCCTACTTGGACAACATCTTCGATGTGGGGGCCGTGCTGGAGGACTCGGAGACCAAGACAGCGGTGCTGGAGCACATGGAGGAGCTGCAGGAGCACGTCAGCCAGGTGGGATGTGGGCACGTGGGCAGGAATTGCTGACGCCAGCTCTGAGGGAGGGCTGTGGCTGGGGCTGAGTGACGTCACTTCATCCCCCGCAGTTGACGGAGAAGCTGCAGGATGCAGAGAACGACTCCATGGCCAAGATAGCGGAGCTGGAGAAGCAGCTGAGCCAGGCGCGGCAGGAGCTGGAGGCGCTGCGGGTGAGCACCCATGGGTGTTATGGTGCTGGAGGCAGGGGTGGGTGCCTGGGGGACCGGGGTTTGAGGGCTGCGGTGGGACACCGGTGATGTGCCAGGGCTTGTCACCACTGCAGGAGCAACTGAGCCCACCACGGCCACCCAGCCCACCGGCCCCGCAGCCCCAGGAGTGCTACCGGCTGGCGCTGGAGCGGCGGCTGGCAGAGCTGGAGGAGAAGGGCTTGGTGCAGATCCTGCGTGGGCCTGACGGAGACGTCGCCATCGAAATTGTCCCCGTTGTCATAGAAACGCCAGCAGTCCCCGTGGTTACTGGAGAGGCCGCTGCCGCCACCACTGCCACCTGCACAGGTACCGTGGGTGTGGGGGGTGGTGGCAGCCCACAGTGTCCCCTTCCCAATGGGGACATGTGGCACAGAGGAGGGGCAGCAGCGTGTCTCTGAGGGGGGTGCAGGGGATGTGCCCAGGGACACAGAGTCACTCAGCGGCTGAGGGAATGTGGCGGTGGCACTGTGCCCTGCTGTGCCACTGTCACACCCATGTCTTCTTTCCATTGCAGATGGTTTGGCTCCGGCTCCTCCAGCAGTACCTGGCACACAGCCCCCGCCTCCCCCTCCACCACTGCCAGGGGCTGAGCCTGGTCCCCCAGTGCCCCCCGCACCCCCATTGCCTGCAGGCACCGACCCCCCACCAGTCCCTCTGCTCCTGGGCACCCAAGTGCCACCCCCACCCCCACTGCTCCCAGGGGGGTTGGAGAGCCCCATCCCACCACCTCCACCACCCCCACCCCTGGGTGGGGAGCTCCCAGCTGGGCCAGCTGTCCCCCACCCTGCTGGTAGTTCAGGTGAGTGTGGCCCAGGGATGGTGGAGATATCCGCCAGGTGAGGGCTGGGGGCACCCTGGGGTGGGTTTGGGAGCCCTCCTACCCCATGATGTGGATGTGTCGTCGCGTCTCCCTGTCACCCCCCAGTGAAAGTGAAGAAGCCGATCCAGACCAAGTTTCGCATGCCGGTCTTCAACTGGGTGGCCCTGAAGCCGAGCCAGATCAATGGCACCATCTTCACTGAGCTCAATGATGAGAAGGTGCTGCAGGTGAGGACACAGGAGGGTCTGGGGGGTCTGGGTGCAGGATGCTTGGCTGGCCAGGGCCCCAGTCCACACTGCACCCCCACTGAGGTTGCCTCGTGCCTCCTTGTGCCTATTGGTGGTGTCACATGGCTGCTGGAGGAGCTGGACGTTGGAGCAGCTCCTTGGCACCACGGAAAGGGACAACATGGGATCTGCCATCCTTCTTTGGCCACCTGGTCCTTGTCCTCATGCTTCATCCTCATCCTCTCATCCTGTCTATTTCTTCCACATCTTCATCCTCTGGTTCCCTCATTATGCCCTTCCTGTCCCTGTCCTTTTCCCCTTGCTCCATCCACATCCCTTCAACTTGACCTCATCCCCTTGCTCCATCTTCATCCTCTCACTCCTCACCACCTTGTCCTGGCCCTCTGGCCCTGTCCTCATCCCAGATGTCCTGCGTCACTTCCCTGCTGTGCCTTCAGCCCTGTCTCCCTGCAGGAGCTGGACATGAGTGACTTCGAGGAGCAGTTTAAGACCAAGGCACAGGGCCCTGGCTTGGACATCAGTGCCCTCAAGGTGAAGGCCACACAGAAGGCTCCCAGCAAGGTCACCCTCATGGAGTCCAACCGAGCCAAAAACCTGGCCATCACACTCCGCAAGGGTGGCTGCAGCATCCAGGACATCTGCACAGCCATTGAGACGTGAGTGTCCCCTCCTTGGTGGGAGAAGGTCAGGGGGCTGGGATCGTGTTGGGTGTGCTGGGGTTAGAAGGGTGATGGCACTAGCTCTGGGGACGGAGGGATGCGGGAACCAGACGCAGAGAAATGGAGGGATACGAGGACCAGCCATGGGCGACAGGGTGTTGGGTCTGACTGCACTC
>JAVJGJ010000014.1:120207528-120227251 GCA_035590215.1 Microhierax caerulescens
ATAAACTTTAAAGTGAAAGAAACTGAAAAGCATAATTACCCAAGGCAAACTGTTTTGTTCACTCAGTGATTACAGTGGGCATGTTTATAACCAGTAAAGATGTTTTACCGAAAGAGTTATGATACATGAAGTCATAAATTGGGAAGAATCCGGTAACTAGTCGTTAATTAGTAACTGTGCTCAATTGCAGGTTTTTGACCTTCAGCCTCTTGAGCTGGAACCCTAAAAATAATCATGTTTGCTTTCTCTATTTTTGTTAGTTTTAGAAAGCATCCCAGCTTGTGCTATTCATTTTAAAAAAGTAAAAAGAAAGTGAGTGAGAAGCCCTGCAATCTACAACACACAATGTTCTGTGCTGACACAGCATCCCGTTCGGGAACAAAACCTGCTGCAAGTTACATGATCATGACTAATTTAACATCATTACTTCAATGATGGCGTTGACTGAGGCAAGAAAACATTACAGCCAAGTTACAGAAGACAAATATTTGTTAGAAGGGATGGCTGAAGACATTCCCAAGCACAAAAGCACCTTTCAGATGTTGAAGTCCCAGCCTTTACTTGACTTTAAATCACTGACCAGCCAGTTGTAGGGCAGGAGAAAAGCCCACAGTAGCATTTCATGTCACCACTTTGAAAGCTCAGTAATGAATTTAGCCAGCACTGGAATCATTTTGAAAGGTATCACCAGAAAGGTGAGCAGAGCATGTGAATCGCACTTGTTTTTTCAAGACAGCTTTCACTAACATATGTTGTTTTCATTTCTGTTCTGCCTAGCAGACCTCATTAGGAACCAAAATGTAGTTGTATTTTCCTTTTTCGCGTCCTCATGGGCAGCATGCCTTATATTTTTAGGCCAAGCTTTTGGGAGCAGCTAATGATTTTGCTGCGCTCCTTAATGTGTCTTAGGGGGACACAAGTTGTAGGAGCTGAGTACCTGCTCCCTGAGAAGCAGCCCCCTCTAACTGGGTTCTTTGGAAAACCTACAAGCCTACGGGTCATTTTTGAGAATGGTCCAGCAGCACAGCATCGCCTTACGGGAGAGCCCAGGATATTGTGTGTCTCTCTAGCTTCTTTTATTCAGAGCATCAAGAAAAGCAAAGATTTAAGCAAAAACCCAGAGACTTTGGCTTGGTGCATTCCTACGGCGTTCATCAGCCAGGAGGGGAGGAGTGCGAGGACTGGAACGTGGCCACGCAGGAGGTGTTGCAACAACAAGCGTGCTCCTTGCAGTGCCCCAGGCGTGCCCTTGCTCCCAAACAGCTCAGTACGCACCACAGCAACTCTCTGAGTATCGGTCAGGGGTGGTGCAACCAGCTTCTAGTCCGGGCTCCTTGGAGGGGTCAGGAGGGAGGAGAAACAGAAGCCAAAGGGGACCAAGGGGCTCCCAGAGAGGCACGGCCACTGTGCTCGTGCCAGCACCACTGCCAGGAGCCTGGTACCGGGGAAACACCCCTTCCAGTGCTGGCATGGGGTACCAACACGCCTGGCTTGAGAGCATCCTCTCCCCACTGCCAGGCAGCAGCCCTGTCACATGCGTGTCCCTTGTGTGTCCCTTCTGTCACACGTTGCTACTCCCCTGAGGAGCTTCAAGTGGGGAGCTGTGGTTAGTATCCCCCTCCCCAGCTGGCCGGGGCTCTGCGCTGCTGCCTGCCTTCCCAGGTTAAGAAAGAGGATTCCTGCTCCTGCCCCCATCCCCAGATTACAGATGGGTAAAATGAGCCAAGTATGTGTCAGCAATAAATGGAGGTGATCGGGGCAGCATACCACAGGCAAGTACAGAGTAACCTTTCAAAGACATGGGAACACCTCAGCAATTTAAACAAGATGCTGAACACAGGGGTGATTTCTCCAGAAATAGACAATATGAACAAAAAAAAAACCAACGGTTCTGCTGCTTACTGCTGTGTTTGTATCTTGGTTGGGTTTTAGGCTGAGGTCCTATTCATAGGGTAACGTTGAAAGCCTCAGGCAAGCAAACAGCAGCGGGGGAGCTTACACTGGAGAGGAATAAAAGCCCCTGGGAAAGGGTAAGGAACAAGTCACCTTTGTGAGCACAGGTACCAAAACTCTTTTTAAGCTATGGCCGTGGGTTATTTAACTGGACACAGGGTAACAGAAGCCAAATCAGCCCTCTCCTGCTCACAAGGGGGGCACGGAACTTCATCATAACTGTAGCCAAGCAGCACCCAGGTGTATCTGACACAGATACTCAGTGCCTAGACCTGAAAGATGTACTTGAAGATCTGTGGACCCAACAAGTTTGCAAGTCAAAGCGATTCTGGAGGCCAGTCCCATTCGTTCTCCTGCCCCCAAGTTAACCGGCTGACTAGCTCAGCTCGCTACCTTGTGTCACAGCTACAGCATTTTGTCTTCCCCAGGCTCCTACCAAGCATTTACTAAGGCATATTAAAAGCAACCCTGTTTTATAATAAAAAACCAAAACAACCCACAAACAAAAAACGCCCAGGCCTCAAACACCTCCTAAAGCAGGACTTTTTATCATAAGGAAATAAAACCATAAGCATCCAGTGATAGCAGTTATCTCTGTTCATAGCTACTGCCAGTTCAGTGGGTATAGGCAAACAGTAGAGATAGCCCAAATTAATTAGCAAATAGTCCTTTAAAAGCCACACTGATATACATTTATTTACCTCTTCATGGATGGCTTAGAAAAAACAAGGGCATTAAAGAAACTGCAGTTCAGTTAATTCAAACAATTCACAAAAAACTCAGAAAAAATTAAACGAAACCTCACTGAATTATTGCGCACATCAGCAAGCACAGCATCAGCACAAGAAAAGACAGTTGCTTCCTGGAGAACCTGCAGAGGTGAGGAATAGCCATACCTTTGGGCTTGCTTTGTGTTGTCACCTGCTCTCGGAGCCAAGGAGAGACCCGACACACGAGCACCCTCTTGGCCACAGGGGACAGGTCCCAGGGCACAGGTCCCAGCACAGCTGTCAGTCTCTGCCCTGCCCCTCAAGACAAGAAAGCAAAAGCAGAGCAAGGTGCTTCCAGGCCTTTTATACCCCAAGGGAGGCACCTCAGAGCTCACTAAACTCCTCTTCACAGAGGATTATCCCTTCTGCAGCACAGATAGCCACAGCCCTTTCCAATTCCCTCAGCCCCGCTGCTGCCTGCCCCTCCTGATGAAGCCCAGCTGGCCCACCTGGCATCACGCTCCCCACCTCGCTTAACGAAGCAGCAAAGTGACTTGCTAGCAAATGGGAGTAACGATGGAATGATGGGAAAGAGCCTGGAAACACTCAACGCTCCAGAAAAATCTCATGCTATTAAGGATGGTGCCATTTTGTCTTAGCTAGAGGTGGGTCAGCTCTGCAAGCTGTATCCTGTTCTGCTGAGGTCAACAAAACTGAGCCCATTGACTCCACCGGGCACAGGGTCTGGCTCCAAGGGAGCGTAACCGAAAATTAGCCTGTTTCTTGACACATACTGTTATAATCCAAACAGCAGAAGCTCTCCAGTCTATGATTAACTATCATTTCTGCCTTCTCCCATCTCTGGGGCTCTCAGTTAATGGTCAGATTAATTAGCTTGGCTTGGGAAAGAGAAATCTGCTAGCAGTGATGCGTACCCACAAACACACGTGCTTGTACACATGCATTCAGTGAACTGGCAGGGCTTAGCATCATAACGATAAACACTGAGACAACCAGCTATGACACAGCAGTTTTCCCTATCCTCCTTAAAAAATAAACAGAGCTTTCAGGCACCGTGTGTCCTATCAGATGTAGAAAACAAGGTAGTCATGACTAAAGCTCATGTCCACTAACTGGAAAGCATTAATAGTGAGCCACACCTGAAAACTGGGCTGGAGTGTAAGACACATGAAAATTTACCCACAGGCTCTGGTACACCTCTGGCAAGTATGAAAGGTCTCATGAGTTTTATTATTTTTCTTAACACTGCCAAGTATCACGCAATTAAGACAACCTGGACTCTCATTAAAACGAAATTAAGTTCCCGGAGCTCAGAAGTGCTTCAAAGCAGGTATCTGTTGAGAATCAAAAAAATCAAAGGAAAGTGAAACCTGAGTGTGTAAAGACATACATGTTCAAATCAGTCTCTGAGTTTTAGAAGCTCAATTGCTAATTTGTGTGTGTGCATGTGTGTGTGCTGGTGTTAGAAATACCAGATTATGGCAGCACTGTGGGATGCACATCACTGACAAAGCCCAGCGCTAGGCACGGACACGAAGATAAAGGGTACATAACCCTGCCAAACACCAAGGCCTGAAATCGCTACAGATACGGAGTTTGTTTTTCTAGTCCATAAGAATTGCCTAGTTGCAAGAAAACTGCCCCAAGAAGTGTAATACTGAGAGGCCAGATGTGCTCCCACACTGCTGCTTGGACATCCCAGGCGTGGGTAGAGGAATACTTGGAAAAACAACCAAGCCCACAATAACATACTGGTTGTTTAGGAGCTGTGAGTCAGCCGGCGTGAAAACTGATATTAATCAGCACACGCGCAGAAGCACAAGCCCTAGCACAGGACAGCTAAATCCACGCTTTAATCTTAGTTTTGATGCTACTAAGTGTTTATGCTCGTGCCGATACTAAAAGGCTCTGACATTAACTGGATCTGGCCACTGAAACCCTGAAAGCCGACGAAGGTCTGGGGACAGGGAAGCAGACACACGCAGCGGTGGTTGGCAAAAAGCCAAGGACGCTGTGATGGTGCTTCCAGCATGGGTTTCTTCCGTGCAGCTCGAGCAGTGACACGGTCATCAAAAGCACAGAGGCGTGAACTCCGTCTTGCATCATCGTGTCAGCCCTCCTGGAAGCCAGCTCAGAGGAGGAAAGCACTGCCCATCTAACGGATGCTCTGTGTCTCTCAGATATTTATTTATTTACATTATTTGGTCATTTTGAATAAACTTTCAAGGAGAATCAATCAACCAACACCCACTGCCAAATTGGCGCTGTTAATACTTTCTCTAGTCATTTCTCCAGTCTGTGAAATTTGGTACTATACATACCGTATATAGTATATACATATAGTATATACTATACTGGGCTACAGCTTGATATATCCTTGCTGCATAACGAGGAAAATCCAGGCGCAAGGCAGCTCTTCCCCGGGACTTTGCTCTCCAGGCTGCCTGCAGCTGCCTCACACTCCACTATTTCCTTGAAGTATTTCATTATTCTCAGCTGCACACTCATTTGCTTCACAATGGTAATCATTCACCGATGAACCAGGACATCAGTAGACACCTTCCTAAACTAAAACTCCTGTTATCTGGGGCAGAGGGATTACCTCTCTTTGTATGTGACCTTCTAGGCCCCCAAACAGCTCTGGGCTCTGCCTCTTGTGTCAGTGCACAGAGCTGCTGCCATCAGTGGCTTTTCCTTACGTGGACCCATGGGGATGGAATAACCCAGGTAAGGCAGAAAAACAGATAATGCAACACCCAACCTCGTTATGTTTACAACAGTAACCTCCCTTTGCCGAAACAAAAGTAAATACATGTGTTGAGGATACAGAACTCGGTCATATTTCTGCCTGGGAGATCTCAGCTGGGAGAGATCAGTGATGATCCGGCCAGCCTGGGTGTCTCGGTCCGAGCTGCTCTGTGCGGGCAGGGTGGGCACCACCGGGACACTGGGCCACCCCGAGCCCTGGCAGAGCCGCAGCACCCCCCTCCCCTCTGCCCCGCTCAGTGTCAGGGCAGTGATGGCAGACGCACAAACAGCCCATTTGGGGGACCCAACAGCATTATGCCCTGTTCTTGCTCCAGAAGGGGACCACAGGTAGGAAGTATTCACTCGGAGCAAAGGCAGCCGTCACCCCCTGGGGTGACCGCAGCAAAGACACATCATCAGAGTTACACGCCTCTACCTGATAAGACCGCTGGGCCCCGTTACCACCGTCTTATCACAAAACTGGTAGCACCATCCCCACATCCCTTGGTGTGTGGCTTGCCCTGCTCTCCCTGCGCTTTAGGCCGGTGCAGCAGCAGGGGCTGTGTGCAGTGCTCGGCCCCGCGGCGCCGGCCGCACAAGCTGGCACAGCGAGGCAGCGGCACAGGAGCCCAAGCCCGGGAGACGTGGCCCTCCCTGGGGCCCGAGGCTGGCAGGGATGGTGGCAGCAAAGCGCCCGTCTCCAGCAGGGCAGCTCAGCAGGCGCGGGGTTAATTCATCCCTCCCAGCCATGACTGCAGGATGAAGTGAAAATGCAAGCGGGATTGCCACCCCCGCATCCCTATTTATTTTGGACGGAACCGACCGAGCCAAACTGGGAGGGTGCTTTCCAAACCCCCAGCTCGGTCTCCTCCGGAATAATGACATATTGGGTGAGGCAGCAGCGCCGAGCCTTTCCTGTGGCCAGGCACAGCTGGGAAGTGGCGTGCGGCTCCGGCAGGGTGGGATGCGGGACCCCCCTGCCCACCCAGCCTGACGCAGGGCAGCGGTGCAGCCCGTGCAGCATGGTCCATGGCTGGCCACCCACCGGCACTGCCAGCTCGGCATGGCCACGGTGCTCAGGCTGGATTTTGGATGCACCCCCTCAGGGGTGCCCGAGCACGCCCTCAGGCAGAGCTTGCTCGCCTGGGGGGGCACCCGCAGTGTGTTACGGCAGCACCAGCCGCAGGCGAAGCTCAGCAGTGAGCAGCAGCCTAAGTACCCAGGTCCCACCCGGGCAGTCGCAGGCTGAGAGAGGGAGAGATGTGGGGCGATTATTTTCTCCATCTGTCTTAGTAATAAAAGGCCCGATGCCCAGGGAGAGGGATTGTGCTAGTAAGCTAGGGCTTATGGAAAAAGATTTTATCATCTTGCTCTGTGAGAAACTGGGTTTGAAAGATTGATGTTTTCCAGGCTTCTCTCCAGAAGTAAAAGAAGAAAACATGTTAGTGGTCTCACAGAGTCACAGGAATGAAAACGCTGCTTCTGAACACACCCGAATTTTGAGAAACCTTGGGATTTTATGACTCAGACACTTTTTTCCACCCCCCAACCCCCTCACCCCAAAATGAATAAACACCACTTGCAGTTGCTACTTGAGACGGTGTGTTTCCACATGCTGAGAGGCTGGGAAACCCACAGTTTAGGACATCGTCCTTGCCGCAACTTCACACCACTTCGGTAAATTCAAAGAAACAATATTCCAAGTCAAACGCCATACTCGCAACTCCAGCGTATGCACTCGTGGCAGGCTGACAAATGGTTTCTGACATTTTAGTAAGTGCTAGATCGGTGATAGAAAACGGTTATGGAAAGCAGCGTAACAGCAGCTTGTTTATAAATACGTGCGTCATGTTACCAAAATGACTTCATTGTGGTCTGGATCACTTTTGTAGAGGAGATTGGACGGGTGGGAACACATTACTTTCCACCGCTGGCAGCAATAAGCAACACTACAAACTCAAATATGAAATGCTGTATTGTGGTAAAGGTGGCAAATTGACAAAAAACAGAAAACAAAGAAAACCCTCGGTCCCATTCCTTTTAATTTCTGAATATATCTACACTAAAATGTGGCCTGGTTTATTTTTTTTTTTTTTTTTTTTTTTTTAGATCAGGCAGTCACTCAGACAGATTCGGAGCCTCTATCTCATGGTAGAGCATGGCCCTTACTGCTGGTGGAGCAGTGCGCTGGCAATTTACCACCACCTTCAGAATCAAAGGCTTACCTAAACTTCGTGAAAGCCAAACTACAAATCCGAGCAGATCAGCTTGCACACTGTTGAAAGCAGGGCTTTCGCCTGAAGCCGAATGGCGCCGGGTTAAGGTTCGATGGTGGCTGCTGCCCTCAGTCCCCACCTCGTGTCTCGTGGTCTCCCTGCTCAGGTGCGGACAGCATGCCTTGTCCTGGCGTTGTCCTGCACTTGCCAAGTGGTACGGTCATGCCACAGACACCTCCTTATGCCTATTGTATGTGCCATCGCTAATCACCACATCGTAGACTGTGACAAGTTTTTATGATCTTATGTTATGATGTTATGAGGAAATTCTGCACATTATTCCATTTTCCTTATCCTAGTCTTATTGACTAATGTCTTGCTGCGTAATCATTACTCAGAAATACAAAGCAATAATAATCATCCCTCTGAAAAATATTTACACTCTTTGGGCCATTCATAAATTTTTGTTAATGGCAGACAGACAATAATCGTGACCTGATTATCTAAATTGCCCAGTATTGCTTCTGTTTCTGGACTGAATGGCACCCGGGCTGGGAGGCGCTGGGAGGCATGCTGCGAGGCGCGGGACAGTTACCCAAATACGCGCAGACAAGGAAATGCCTCTACAGAGGGCAAGGCAGATGATCCCGCGGTATACGAGGATGTCACTTATACCCGCCAGCGTGACCGCCTGCCTGCAGGCAGCCAGAGCCAGCAGCTGTGACCAGCTCGTGGTTGCTACGCATGGGCGCTGCAGCCGAGGGACCACGGGCGGTACCTGCGCACCCACAGCCTTTCCAAATCCTTTGCAAAGGGGCCAAATCGCACAAAATCCTGAAGTGCCCAGGAGAAAGAGGCGTGCGAGGGGAGCATACACCTACCACAGGACAGATGAGAAGAGTTTAAGGGAGAAAGCAGCTGGCGAGGGGCACGGGCAGCGGGATGCCAGCGGTGCCTGCCTGTGGGGCAGCCAGGCTGCTCCGAGGCTGGTGGGGTTTGTAAGACACTGGTGCAAACAGGGTCACGCTGGAGATGTGCGCTGGCACCTGTGCTGCCGGCACACATCACGCTTGCAAGGGGGGAGTCATGCGGGCAGGCACCCCAGCCTCCCCAAAACCCAGCAGGGACCCACCAAGGGGGAAGGCAGCAATGTTAGCACCCCCTTTGCCTCCAGCCCTCTGAGAGCTGTTCCTGGTGTCAGGGGATGCAGCTCCACAGCCACCCTGCCTCCTCGCCTCGTCCTGCCCGCCATCCTCACCACCCTGCTCCTGCCGCCAGCCCCCGCGGGTGCTGGGACGTGGGAGCAGTCACCCTCCTCTGGCTCGCAGCGGGCAAAGGGCTCTGAAGGCAGGAGGCACAGGTCTCCCTTCCTTCCCTCCGCCCCCAGGACTAGGTCACACCACCTCAGCAGCTAAAGGAGAAAAGCGAAAAGGGTCCGGGACCGGAGGCGCTGGCTGGGGCTCAGCGATGCTATCCGGATTCTGGCTGAGACCTTCTGTTTATTTAGTTTATCAGATACTTCGGTTGTCTTTGGTTTGTCTTGTTTATCTCTCTAACCTATATATATATAACATCCTAACTTAGATTATTCAGTCACAGGTCTGATCACGCCCCAGGTTAAGCTCTTCTTTGCTTGTGCCTGAGTGCAACGGTATTTTTTTGTTGTTGGTCGAAACCATAAATGCTATCCACCCAACTATTGCAAAGGGGAAACTACAGCTTTGCAAAAGGGAGTGTAACGCAGACAAAGCAGCCAAGGAAAACAATCCTGGCCGTTGGCACAGCACCTCTAACCCCGAGCTGGAACGGGAGGTCCCGTTTAGGAGTCAGTAGGGGATTGGGGCTCTGCTGTGATCCCTGAACCAGTCAGCCACTGAGGTAAGGGTCTGCTGCTCTGATAGGAAAACAATACACTGGAAATAGGTGTAAATATATATATATATATACACACACCATATATACGTGTGTGTATATATATAATGCAAGCTGAAAGACCTGGGGGGAAGTGCCTGAGGTTGTTCACGGCTCTCAGCCAGCGAGGCTGCCAAGCTGCAGGGGGCTGCTGCTTGCCTCTCGCAGGAGCCGGCAGTGATGGTAGCCCCAAGCATGGCAAGTTTTGAGGGGAAGGCTCACGCAGAGCGACGTGGGAGTGCTGGCCAAGGAGATGGGCACATGTAAGTTTGGCAAGGCTGGCTCCAGTTCCCCCCAGCAGCACAGTAACTGGGAGTGTGGTGCTCCGAGGAGCCTATGGCCCATCGCCAGGTGGGTTTCCCTAACCAAGCACATTCTCTCTTCTCACCACCTTTCCCACAGCTGGCAGGTTGAGCACTGCACACCCCCCTGACAAAGCAGAGCTCTCCCTTTGCCCCCTGAAACGCACACGGGGAGTGTGAAAGCGGCTTGTCGGATGACTAGATACCATCGGAGCCGACGAGATCACTCAAACGCAGCCACGATCAGACCTCTTCCTATCTCTTCCATCGGCACACGCCGCGGCGGGCCGGCTGCCGGGGCTCCAGCCGCAGCTGAGCCCGGAGCAGAGCCTGTCCCCTCCGCTGTGCCGACACGGCAGCCCAGGAAGCCAGCTCCTAACCCACTGCTGCCACAACGGCCCAGCTGGACTGCTCTTACGCTTGGGCTTGCTTCTAAACCAGATCTTTCTGACTGAACTGGATCGCAGAGCTCATGTATCTATTTACCCAGCGTGTAAGATAACAGAGGCAAGAGGCTGGGCTGAGTGATTCCTCACCCCACACGCACTGCAGTCCAAAAAGTGCATTGTGCAATGGCTCGTTAGGAAGAAAGGTGAGATGCCATGGCTAAAACCACAGCGAAACAAGCATAACTTTTACCCCCACTGCCCAGCCGGTGTGTGCAACAGACATAGAAAGCCCTTGGCAAGGAAGTCCATGAAAAACAGTTATAAATAGAAACTTGCTTCACCTGTTAGCACTGGGAAGCAAAGAGGAAGGCTGGGAGTTTTACAGGAGTTGCAATTAACTGCAATCGAGAGCTGGCGGGTCACGAGCCAGCGAGAGCGGCCCCGCCAGAGCGGTGGGTGGCTGCCCTCCTGCAGCCACCAGCCTGGGGGTGCCCACACAGGGGGCACACACAGGGCGTGCGGCTCTGCAGGGCTTACAGGGGCACGGCGGCCACGTCGGGTCCTGTCCCTGCAGCATCCCCGAGCCTCAGGAGCAGCCACAGAGCTGGGTACACCTGCAGGGTCATCTCCTGCACCCACCTTCTTTCCTACACGGGGACTGGCAGCTGAAAAGCGTCCCGGGTGGGAGCAGCCCTCCTGCTCTCATGCCCTCTTGAACCAGTGGGGCAAGGGCAAATATGGCATGAACTGACAGTGACAATCTTCACTAAAGAGTATTTTGCTGAGCTCCCCAGTGCTCACAATGGGCCTCGTTGTTCCCCACGCACAGCTCTGCTGGTTAATCCACAGAAGGCTTCACCAAGGGAGTTTCTGAATGCCTTCTCTTCTGCTCCCTGCTTCAAGAGCTCCAGAGGTGTTAGTTCACACACACACAGATTATTACACAACAGCTGTGTTGTTTCAGAAACAATCAAAACAGTGAAATCAATCTGATGCGATTATAGGTGGAAGGTGGTAGATCAGATGATCTTGTGATGAACAGCAGGGAGATGTCTGTATCAAGCTGAAATTTCCACCATGTCATTATGACCTTCAGCCAACGCTCGCTCTGCCATTTAACTTCCAGATCGGCATGTAAAACTCCAGTAAAGGCATAAAGTGACTTAATCCTGGTAACAGTGGTTTATTCTGAGGCTGCCAACGGTGCAGCGCAGGCTGCCTTAGCCGAGCCAGCAGTGACCGACTCAGCCAGACCGACTGAGATAACAAAAATAAACTCAGTAATTCTCAGATGTGTTTTCTCATCCCAAATCCTAATTCCAAGAAGCGGGGAGGGTTTGAAGGCGGCACTTCTCTGACACAAGAGGCTTGCCCCTGGCACAGAGACCTGGATGCGGCTCTGGATGGGCTGAGCAGCTGAGGGGCACCAGGCAGAATCCCGCCTGGGAAGAGCAGCAGCATCGTACCTCGCCAGGCGATCCGGATTTGTCTCTCCCAGCTGCGTAGCTCTCCAGCAGCTCTGTTTCAAGCCTGGGTTCCCCCCGCTTTCTGCCACTGTGTTGCTGAAGGGTTGAACAGGAGCCCAGACGTCCCTCAGCCGGGGGGACTTTTCTGGGGCAATACCCTCGGCAGGAGGCCTGGGCAAGGGGTGGCGCTGGCCCCGGCGCCCAGGGCAGCCAGGGGCGAAGCTGGCACGGAGACCACGTCCCCGGGTGGGTGGAAGGGCGCCCAGTCTGAGATGTGCTGATGTGTGTGCTCCAGGTGGGGCGGCCGGGCTGTGCTGTTCCAGGGAGCGTGCAACAGCTGCTTCTTGGAGGCGTGCGTGGCTTCCCACCTCCCTTCCACACAAAGGTCAGCTAAGGAACGGATTTGATCCGAACTTCACCTTGTAGGGGCTGAGCGTAGTTCTGCTAACAACAGCTGTAGCCAGCGGTGGCTGTGGCTAAAAATCAAGGCTGAGGTTTTGTTGTAACCTATCAGTGGAGCTGGGGTGGAAACCTTGCTTTTCACCCCCTCCCGCCGCCCTTGCCCAGGCTGAGCCCCCCAGGATCCGTCCAGGCCGCAATCGCCGGTCAGCAAAGCCCAGAGAGCCGCTGCTCTGGGGCAATGCCTGGCACCTCAGCTGGAGGAAGGAGCTGGCTCCCAGAGGCAGGCTCTTCGTCGCGGCACCTTATTCCTTCCTGCCTTGGCACCCTGCGTTACACAAAACAAAGCGAGTGCGCGAAAATCAGGAAACGTCTTCTGGTGGGAGAGGACCCCCCCCCGCCGGGCAGCAGCACGCTGCCCCACGCTTGCCCACAGAAGCCCCCCCAGTGCCACTCGGCAGACAGCCCCGCATCGCTGCCGTGCCCCCGAGCACGGTGAGCGCGGTGCCACCCCGGCTCCACACCGGCCCCAGCGCCCGGCGGAGGCCGCGCTCTGCCAGCTCCTACCGCCGGGCCGAGGGCCCTGCCAGGGGAGCCAGGAGGCTAACGGAGAGGCAATGGAGGGACCTCCGGAGGCTTCCAGCTTGCTTTAATTCGTAATTCTATCTCAGTGCTGTAATTGAGATATAAATAATCTCCTTGTTTCTGCTCCAGTTACTTTCAACATCACGGATGCCAGAACACAGCCTTGCACGTCTTGGGTACCTCAAAAAGAAAGCTATTGTACCAGAAGACAAAGATGTTTTTAAAAATAATTTCCACATCAGTTCAAGCGATAACACGGTCATGATTATATTCTTAGTAGCTTACTTTTTGTCAGCGAAGTATAAACATTCCAGCATACATACTTACAAGAAATGGGCTTACAAAGCAAGATTACTTCCTATGAGAAAAAAAACCAACAAGCACACCACTCTCCTCTTTAAATGAGCAAACAAAATACATTTCCTCTTCCCATACCACAGCAAAGGTTTACACATGCATGTCACGTACACACAAATAAATGTGTAAGAACCACCACAATCTAAAAAGGAAAGTGCCGTACAAGGACCCTGTAGTAACTGGGCAGCACACCATGATGTAAACGAGCGTATCTCAGGACGGCTGCAAGCCTCCTGCCTTGTTTTGCCATGCTAACCACATGCAGACACACCCCCCCCAAACTGCTTTCATGTTAGCTTAGTTCTCCCTCCATAAAGGTTGGTGTGGTAAAGCCCTCCCTGACATCCATCAGAGTCAGGGACTGATGAGGTGAGAGCTGCTGAAAGTTTTGAACAGCCAAGGAAACCGATGGGAGAACTTAACTCCTCCTGTCTTAAATGCTGGTTTCCCCAGGGGACTCATCAGAGCAGCTATTCTGAGAAAAAACCCTCCTTCCTTCTCCTCGCCGTACCCCGTGTTCAGGTCAAAAGGGTCCTTCTGGCACATAACTCCCCATCTCAACTTCGAGTATGGGCGACACAACGGGACATGCAGTTTTGGGGCACTCTTTGTCTCATCTCAAAGTAAATGTATAAAACAGGTCAGACGAGTCACTCCCGAAAAATGCCCCTTCCTGATGCTGGCAGAGGAGCGCCCGCGGGAGCTGCCGCGGGGACGCTGGCAGAGGGCAGGACACCGGACGGAGGCACTGCTCACTGCCTTGTAGGAAATTCCTGTCGGCTCTAAACCCATCGGCCAAACCAAGGACACAGACCGGGTGCATCACCTCGCCACCACCCAGAGCGGCTCAGGACCCCTTTTTTGCCTCGCCACACACCGTGCCGCACCCCTGCAGCCAGCCCACAGGGTGCTGCTGTGGGGGGAGGAAGGGGTTTGCTCCTGCCACCCGCTGCGCGGGCACCCATGGCCTCAGCACAGGCAGTGAGCGCCCCAGGCTCCTCTCCAGCACCCTGGACGTGTTAGCTCACAGTTCGCTGAGGACACATCTTGTTCTAAGAATTTTCTACCTCTGCTGCACAGCCCCCTCGATACCCTGGCACGCTCCACTTTAAAAAGGCCCTTGCCCTCATTACGCTGCTTGAGAGACTTACCCAGAACTTCAGGCTTTGAATGGTTTTCCTGATCAAGCCTAAACTCCCTTGTGACCAATTTCTAGACAACTGGGTTTGTGCCAGTAGTGTCATTTAATTGAAATACTTCTCCCTCTGCGATTTTTGCCCTCTCCCTGTTCCCAAAAGTAGATTTATAAAGAACCATTATCAATGTCTCTGCTTCCAGAATGCAGCTCCGTTTTGCAGTTCTTCCAAAGAAAGACATGTCATTCTTCTCACACGAGTAGCACCTGCTCCCGTTTAATTAATTAATCCCTTTGGAGCATGGGTAGCCAAAGCTATATAAAATATTTCATTGAGGAATGTCTGTAGAAATGTACCTATTCTTCCCTGTCTCTATTAAAAAAAAAAAAACCAAACAAACCAACGCTCACCTGGTAACAAAGTTTATCTGTCTTTTTTCCACAGCACAGTGGGGCCGTGGCATCCTCCCACTGATCAATAAACCTGTGCCTCTTCCAGCAGCATGTGCCAGCAGGATAGCACCCGCTGGGAGAGGAGAGCCGGAGCCAGGGCAGCGTCACCGCCGAGCGCCGGCTGCCAAGTAGGGACAAAAAGAGGCTAAAATCCCGAGAGGCTGGGCACGGAGGCGATGCCCGCCGGAGCTGCTGGGACACGCCGGGCTCCAGAAGCCCACCCCCTCCACTCCTTCCAGCTCCCGCTCCCCAGCCCAGTTTCCCCTCCCAAATAAGACGTGACCACCGCTGCACCGACCCTCTCCTCCCTGCTCCCCAGGCGGTGCGGGGAGCCGGCGGCCAGCGCTGTGCGTCCCTGCCAGGCCAGCACTGCACCTGGGGGAGATGTGGCCGCGTGCCACAGCCTCTCATGCCTTCCTGTGGGCTTCCCCGGGAAAAGAGATGAAGTTAGCATGTGTTGGGATAAACCAAATAAACACACGTTTAAAATAGAGCCTCGCTCCCCCTCGTTTCCTCACAAGGCAGTATGATTCAGTCCGCAGCACCTTGTTCTTTTTTCCCATGGAAATATCTTTTTTTCCCTCCTGTGCCGTGAAGGAGGAGAGCACAGGGCAGGGCTCGGCCCTTCCCGCACCTGCGCTCCCTGCGATGATGCTGGTGGCGCAGCACCCACTGCCAGCACCCGGTGCCGAGTGCCGCTGCGGTACCCAAGGCGAGCCCGTCAGGGTTGTAAAGTCCAAAACCAGTCGCCCTCCTGGGACTTTCATGGAGCTTGAGAACAAACAGTACTTCCAGCTTATGGCATGGATTCTCATCAGGAGAAAGGAAAAAGAGGGTGTGAGAGGCTTTTCCAACTGCTTTCCCCAAAACCATGTGATTTTGTGCCTCTCCATGGAAAAGATTCGTGGGTTTTACACTAAGGAGCACATTTGCCGGTTCTCCTCAGTACAACTCAGGGTGATGTGAATGGAAGTTGCTGGGCTTTTTCTAAAGGGGAACAGAAGCATGGAAAATAAAAATATTTTATTCCAGTTATAACTGCAGGAGTTTTGCATTGCCATTCATTTTCTGAAGTAGTATCCAAATATTTTTCTTACTCCAGCCAATACTTACTCAAGCTTTTCTATGAGGGAAAAAACCCAGACTGTGAATTACGCAAGGCTAAAAAACCCAAATCAACCGCTATTCGAGCCTAACGGTGCCTACAGGCAAGCTCATACAACAGCATCTAACCTATGCCATTACCCCCTGATAAGAGGTGGGGAAAAAGAACCGCAATGAGACTATTCATAGAATTGGGTATCTCACAGGTTAGATTAGCCCCCAACATAGTCATCAGTAGCGTGCAGCGGTGGGATTATGGGTCCTCTGAAGAAAGACCCCCATGTCTGACCCTCAGTTAGGGTAGCACTGCTCCACATACATCAAAGGAACCATATCTGACGGGCACTGCCAGCGATCCCAGCTTCCTCAACCTTTTTCTAGTTTACAAGAAAAACAAATGCATGCATCTAGAGCGAGCTCCTAACTTTGTTCCAGCCTACTCTGTGCCACCCCATGGCAGTCCAAATGCCATTAATTGTTGCAGGGAGAGATGGACAAGGTGTCCTCTGTGCACAGCCCAACAGCCTGGAAAACAACTTCCACAGGGAAAAGGAGCAAGGAAGGTTTGCCATCAGAGGTGCTGTGAAATGACTTGCCAGTCTCAATACATAAAATTTACACATTTCATACCTGCCACCGGCAAGGCACAGCTGGTGACAGCTCTGCATGCTGCTCGAGGTTTGGTAGCCAAAATACGGCAAGGGCAAGCCTTCCAGTGACACCCGCAGCAGAGAAAAGCTTGTTCACATGTTGTGCACAGCCTCGGTCATTCAGCAAAGGCTTTCAGCAGGAGCTTTGAACTGAAGCCCATAGGTTGTCCCCCTCAACAACAGGCTCAGGAGGATGAGTGAGCCTGGGCTACAGAAGGAGGTATTTTTTCTATCAGAAAGTATTATTTTATTCTACTCGGACCTCCTGTCTCCTAAGACAGAGAAATGAGAATAGCCCTTTGGATATTTTTCTGGGGAAAAAAAAGGAAATGAAGATGCAAAGATCCATTTCCTTGCTGAAAACATTCCCCTGCCTCCAGCAGCAAACTTCACGTGTTGCTGCAGAGTCGATGGCACAGGCAATCGCTGGCTGGGGGCTGCGGCTTTACCGACACAAACCGCAGCTGGTGGAGGAGCTGTGGTGGCACAGGCAGCTCTGGCCAGCCCTGGGCACCCATGCCAAGTGACCAAGCCACATGAAATACCCATTTTGGTTCTTTTGCTAAATTAACCCCGTAGGTTCCCAAGCTGCTCGCGTGCTTCAAAAAACCCTATAAAAATGCTAACAGAGTTTGGCTGACAGCTGTTTGACAAAGCAGGGCACTAGAGACTTCCAAATGAATTCTTGAAAAGAACGAAGGGAAACATTTTGCAACTGTTTTGCTGTCTGCCGCTCGATTGTGGGACAATCCTGGTTCCCAGGAACGTGTTGGCCACTCACTTCCTTCCACCACAGGGCTGTCAAAACAGTTTGGAGCTTTACAGCTGTTTGCAAGCAGTTCTGTTCAGCTGCGTGTAGCTCATTAAAATTGCCCCGTCGTGCCAGCGTTATTTCTGCTTTCGTCATCTCTGACTGAGGCGTTCTGTAAGGAAAAATATGAGTAACGATCAATAAATAGCAGCACAATGACTGTGGCAATGGCTGCTGGCCACCGCGCACAGAGCCAGGCGCTCGCCTGAGGGGAGGGCAGCTGGCTGCAGGCAAGCAGCGCCCGGCTGGGGGGCACAGTGCCCCCCCCCCAAGAGCCTGGCCTCTGCTGCACCCCTGCCCTTCCCCGCGGCACCGCAGCAGCACCAGGGACACTGGGGATGGCTCCCCAGTGCAGTCGTGATACCGGCCCAGCGGCGGGTGCTTTGCTACTGAAATACTTTCAGGACTAAGGGCCACCACCTCTTACTTGCGCCGAGTGGCACCGTCGGACAAGCACGCAGCGGGCCGGGCAGCGGGGCAGCTCTCCGCGCTTGCCTGCCGAGCGGCTGCCGGGTGCTTTGCGGGGCAAAGCTTGCTTTGGCCCGAGCCCAGGGTCTGTGCCCAGCTGGTCCCTGGGGGTCCATCCCTCTCGCCCCACCCGGCACGTGGTGGCCGTGCTGTAGGATGCTGGCACGAGCACTTTGTGCAGCCCGGAGGGCAGCCAGCGCTGGCTCCCAAGGTTGCCCCCCCTGCCCTCTGTGCAGCCCAGGTGCTTGCTGGGGGTGGCCCCAGGACAGTCATCGCTGAGAAATTCCCGGTGAGCAGCTTACAAATCCGGATCGTGCCGGCAGGGACAGGATTGCGGGCTTTTTATAAATGGAGATGGCCTACACCACGGGGAAAAAGAAACAGCCAAAGAGCCGAAAACAAACCGGAAAACATCCCTGTTGCACTTAGCCCATTTTTCATTTAGTTTTCTAAGAAAACAAGGTTTTTGCAACAGTGAGCTGCCTCTGGGCCTCCTCACACAACTGCTCCCATCCATCCTCCTACCACCCCATCACCAAACGCAGCCAAATTTCACCACCACCAAGCTGTCAAAGACAGCAATTTCCTACAAGTTTCTGAAGGAGGCAACTGGCGACAGGAGGGGCAGCAGCCCCCCCAGGTGTCCCGGCCACTGTCCCGAGCGGATCTCCAGGATGCTCCAGCCCAGCACAGAGCCACGTCAGCGGCGCCAGCTCTGCCCGCCCCAGCGCAGCAGCCCCCAGTGCAGGGCTGTGGGGAGCCAGGCTTCCCCCACCCGGGAGCATCGCGGCCCGGCTGCCCGCGTGCGGCAGGCACACGGCGGTACGGCACCGTGGGTCGTGGGTCGGCATCAGGGGCTGCTGAGGGCACCACAGGGACGAGGTCCACTTGTGGGCAGGGGGCTTGGCTCCCTCCTGCTGCTGACCAGGCGCTCAGGCCGGAGGGATGCCGGGGGGGTGAGAAGGAAACCACCCAGCTGTATCTATGTTGTGCAGTGCTCAGTCATTCCAGCGAGAAGAAAAGGCACAGGGGCGGCGGGGAAGGAGCAGAAGTACTTATCAAGAAGCAGCACAGCAAAAGCCGGCAAGTGCCTCGCACTTACTGAACAGCCACCTCCGGTCTGCGGCTCCTCAGGCCCATCAGCTCCGAGGAGTCAGGCGGGGGAAGGGCAGGGCGAGCGCTCCTGCCAGCGGATGATCCTGCACGGAGGAAAATTACTTTGGAAAAGGTTTTGGAGTTGGCTCGGTGGCTGCCATACGCAGTGCAACGCTGCACCGAGCTGTCTGCGAAAAGCCCCTAATTACTGGTTCAGACCTCCTAGGAGGTGCTTAGAGTAGCAGATGGAGCCATTTCCCGGCATTTTTTATGGATGGGTGACTTCGGCCGTGGGATGCGGTTACTATGGAGTTGCATTGGGTTACAAAGAAAAGCAGGAAAGATTTGTTCTGCAGGAGCTTTTTTTGTTACTAGAGGTTTGAGGTCAACAGCCCGGTGATGGCTGAGCTCCTGCCTGCGCGCCGGGGAGCAGCGGTACCCAGCGAGCGGGACCCAAGGTGTAACCCAGAGTGGAAGGGCCTGAACACGCTCCTGAGTCATCGGATCCACAGGCAGGGTCTGAAGCCGTGGGCAGCGCTTCCACCTTGCAGGGAACTGTTTCACTTTCAGATCAGCTTTCTCTAAAGAACATTAATTCTGAACAGGCCATTGCTACCACCAGGATGCTGCGGGGTGCGTAGGTGCTGTGGGTCATGGAGGGGACAATATGGCTGGGTGTCGGAGCCCACCTCACGCTAACACCATCCCCCATCAAGCCCAGCAGCTGCAGCACAACGATGAGCATTAATGCAAGAACCATATGATTTCTCTCCTCTCCTCCACATCCATTCCCTAGAAAAATAATGGCTGGAAACTTGAGCCAGAGGTACTTATATAAGTCAGGCAAAAGAGGTTGCATCCAACGTCAAATCTTAAAAAAAGAAAAAGAAAAAGAAAAAGAAAAAGAAAAAGAAAAAGAAAAAGAAAAAGAAAAAGAAAAAGAAAAAGAA
>JAVJGJ010000014.1:120235278-120266866 GCA_035590215.1 Microhierax caerulescens
GGCCCGCGTCTCTTAGCACAACCGTAACTGAATGACAGCTTCAGAGCCTGGGTGACCATTAAACCTGGTACTGCAGTGTAGCAAGCTGCTGGTTCTGGCAACACCTGCTGGTTTCACATAGTTTTCCAGGAGCCATCACCATAAAAGCCACCATCCAGATCTCAGCTTCAGTATAGATCACCTTAGTGGTGTTAAGCGAAAGAAGAGGTAGAGGGGAGAGAAAATCTTTAAACCATATTAAAAAAAAAAAAAAAAAGGAAGAAAAAAAAGGAAGAAAAAGCAGAGAAGGAATCCTTGCATTATTCACCCAACAACAATATCTAGATGTCACAGCAACAAAAGGGAAAATGGGAAATAAAACCTGCTACAGGACAGGGAAGCTTCCCCAGAGGCACCACGGTGCCAGCCCCCAGGGCACGGCACTGGTGCCGGGGGCACCCGTCTGTCCCGCTCCACCTCCGGGCTCCGGAACCCACCAGGCACCAGCCTGGGAAGAGCGCAACAACAGCGCAGACGGACAGCGACGTCTCTCCTGAATCCATTCCCAACCGCCGGCAATTTATGGCTCAGGGACTTCCTGAGCCAGAAGTAGTGTTTGTGCACTGAAAACCTCCAATGTTTTTTTTTTTCTTTTTGCTCCACAGCTGAACAGAGCATTGCACAAAGACCCACCTTTTTCTATCAATTTCAAATATGGGGCTGGCGATGCCTTGCCCTTCCCAGGTTTTGCAGGATGCAGGAATGGCCTCGCCTCCCCCTGGGAAAGCCCCAGAGACCTGCAAAGGCCAGCAAGGGCACTTTGCCTCACCAGGAATGAGGCTGGCTGGAGGTCAGACATGCTGGGAGCATGTGATCCCACCCAGAGCTGGGGTATCACACCAAGGGACACGGCACAGGGAGGCTGCGCTCAAGCCTGAGCCGAGGACGTGAGCCACAGTACCCGAGGGAACGCAGCTCCTGCAGCAGGGTACCACAATTTCTTGGAAGCTCAGCGCTCCAGCAGACACCTAAACACGGGCTGGTTTTCCCACAGCTCAGCACATCGGGCACCGCGCTCTTTGGAAAACCTGACACACAACATTACAAGCAATGTCAGCAGCTCGAACCCTGTTATTTATCTGCAGGACAACAATGTCTAGAGGCCCCAGGCGTGGCGTAGCATCGCCCTGTCCAGGCACTGCGCAATCCTGCTGGCTGCGAGCAGTAGCTCCAGGAGAGCTGACCTGGCATTGGCAACTGCCGTCGGCTTCTCGGGATGCTCCTGAGCAGACACGGCTTCCCGCCGGCCACAAGCCATCCCATTTCTCTTTCCTGATCAACCACATCACTGCAGAGAACATTTAGATTTGAAACCACGGTGCCAGCCTCCAGTGGCTCTGGTGCTGTTGAGCAGGTACCCAAAGCACATGTCGGCTTGATTTCACCCTGTGCAGACGTAGCCCCAGTGGGTTTGCATCACAGGCGAGACAGACACAGGCAACCAGCATCTTTTTCTGTGGGTCATGCATGCACTCCTAATCCTCCATCAGCCTTCAGGGGAGAAGCTGCCGCTCCCTCCTTGAGTTCATGTTTTTCTTCAGCCTGTCAGGAGTGTTTCCCGACAGGCACGTTGGGGAGGCAGCAAGGGCTTTTAGCCCTCTCGCTCTCCAAGACCTCCCAAAAAGATCCAGCGGTGACTTCTGCCACGTGCAGACGTTCAGGGGACTTAGTAAAACAAAGCTCAGGCTGCTGGGGAAGCAGCCAGAATTCAGCTGGCATAAGCTGTGCTATAGAAGGGACATGGGGCAAACCCAGGAGGCAGCTGAGGTGCCCAGCCAGCGCAGGGCGAGCCGACGGGCAGGCTCCCCCCCCCGGGGGCAGGCACAGCCTAGTGACCTGTGTCACTGACCCCACCAGTTCAGAAGCCCCGTGCAGAAGGAAACGCTCTCTGCCAGATGCAAGGGAGGGTATTTTGAAAGGCAGAGGAAGAAGGGAGCTTCCTTGAGCAGAGCAGTGAGAGGGGGGGGCAGCTCTGGCAGATGGGGAACCAGCGTAGCACATCGAGATCTCAATCTACTTCTTTTTCTGCCTGACTTCCCTGGTGACCTGCAAGAAGGCAGCCTGCCGTAGCCTTCTTGGCATATTTTTCAGTGCTTTCTGCACGTGCTGGAAGGGCCAGTGCTCAGCACCCTGGCAGACGGGTTGGATGCCCACCTGGTCCCCACCAGCCACACCAGGGACAGCAGGGCACCACAGGGGCACGGAGAGGAGCCCTGGCTGGAGCAGAGCCGCAGGCAAGGGCACCTTTTGTTTGCAACACCTTACCAGACAAGAAACATCCCAGCCACCCAGAACTACGTCGAGAAGACCGTGGTCAGCTCTGAAAAGACCTAGGAGCTGCCTTCTAGAAAACCAAGTATTTTTTGCCATCCTCCCCATCCTAAGGGAGCAGACAAGAGAGGAGGCTGGTACCGCTGCTACAAGGTGTTATGTGCCTTCCCAACCCACCTGGACCATAGCAAAGCAGACCAGAAGAGGAAAAGCCCTGGCTGAGCCACACCGAAGGGTACAGCGCGCTCCCTCTGATTCAGAGCCAGTCTTGCAGCCCTTCTGCCAAAATGACGGGACACCCCCGTACCCAGCGCGGGTCAGCAGGAACACACGGATTTCTGTGGAAAGGAGGAATGGTGCCCGCAGATACACGGTCAGACGCACCTGCACACTTTTAGTAAGCGTACCCGAAGGAACCTGTGAGCCAGAAACATGTGCTTCAACAAGGCATCTGAAGCAATGAGCCTGCAGTTTAACTTTTGGCAGGAACGAGCAAGGGGATAGGTCCTCGTTTCAAACCTACACCTCTAAGACAGGCCTCGGAGATTTATTACTGAATGTGAAACTATTAGCTCAAGCTAAACAATAGCATCAGGGAAGTAATTTGAAGAATTATTTGTTATATAAATACTCGGGTTTCAGAACACACACTTGAGAGGAGGCGCATCCGAGAGGTACGGCACAGGCGGGGACAGGGCGCCCTGCTCGCCGTGCGGCACCGCCAGCCCACGCCCCGCGCTCCCCCCGGCCCCGGCGCAGCGGGAGCGCACGGACCACCCTAACGCCAGGCACGGGGGTCGGCTTGTCTCTGCTGGGGCAGTGGGGTTGCCCACCCACCTCGGCTCGCCGCTGCACTGACGTTGGGATCCTGCTTTTGCATCACAGACAGGAACAGCTCTGAGCTGATTCAGGCTAAAAGCGGCAGGGGATTTTTGGCGGTATCACAACACGAGTTGTCACCTTCCTGCGCTGGCGAGGGCGACCGAAAGCGACTGACCCGACTTCAAAAAAATATCAGCGCATGCGTGTGGTGCGTGGTCTGTTGCTCTCACTCATACTCACGCTGCCTGCGGTTTCTGGGCACGCGGCAGCAGCCTGCCTGCTACAGACTGTTGCTAAAGCACAGGCTGGGAAACCGAAACGGCGGGAGGGGATCCACGCGAGCACAGACACAAATTTCACAAAAGAGAAATGCATGGACAGATCTGCATCCAGCTGAGGTCAGCTAACATTTGTGGCTGAATAAATACAAAAGTAAATGAATAGGAAAATAATAATTTCCTTCCCTTCAGAAACAGCAACAGTGTCAGGCACGGGAAGTACACCTGCTCTCACGTTTAGATTTTCAAATACACGTCAGACAAAATGACACCGAAGAAGAGATGGGAAAAGCTTGGGAAAATCCTTTTTTCAGTTTTTCCTTTGCATAGAGGCAAAGTTTTGCCTTCTTTATACATTTGCAGTTTCGCCAAAATCGTTTCAGTGGTACCTGAAATTCAGAGTACATCACTACAAACTATTTGTCAACTGGTCAGGAGAATATTTGCATGGGCTAAAACCACAGGTTACTTCAAATTGAAGTCTGTTATCTCCTTAGAAAGACTTCACCAAGAGGAAGAAAAGTGACAGGACCCAGCGCATAGGAATTACTTTCTCCAGTAAGAGCATAAAAATAACTCTCTAAAAAGCTGGTTTTCCTCACATAATCCACCCCCCCTCTCCCTGCATGTAGCTTACTTTCTACATTTACTGGACCTCTGGCACTTTTCAAAGGTCCTTCACTGCTTTTAAAAGTTCTGATCAAATTTAACAGGCTTGCTGGAAGCAAAGGCAACAGTATTTGTCTCTACATTGCTCCTCTATTTCTCTTCAGTTTCCAATTCAGCCTTGGGTGGCTTCCACTTCTTTTCACTTCCTAGTTAATGTATTCCTGAGTAGCCTTTCAGCTCTGCTCCTTCAAAGGCAGCTTGTACGAAGCCAGAGACCCCCCTCTACGGCACTGACGGGCTGCGGGAAGGAGCGGAGCCCTCTAGCTGGGAAGGATCCGGCCTTGGGGACGGCAGGCAGTGACTCGGAGGGACACTCATTCCCAGCCTTTCACACCGAGCAGCAGCTGCTGGAAAGTCTCCATTTCACAGAATTGCTTCTCAGGGATGTTCCAACCCCACTGGGACTTAGGGCTAATACTGAGAAAGCTCATTCCGGCACCATGGAGCACCACACAAACACCGTGTGGGTACCCACGTTTGTGACACACGCTTCCAGAAACCAGAGATAATCTGAATTCCTCCGCTCTGCTCAACCTCAGCCCCACAGCCAGCGCGCACCGAGCACTCCCACTGAGAGCCAGTGGAAAGGACAGGCACCAGAGCGGTAGCTTTGATGATAAATTCCAGTGAGTCAGGTCTTGCATGCAGAGATCTGGCACTGCGCAGGAGCCAGAAGCATCCTGACACAGATATCCAGCAGCACCCTGCGTGATCTTCTCCCCCATGCACCAGGTTAGGGACCAATCTGCAAAAACCAGCTGTTTACAAAACCCATCCCCCAAACTAGCCTCTATCCTGAAACCCAAACCCAGACTCAGGTCCATGTTTTGCAGAGCAGAAGAGGGGATGGGTCAGGGCCCACGGCCGCAGTCCCACCGGCTCGTTCCCGAGAGCCCGTCTCCCTGCCAGGCTGGGCTGGCACCTGCGCTGACGTGCAGCTGCCCACGTGCCGCGGGGGATCTATCAGAGGATCCCTCCTTGCCAGGTTTGCTGCCCAGTCGGCACCGAAGCACTATCAGCTTCTTCGCATCCATCAGCTGGCCAAGGTATCAGCACCCTCACACCAGCGAGCACAGCCCCTGCGTGGGACCACAGCCCCGGCGCTGCAGCCTGGCTCAGCCGGAGCACGGTCCCAGCGACGCGTGCAGCCTCCCAGCAGCAGCCCCAAGCATCAGAGTAACTCATCTCCAGGGCAAACCTCATTGATATACCTGCTCTTTTTAAGTGCAGGCTCATTTTGCTTTTAGGATGCAGCCGAAACATGTGTGTGTGTCTCAACCTATTTCAAGGGAGCTTTTGCTGAGCAATTCTTCCTCAAATCAGTCTGCAGCAGGATGGCTCAGCGGGGCTTACCACATCATGCGAGAGCGTGTAGCAATGCCCTTTGTCAAACAGCAATTTCTGTTTTTAGAGAAAGAGAGAAACTGAGACGATCACTCTCATTTTTCTAAGATACATGTATTGTAAGTGTTTTCGGCCGTGTAGGAAGCTAACTTCAGAAAGGCAGGTGGGGTGATTCAGCTGAGCCAAGCATCTCAGTAGTCGCTGTTTTCCCCTTTTGTTCTTGTTGCTTCCTCTTTCGGTGGCATTTACTCATTTTAAAAGTGTAACATAATGCTTATTTTAAAAGGCAAGGACCACACTGATTTGTGTTTTTCTTTCCACTTCCTGCAACCAAAGCAGCTTCCAGTGGGCACTGGTGCTGGAGAAGCCAGCCAGAGCTGGGGAACTGAAGCATCTGTGGGTGACGTGACCACCCTGCGACGGGAGGTGCGACCTCCCAGACACACGGCGCTTCTCCAGCTCAGCAGAGAGGGACACAAGAGGCAGAGTGAGATGAAAAGGCAGGGGAAAGGGTAATACCAAACAAATAGCTTTAAACCAGTCTGCTTCAGGGTTTAACACACAACAGCTGAAGCAGGGCAGCTGGTGCGTGGTAAGAGGCTGCGGGGTCTGAGCCCTGTCCTCGTGCAGGAGCTCTGCTGAGCCCTTCAGTGCCTGGCAATGCCTGTGCTGGCACCTCACACCCAGCCGAATCCTCCTCCTCCTCCCTGCACCCATCTGTGTGTCACGCCAGTCTTCTGCCCTCGAGCAGAGGCTCACCAGCAGCCAAGTGCTGCAAATGGGACTGACTCAACAGCTCTGTGGGAACTGCTCTGCACACCCACACGAGAAGATGGAGAGGTTCATGCCATTGCCAAATCCCATCTCTCGCTGGCCTCGGCTCACCACCTCGCTCACCTCCATGGCAGGAATAAGGCAGCGCCTCTCGTGAGTCAGCAGCCATCGCCCCCAGCCCGGTGCAGCCACACGTGCTCCGAGGGAGGATGTGCCACCTCCAGCAAGGCTGTAAGCTCCTGCTCGCTGCCCGCGACACACCTTGCCAATGCTCTTTCTAAGGGGGGGATGCCACCTTCCATGTAAGAAAGGAGGAAGGGAGAAGCTGGGGGGTCGGAGCAGGACCCAAAGGGAGCCCCCAGAACCCCCAGTCCTAGGGTGGCTTCAGTGCCAGGCTAAGAGGGGACAGCGCTCCCTCCTCCCACACCGTGCGGGGAGCCAGCGCTCCCAGAGAAACACTTGGCTGCTGCTAAAGCAAATCAGAAAGCAAAGCAGATAGGAGCTGCCTGTGATGCTTTGGTTTGGGTTTTTACTTCACGTTGTGCACCTGGCTCCTCTCCCCTGCACACCTCCCTGGTGCCAGTGTCCTCGCCCCGCTGGGAGCTGCTGGTGCTCCGTGCTTCTCTTCCCTCTCCAGTGATGCAACCAGCGAAGCTCTCATTAGAGTGTGAGAACGGCTATTGTCTGCTCAACTACCCGGATGTATCGGATGCAATGATTAAATATTTTGCAAGACCTGATCCTGTTTCTGTGGAAGTCTGGTTCAGCAGAATATTTATGGAAATGATTCCTCAAGTCAGGGTGAAGCCCTCTGGCCTTGCTTTGACCAGCAGCTCCCACACATCACATCACACCTGTCCAGAGAGATGCTGCGTCCCTCGGCAACCCCACAGCCACCACCCAGCAGAGACAGCAGAGGGGTGACCTCGGTTCCCCACGGGGCTGCCTCCCCTTTCCATCCCCCGCTGCTGCCGGCCCCACACCTCCCTCCCCCCCGCACGGCATGTTCCTGCACCGCCACGGCTCGGGCAGGGCTGGGGGGGGGTGGGCGCTGCCCCCTGCCATGGGCTGCACCTGGAGCAGCACCGCCGCCCCTCCGCCTGCCGCCTTCGCAGCCGCATCTGCGTGTGTGTGGGGCGGGCGGGGGGTGGGTGGTGGGGGGCATCCTCAAGCCAGACATTCGCCAGGGCAGCGTCGCGCGGGTGAGGATGACAGCAGCCTCCTTTAGCCGGCTCATCCTCTCCCTGGGATGCTGTCAGGCTGAAGAGTTTTGGTTTGAATTCAGTCAGCAAGCGGGATGCTCTTCTGCAGTGACAGTGATTACCTACTCATCAGTGCGCTCCAGAAATTTGCGTACCAGGCAGCTGCTGGAAGGGGAACCCCTTGATGTTGACCTAAGGTAGAAGACAACAGACTCCAGCCACGGCATGTGCCCCTCGGGCAGGACTCCGGGAGCCCCCCCAGCAGAGGTGGGGGGGGAGGTGTGCAGGGAGACCACTGGCTCCTGATCAGTTACTAGCAGAGGGACTTTCCACTGTTTTCCCCTCCTTTCCTCCTGCTAAAAC
Source organism: Microhierax caerulescens (assembly GCA_035590215.1). NCBI lineage: Eukaryota > Metazoa > Chordata > Aves > Falconiformes > Falconidae > Microhierax > Microhierax caerulescens. Next base: position 120,243,041 of record JAVJGJ010000014.1, read on the forward strand.
CCGACTGTGAAAGCCTCCCTGAGATCACAAGAGGGGGGGGGGGGAACACTAGCTTCAGCTGCAGGGGCTCCCAAGCGCTTTCGAGTCAGAGGGGCTCCACGACCAACACCAGGAATGACACACGGTGACGAGAACCTACGGCCGCGCTGCTCCGCAGCACCAGCAGCGCTGACTGCTCTGCTCACCGAGGGGAAGCAGCTCTCTGGGCTCTCAAATGGCCCGTTTGACACCGAAACAAGGAGTCACCCTCATACATAAAGACCACGGGCAGGAGTTGAAAGGGCTTTGATTGCCGTTCCCCAGAGCCTCTTCACACAGCCCACAGAAATCCAGACACAGGCGCCAGCGTCGCTTCCCATCAGACGCAACGTCATCATTCTGCAGCTTAAAGCACCGAGCGCTCGTGGCCCGCTTTAACCACGACGGGCACTCAAGGATTTGCTGCCCTTTCCCTCCTCCACCGTTCAGGAACGCCTGCCAGGGCAGCTCCCCGCTGCGGGGCTGCAGCAGCCTCTCCTGTTCCAGCCCAGAGCTGCCTGGGCCTCCCGCCCCTGCGGTGCAGCACCCACCGCGCTCGCCGGGGTCACGGATGGACGGGACCACCGCACCTTGCTGCCTCAGCTCAGCACCCCCACGTGCCCTCTCCTCCCGAAGCACTGCAGCCACAACGTGCTAGTTTAACAGGTAGACAGGGCGCCTTTCGTCTCCAGGGGGTTACAGGCAACAAGTGGGTTCGCTGGCAGATCAAGTCAGGGCTTCGTGTTGCCTTCCTGCCCAGCAGCCTGCCCCGTGCACCCCCAGACCCCCGGGGCCAGCTGCGCCTGGGGAGCGCTCACAGGGGTCCCCCCACAGCACCCCGGCGAGGGCTCCACTCTGGCAGCAGCAGTGACCAGCAGACTGGCCGTGGCAGCACCTCCCTTCAGCACAGCTGGTTTAGCGTGAACTTGCCTGAAATTATAACCAAGCAGTATTGCTTAGCCAGGCATTTAAAGGAGAAAAAAAAAAGCTTTCTCTGAAGAAGCAACCAAGTTATAGTCCAGCTGTTACTTATACAATTACAGCTTAATTTTGAGGTTATTAATTTTGAGGTTATAGACTCTTTCGTGCAAGATTCAGGTGAGAAGTTTGCTTCTAACACAATAATAACTTTGAGCTACAGGTATTTTATCCAGGCAAGGCATTGGCAGATATCTAAGGAAGGGGTTTTCGGCAAGCAGGATTTCTTTTTCCACTAATGCAACAGAAACTGTATTTCTGTAAATACTGTCTAACATCGACCTAACTGAGCATGCACCGCAGGCCGCAGTCTTGAGGCACACAAAGAATAGACGAACACCCATTTCAGGTTCCAACAAAGATGTGCAGAACAACATCCAGTGCGTCGCGGTTACCCGGGACCGTCACAGTGCTGCCTGCCTGCAAGAAGCCCTTCAGGCAGCCATGGGTGAGCTTAAATCAGGCATCAGCCACATGGCAATGTGAATGTGGGTTAAAAAAAAGTGTGTGGGGAAGGGATGAGGCGGATACCATCTCAGGTTAGCTTTAGGCACCTACCTTAGGTGCTTATAGCGGCCCTAGGTAGTCAGTAGAATACCCAGAGGGTGATTCAGATCCCCCACAAGCGTGGGCTGTGCTGCCCACCTGCGCCCAGCACAGCAGCCACCCCGCTGCCCGCGGTTCTGTGGGGCGAGGGGTTCCACCCAGAACATGCCCTTCCCCTAGAACAGCATCAAATCAAACCCCGGCTGCAGGGACCAACAGCAAAATACGTAGCAGCCGGGCCCAAAGAGCTTGCCATATAAATGGCCGCAGGAGCAGAAGGCACATCGCTTACGGCACCTTGCAGTGGGGGATCCAAAAGCAGAATTTAGAGCTGCTGAAGCCTTGGTCTCTGCTCAGATGCCCTCCCTGGGGTGCCACTGGGACATGTCCTGCTCTGCACCTCCACCCACCCTGGCTTTGCTGACCAAGGACCTCTGAAGACATGCCACAGCTCATACATCCAGTTGCTCTTGTGAGCGCCGAGACCCCGTCTCTTTGGCAGGAACCGGTGCTGCTCAACTCAGAAGTGGCTCCCAGCCAGTCTCGCCTTCCCTGCCAAGGCACAAACGTTCGCTGTGTGTCACGAGCTGGAGAAAACCCAGAAACACAGGCAGCTTCAGAGGCCCACCCGGCACTACACCTCTTTCGGAGAGGTGAGGAGCTGGAGCTCAGCAAACGCTTCTTCCCAGCTTTCCAGGAGCCCCTCTTTGGGTGGAGGAGCGGCTGAGCCATGCCTTCAGCCAGCCGCCAGCCCCCACGCTGCGCCAGGATGCACACGTACCTATCCCTGGCTAAGAAAAAGTATCAGACATTGGACCGTGGCCAGAAAAGCATGCCGAAGAGCCTTCTTTTCAGGAATAAACATTATTTTCTCTAGGCCACGAGCCAGATTTAAGCCACCCAGTCACAAGGAAGAGATTCGTTATCAACGCCCAAATTACGGACTGGCATGTGCAAGTTCCTTTGTAACCTCTGCTACGTCCGGGCACACACAGTCCTCGCCCGCTCCCACCACCCCCAGCAGCACCCACAAGTGCAGCTCACCAGTGGCCACCATGAGCAATGCTGCCAGCACCCACAAGCTGATCGATGGCCACCAGCGTGGCATGTGAAGGAGCAACCCCACGGTCCCTGCCCCACAACGAGCCACACGGGCCAGGCACCACCGTGTGCTGCAGGGAGGCTGTTTCAGAGGTGTCGGTGCAAACAGTCACCGGGCCACCTCCTGAGCGGGGCACAGCACCCTCTGCGTGGGTACCCGGCGTGAGAGGGAAGGCAAGAAAAGAAGAAGGATGCTTGAACTCTGAGCCAGAGACTTGGTGCCGTAAGGCCTTTGCTGCCGTGGCAAAGCCAGTGAACGCAGGCAGGGCAATCCTGCCGCAGCAGGGATGCAGCGGAGGGCTCCGCATTCGGTATCGCCATGGGCAGCCCGAGTCGCCGAGCCCAGGGGCAAACTGTTACCCTGGGCTGTCTGAACACTAGGTGAGTGCGACGAGTGTGGGAACGCCACAGAGCTGCCAGCTCCCTCCCAGGGTGATGGGAAGGAAACTGGGGGAGCGGTGCACCAATGTGCAACACATCGGTTTAATTCTCCGACAAGCTGGGAAACAGAGAGCTTTCCCGGAGCACGCACTGGGCCTCCGAGTGTTTATGAAACGAAAGCCATTGGCGTTTCCCCAGTCATTCAGGACCATGTTCCTGCTGCTGTTGTAAAACGACACGGACCAGCAGGAGTCAAGGAGATCTGCTGTTTCACACCAGCTGGAAGAGCACACTTGAGTTAGTACAGCTGTTTTTCTCACATGACTACTCTATATGATAAAACTTCTAATTAACTACATAGTAAATGCGATGGGAAGACTCTTCTGCTAATTATTTCTATACCTTTAGGCAACAGAATAAAATCAATATGTAGCAAGAAAATGATAGTTAAATAACCTTGGCAACTTGTGCTGTAGGTAAATTAACAGTGTGGCAGTGGATGGGAACGCTTTCACAAACCAGGGTGCCAGTGGAACTGGCCTTGGGAGGTGTGTCACCCTCCAAAGCCGCCTCCGCTCCCTCCAGCACAGCCTTGTAGCCCCCCACAGCGGGGTCCTGCAGCCCCCCACTACGGCTGCCCTGGGGAGCCTACTCGGAGCAGACTGGGCTTCCCTACGCTCTTGTTTTGAGAAGTCTATGCTAGCAGTTACTTGCTTTAACTGTACTGGAACAGCCAAAAGGAGGGCAAATGGCCTTAGCGGGCATGCACCTGCACTGGTGTAACATTGCTCACTATTTCTCACAGGGGAATAAGCGTTTGCATTCAGTCACACCGCCCTGTGAGGCTCACCCTGGTATAATTCCACGACTCCTCATTAACAGTAGAGTACCCCCTCGCACATGCAAGGAAAGACCAGACGTAAGGATTTACACCCAAGGGGTTCGTCATTTTGCACGCTCTGTTTCACTCTGCCCATTTTCATCACCCTTGAGAGGATCCACGTTTCCGAAAGCCGCTGCGTTTGGTTGAAGTTGGGCACCCAAACCCCAAGCCAGCCTAAGAGTTGCACACATCTGAAAGCCTCAGTACGTTAACTTTGTTTGTCAGCCGCGGAGTTAGTTTCATTGATCTGAAGGCAAGATAATGCTTTACAAAACAAAACCACAACCACTTGTTACTGTCAGTGCCTTCATATGCGCTGCGTTAATTCAAACACGAATTAGACATGGAAATGCAGCCGAAGCGCTCAGTGCTGGTGGAGCGATGTTCCCTTCCAGACTCCTCACGTCAAGTCCCGTCCTGCCGCGTTCCCATGCCAAGCTGGCAAGGGCCCGCGCCCCGCCAGGAGATAAAGCCGGCTGCCGCGCGAGAAGGCGCATGCAGAAGGCATGTCTAGCGAGTACGGTCTCATGACTAACATTTTGTTTCTGCGATAACACGCTTGGCCACCTACACAACTAGCCCTCTGAATAAATACATTGCTGCATGGGTTCCCATGAGCAGCAGACCGATGGCAGAGCAAGATAAGCTTTTGCTGTCGCTCTCACAAGGGTTTGCTAGGTCTAGACTATCTTCCAGATCTCATACAGAGCTCTTGTAGCTCTGTTTTCTATCAGTCCCTTTGGTCAGGCCCGCTGTGCCACCACCGAGGTTCCAGACCACTGCTTCTGTTCATACCAGTGCATCACCGAGCTCCCGAAGTGCCTGCGTGAGGGCGAATCGCAGCGGGGCAGGTAGGGTAGCACGGTGAAAGCCCTTCCCATCAGCCACAGGTCACATCCATCAGGACAGATGGGCTTTTCAGACCTGATGCTCAGCAGCCCCTACCTGGTGAAGGCACCACCCCACACCCTTCCCACCTTTTCCCTCCCTCCACAATGTCCTAGACCGATGCACTTTGAGAGGCACATCTCATGGATCCATTACACACCAGTGACAGCCTTTGCAGCTTCCAAATCCTCAGCAGCTGAGGTTTTCTGGCTTTCAAACACAAGATCACAGGCTTGTTCGCAAGAGTGAGTCTACACCAAAGCAAGTTGCTGGTGTAATTGCATTACCAGCACAAGACAGGCACGTCCAACAGCCGGCTTTCCTATCGGCGCCACTCATTGCTTCTTCCATTTGCTCCAGGTTATGCTCCCAGCACTGAGGGCAGAGTAACCTCGCATTGCTCCCAGGCCCTCAGCACCACGGGGCCGTTTCCACGGTGCAGGATGGGCTAACTAGGAACAGCCACATAAAAAATGACTGTGTTGCAGAGCGGGGTGACACCTCTGCAGAAGCAGCGCTGGACAGCCCGCCCGTGCCAGCGCAGCCCCACAGAGAGTGGGGACAGTACAGGGAAACCCAGGACCATGCCCATGTAAGAGGACAGGGTCATCCCATCCCCACTGGCATGGAAGGAGCCCACCCTCCAGAACACACCACATGTCCAGAAAAGCCCCCAGGAGTCTGGAGACGGTGGGATCCCAGTGGGGTGCACAGGCAGGCAGGTAACCTCGGCAGGGGGCTGCGAGCAGGCTGCACCCAGAGGCACCAGCCCCAGAAAGCAGATCATCAGGAGCAGCTTTTTGGTTGGATTTTCCAACACCTGCCATCACTAGGCAGCGAGGGGCCAGCCTGGGGTGGAGGGGATGAGAGAGACGCGCAGGCTGTGGGTGCCCCAGCCACCAGCACCCACCAAGCACAGGCTCTGCACTGGCACAGACCACCATAGCAATCGTGGGCAGCTTCATTTCTCAGGGTTCTTCAAGCTCGAGCCACCTCACCTCTTTTTTTTTTTTTTTTTTTGTTTGTTTGTTTTTACAAGGAGACTCCTTCCCCTGATATCTTTAATTAAGAGGGCTGTGTGTTGTTTTTCTTTTACTGTGCGGTAGCTTTTATCTAACAGGTATATGTAAAAAGCATGCCTGGGGAAAATCATATTCATGGGAACAAACTTAGCAAAGCCACTTTAACCTGGCTGCTTTTTTAAGCACCACCTCAGGGCAATCCCTTGAAGATATTTACACTGCTCCGGTGAGTTAGAGGCTTCTGAAAACTCCCACTGGTGCTGGTTCCCTTTATTCCCCGGGTGCAGGCAGTGGGAAGCACCCCTGTCCCCCTGCTCTCAGCATGCAGCATTCATGAGCTGCTCTCAGCAAGGGGACCAGAGAGCCCCAGCCCCCTGCAGCCCTCCAGCAGCAAACACGGCTGTACAACTCATACAAATCCAAATAGCTGCATAAACCACTGCTGAGGAGACACCCCTCACGTGGTATGTGGCTACATCACATAGGCCAGGTACACACTGCAATTTTTTTTTTCTTTTTTTTTGCCAGAGAAGTTGTCAGCGTGGGTTTGTGATGTCTAAACGATACAACTTCTGCTGGCAAAACGTGCCACAGCCAGTACCACGGTGCCAGCAAATCTCCCAGGGGAAGAGAAGTGTCAGGTTAGGGCTGGAGCTTAGAGAGGCACCAGATATTTTTGCAGTGTTTTGTCATTCTTTTTAGATAATAACAATCTGCAATATAATTTCTGGATTCAAATTCAGTTTCTCTTAAAAAAAAAACAAAAAAACAAACTATACAAACTACCTTAAAAGCTCAACCCAGAGCCTCCTGAAGTCCACATCAAAAGGGTTCTCTGGAGGGATCAGCTTCTTCCCAAGCAGCCCAGGTACTCAGGCCCATGCTTTTGTAGAGGGGAGACCCACAGCAGAAGGAGGGGGAGATGCAATCAGGGTGAATAACACAGTCCTGTTGCCAATTTCACCAGCTTTAAGTATTCAGAAATGAGGAGCCAGCCCGTGCCTTCTCTCCCACATAGACCTTTCCCATGCCAGTTGGAAAAAAAAATCCCCACAAGGCTAGCTTGCAAATTCAGGACTTTAAGAAAAAAAAAAAAAAAAAAAGGAATGAACCCCAAAACCCAAATATCTGGGTGGTTTCCCTTCGGGTGCCTGAGCGAGGGGAGTTTTCCAGCCACAACCCCAAAGGTTTTCACCGCAGCGCCGGGGGCCGGTGCGGCTCCCTCCCGACAGGCACAGCCGGGCAGGCGGCGGAGGCTCCTCGGCAGCTGGAACCCCGGGTTGCAGGGTGCAAGGGAGCAGAAATGGGCAAAACGAACGCGGTGCAGCCGCTGGGACCCCATTTGCAGAAGCTGGCATGGCTCTGTGGGACTCACCGGCGTGGTTTTGCCATTTGCAGACGGGTGCCCTGCGGGGAGAGGGAGGCAGAGGGAACCCATCTGGCTTCTCTCCCCAGTGGAGGCTGGTGGAGTTAAAAATTGCCAAAACCAGGAAACATATGGGGAGGGTTAGGCAACTTAAATTCAGGCTGCATCTGCCAGTGGAGAGGGAGCCACACACGAGGGCCCAGCAGCAGTGCTGCCATTGGGTTTTATTGCCTGCATTGTGCCCAGACAGCAACAGCCCTCAGGAGAAACGGTCTCAAAGCGCTTCCAAAAACACGTGCAGGGCCTTGCTGCCGAGGAGGCTATGGCTGGCCCCAGCTGAACGAGGTGTGCTCACATGTCTGCCCCACTGCCTGTGCCCAGGGTCAGTGCTCCCCCGCCCCTGGGCATGATCCTGCGCCCCACATGCCCTGCCGGGATGCTCCACGTGCCCCACAGGGATGCTCCGCACACCCCGCTAGGGTGCTCCACACCAGTGCCAAGCTGCAGCACTGGGAGCATGGCGGGGCAGCAGTGGGGTGCAGGCTGCTCCCCTCGACCCGAGTGTGCTGGGGGAGAAGCTCAACCTCACCATCCCGGTGCCGCAGCCACCGTTGGGGCAGGACCCCAAGCCAAGGCAGAGCTTTGACCTGGCTCCTTGCACGTGCACCTTGCATTCTCTTCACTCATCCAGTTTCTGGTACGAAACGAGCTCCAGTTTTTACCTGTCTGCTGAAAATGCTGGACAGGAACACAACTGGTTATTTCCAGACAACTCCCTTCAGTGGTTTTCTGGCGTTTCTCTTCCTTTTCCTGGCCAGTCACTTCACCACGACACTTTTTCTGCTCCTTTTCTGGTTGTGGCACAGTAGAACATGGAGTGAGAGGGAAGGAGCAGAAGGGAGTTTTGCTGCTGACAGAGATGTCTCCGACCCTCGCGGCTGCCGTGGCGTGTGGAGACGGGTACCTGCCTCGTGCTGGGATGCCCGCTCAGCGCACAGCCACCCCTGCTATCTCAGCAGAACCAGCAAAACCAGGCAGATCCCCGTGCACAGGCTGTTTGTGGGGAAACAAACGGAGGAGAGTGAGAAAATAACAAATATTGATCATTCACACAATCTTCTTGGGACTCGCTTACACTGCAAACATGAACGGCCAAGGCTGGTCTCTGACTGTTGTTAAGACAGGAAGAAAAAGGGTCCAGGTTCAGAGCCAAGTGTCACAGCACGGCTTGTGCCCTGCCGCCAGCATTTGTGCCCCCCACCACCAGCATTTGTGCCCCCCAGCCAGCAGCCAGGGACCGTCAGCGTTGCCCTGGAGGACAGTCCCCGCGGAGGCAGACCCCCTGCCCACTCTGGGAGCCAGGGCTGGGCTCAGCACACGGGCAGCCAGGGGGGGTGGCTGCCCAGGGGACAAGCTCCTGAGCCCACTTTGGCCCCGTGCCGGTGGCTGGTGCAGATGTAGTTGCTCTTCCAGTGCTTGCACTGGGTGTTTCGCATGGGGACCTCCGGGGCCCGCGTTGGGAGACCTTTTGCAGCCAAAATCCCCGTCTGGCAGCTCTGAGGCTGTGGTCTCACCTTTGGGACGATACACATGTGTCTCTTACACTAACAGGCGCAGCAAAAGCTATCCTATGGAGCCCCTCGCATTGCTCACAGTGAAGGCAACCCGCTGGCAACACAGGCAGACTTTGCAAGAGGCCCGGAGCATCTGCTGGTGCCACCCCATCACCATGGCCCAGAGCATCTGCTGATGCCACCCCATCACCATGGCCCAGAGCATCTGCTGATGCCACCCCATCACCACTCTTCCGTGGAGAACTGGGCTAAGGCTCTGCCAAGATTTCCAGACAAGGACACCAAAATACAAGTATGTGCATATTGGCCAAGTTGGGGGTTTTGACCCAGAAGGTGAAAAAGAACTACGATGATGATGACGGCAATGATTATTGTTTATTATTGTTGTTGTTGTTGTTATTTATAAATTGGTTGTTTCCAGGAGGATCCAGGAGCTCCAGTCTTACTCTGGACTCCACACCTAATAGAAGCATATTCCTGTCCCAAAGAGCTGCTCAGCTCATCCAGACCACAAACGAGCAGCCTGAGGTAGCGCAGATAACATCAGGGCTGCATACCTCTCTGTTCTACCACCAGCCTGGGATGTCAGAAATGAGCACCGCTGGGCTAAAGCTCCTCAACCAGGCACTGGAGCCCTACTTGAGCCATGTTTTCACTTGGGAACTGAGAGACTCTGCTCTAAATCACACATCCAGGCATCTGACACTGTAAAACAGCTCCAGCCCGGTGTTAGGTGTTTAAATGTCAGTCTGCTCCGAGCTTTCATATCAAAGGGCAAACGCTGATGGGAGAGAGGCAGAGCAGTGCTCCAGAGAGGTAAATAAAGGGGAAGGGCCTCAAGAGGCTCACAGCTGCCCTGGTATGAAAGAATCATCTTTCAAGCTGATAAAAATAATGTTACAGGCGCTGATAAGAATAATCTCCCAAGCTCTGATAAGAATACAATGAAAACAAGCCTTTTACAATGCAGCACTGGGGAACCACAGCCCCGTCCTGCCCAGACCCAGCCTTTCTAGCTGCCGCTTCCCCGCGTCCTGCGGCGGCACGAGCGCTGGAAGGAGCTGCCCCAGCTTTCCTCCCCATCCCGAGCGCTGGAAGGAGCTGCCCCAGCTTTCCTCCCCATCCCGCGACCCGAGCGGCGCAGCCAGGCAAGGGCTCGATGGGCTCCACCCTATTGAATATGGAGCAATTCACTCCAAAGCAACTGAAGCATGCAAATAATTGCATTGACTTCAAATGAAATTATTCCTGCGTTTAAGTGCTCTGCTGAATCGGGGCCAGGGTGCTCAGAACTCTGGCGTATCAAGTCTTAAATGTGTTGGAAGGCTTTAAGTGAGAGGCAATGGTTTGGGAAATAAGGGGGAGGAAAGCAGGCGGGCAAGCAGCTCTCCCACTGGAAAACAGTCACTTATTTGTGAAGTTTGCAAGGGGTACAAATAGAGAGGAGGAGAGTGGTGGAAGGTCTGAATCTCTTTGGACATTAGTGTTAACCATGACCTACGACCTCACAGCCACACTGACCCAGAAACTGGGCTGGCTGTACGCTTAGGAAACTGAGTTAAGAAATACATCCTTTAGTAACCTGTGCGCACAACTTACCTGCTTTCTCCCCCTGCTTCCATCACCATACAGGAATGTGTCCGGCCCAGCCAGCCTGCCGCTCCTGAAGGGATGGGATGACTTCCATGGCACAAAAAATGGCTGAAATTCTGCGCGTCCCAAACTGAAGAAGGTAAATACGTTTTTTTTTGATGGCGCTTCAAGTCCCTGAAGCCAGCTAAGCACAAACACCTACCCATGCATGTGGAGGGATGCCTGTAATGCAGCGGGACAGCCGCCGCTGGTGCCAGGCACGGAGCCGTGGTGCCAGGCCGGGCACGTTCACAAGGGTGGGCACGTTCACAGGCCGGTCACGTTCACAAGGGTGAGCACATTCACAGGCCGGTCACGTTCACAAGGGTGAGCACGTTCACAGGCCGGTCACATTCACAAGGGTGAGCACGTTCACAGGCCGGTCACGTTCACAAGGGTGAGCACGTTCACAGGCCGGTCACGTTCACAAGGGTGGGCACCGGGATCTCCCCCAGAGCCACTGGCTTGGGCAGAGGGAGCAACACAAAAGCCCACGGACGTGACCTGCTGGGGTGGGCCACAGCTGAGTGCAACGTGGGCACTTGGCTGCCACCTCCGGGGGGGCTGTGGGGTGGAACTTAGAAAAGTGTGAAGCAAGAATGGAAAGCCGTCACCTCATGCCAAACGACCAGGGGTACCCCTCACTGAGGTACACTCCTGAAAGGTCTCCCCCCAAGGACCTGGACATACCAACTGGTTCATTCCCATCCTCTCCCAGCACATCGCTGGCTTCCTCCTGCCCTAACAGATGTACTTTGCACTTCTCACGTCTGATCTCAGTTTATTCCAAAAACAATAGATGAAAGCCAGCAAGCATTAAAGTAAATAGGAGTTTTGCTCTCAACCGCATTTGGAGCAGAATTTGACCCAGAATTAAGAGGACACTTTCTACTGGAGACCCAGCAGGTTTCTGATGCTGTTCCAGTAGCTCCAGGAGGCACACCTGCTCTTGGATCTGCATGGCAATTTCTGTGGTTTGGCCACTGAAGGCGGTTTTATATTATTTTTAAACATTACAATTAAAGACAAGGAGCTTTTTTTTTCTCCTTTCGCTCCACTTCACTTGTTTTGCAAAAAGCTTAGACAGAACTGAATAACCATACAAGTGACAAAGCCATACAGAAAATGTTCTCGGGGTCGTGCACAGACGATATCTACCAGAGCTGCTCACCCAGCCTGAGCCTGTCCCCCGAGGGACTGAGCGGAGCAAGCCGACTGCAGCAGAGCTGCACCCCCGGTGCGGGCGGTGTGTGCCCAGGGGACATCAGCAGCCTCTGCTCCGTGTTTCTGCCTCGCTTCTCTCCCACCAGTCGTAGGAACTGAACGGCAGGTGAGACCAGGCTGATAGCCCCCCTAAGCTCTGCAGTACCCCCATTACTATCCCATCAGAGCCACCAACTCCCCATCACAGAATCAGGCTGGGCAGGAGGTCAGGGCTGTGGTCAAGGGCTTCCCACCACTAATCCCCGGAACAGATCTTACACTGACCATTGCATAAATCACATCAGATGGCATTCGCTATAATGACCAAATCAGAAGTGAAAACATAAATAAAGACATATAAAAGTGCCTCAAGTGCTATTGAGCAGCTGTTACAGCAGTTTTCCACAAGCGTTGCCAGTGGTGCAGGGGACAGCTCCAGTGTAACGGGGTCAATGGGGTAGTGCACAAGCCATGGGGAAACAGCCCTGTATGATGTGCCTGCTACAGGAGAGTCGGGCTGTGGCTGCAAAGGAGAGCCTCTAAGCCACTGAATATGGTTTTTAACAGTTGTGGATAATAACAAAAGTATGTGCTGTGAGCGCACTTGAAATGATGCTCAGGCAGGCACCAGGAACAGTTTCTACATATAATAGGGGTGGGGTAAAAAAAAAAAAAAAATAAAAAAAAAATCCCACAGGTTTAAATCAGAGCAAAGGCCACAGAAAAGAGTTATTTCCCTCCGAAAGAAATGAAATGCACCTTCCAGTATGACCTAGCTATGGCAGGAGCGCAGCACCGGGGGAATTTGCAGCCTGCCTGCCACCAGGATACGGGAAGCAGTAACGGCGGAGCAGGTCGTTCGTGCCGCGGAGCCGGCTGAAATCGGACCCAGCATGTGCGTCACCACCAAACAATTAGTAACTGCTTCAGGTAACTCGGGCCACCGGCCAGGGCTTTTGGAAATGTCTGTGGCCGGATAAGAGCTGTCATATTCCTGATGTCAACACCGAGGCTTTGCGGTGAACTCTGCCGAGTCACGCAAGAGCGGCCGGGCTGGCGGAGGAGAGCGGCTCCCGACGCACAGCGCTGCTCAGGGGTGCTGGGGCCGCGCGGATGGAGGTGCCACCCCAACTCACGTCCCACCAGTGAGCGAAGGGGGGGCTACGGTGGGAATTCCATGGCTGAAGGGTTACACCGACAGCTAACCCCACAGCAGGGGACATGCCCGCCGCCCGCGCGTTGGCCGGTACCAACCATAACACAGGAGACGCTCCTTCAGCCGGCTTGACTTGTAGCACCGCGCTAATCGAACTTGCCAAACAGCCTTTTCTTGAAGCAGGGAGAGCAATAACACAGCAAAATTGGGGTCATTATGGAAAATGCCTTGACATTTTCTATAATGAGACATTTTCATGGTTACCCTAGATCCAAAGGGAAACATTTCTATCGCGTGTCACGAGCTGGCTGGTCCGAACACCGGCTGTGAGATGTGGTGTCCCCCTGGCTCAGGTAACAGCAGGTAGATGTGTCAGCAACCAGGAGATGCTGTTGGCCTCTCTCAAACCTGCAGACCCCAGTTTTAGCCCTACCAAAGAGCCAAGTATTTTCAAATCATGTACCCAGGCAACTTTTTGTCCAATTTAGAAAACAAAGAAGGAAAATACACTATTGCTGCCATTTCCACCAGATCTCCTTTTGGAGAGACTTGGATAGACCAAAGCAGCATTTACCAACTCCATCGGGGAGGTGTAGGGGAGACACTCAGAGGATTTTAGACTTTTAGTGCGGCAGCGAGCTAGCACAGCAGGGGCAGAGGCATGGCTGGGCACCAAGGACACGGGGGGGCTGTGAGCAGGCGAGGCAGGCTAAGCACAGCGGCTCTCAGCAGGCTGCATGCAGTAGAATCGACAAACCAGTGCTCTGCAGATACTGCTGGGGTTTCCCCTCAACAACAAAAAAAAACCAAAAAACGTCAAAAGTTGACTGGGGGACCAACTGCAGTTCATGTAAAATTTCTTTCACTCCAAATCCACAGTTTCCCATTAAAAATTATATACCATTACCACTCAGAAACACTTTGGGAGGAGAGAGGGAGCAAAGGGTCAATTATCCATCCATACGGATTACAAAAATATAGCCAAGTTTACTGCTGTAAAGGTGTGGAAGAGTTACTCAACCTCTGTTTCAGGTCAGAAAATAATCCCTGACAATTAACTTATTAGTCGGTTCTCATAGGCAAGCTAATCACCGACTTTCACGGCTTTTGGATTAGATCTCTAATAGGTTTTAGGCCCTGGCATCTGCTGCCTTGTTTACAAACAAAAGCAGGGGAAAAAAATCCTCATAAAGCAATAAGCAAGGCAAAGGAATACAAATACTACAGAGCTGGAAGGGAGACCAACTACTTAGCACCACCACCAGTTTCCATTAATCACTCCCAGAAAAAAAAATAATTGTTACTAATGTGCACATATTATTTCTAGAACCCTCATACTTAAAACCCTTAGATGTTTTCTGTGGATTGCTGATGTAACAGTCTGGAGCCGAGTGCAGCTCACACCTACCGTGGTTTGGGTTCCACCTGTTTGTAGGTAAACCCTGACTTCCCGCTGTTAGGCATTATCCCTCTTCCAAGAGCCAGAACTTGAAGACAAACTGTTTGTTTTCATTATTTTGCTATCGCTGAGTTATATTGTCATAACACCCGGACCCTGTTCCAAAAGGCAGCACACCCGTAGCAAATAGCCAGGGTGGAGGGCTGTGCAGCCGGGCTTGATCATCCATGGCGTGCAAGTGCGTGTGTGCTTCAGCAGAGAGGCAGGGTGCTTGTAAGGGTGCAAAACACAGTTCTGTGCCGCATGCGGAAGCTTCAGAGAGAGCAGAGGAAGGGAAGGGAATAGGGAGCAGTTGGACCAAGCCGTTAGTGCCTTTCTTGGGAGGACCTTGTATCACTGCTGTTCTTTTCCCATCACAAAAGCCTGTGTTTGGGGAACTCAGGGTATAAAGCTACATAACTTACCATCGACAGAAAAACTGTGCAGGTTAGTGGTAGCACTCACCTGCAAACCCAGCCTCACGAGGTACCACGTGTCACCCCCGTAGTAAAGTAACACGACAGAAGCTAATCCAAAGCAATGAAAGCTAATTCAAAGCAAGCGGTAAGACTGGCAGGCACTGCAGCCCTGCCATCATGCTGGGGAGCGCTGTGCACACCCCTGGGGTCACAGTCGAGGCACACAGAGCACTCAGAGAGCGCCTGTCCCTCTGCGGAGAGGTCTGCGCTGACGGGGAAGGCTTACCTGAGCTGATACGGGGAAGCGCATGCGTGTTGGGAAGAGCTCTTCAGCAGCGAGTAACGAAATCCACTTGATGCAAAGCTAAGCCCCTGTTAAGAAATACAAACCAGACATCGTGTGTGCGTTTCCAAACCAGCACAGATATTTTTATTTTCATTTTGCTTACATCCCCAGAGATTTTCAGAAGAAGTTTCCAGCCGTCTGGATTTTACTAGTCAAGACATCCTCGGCATCTTGTCTTTTTATGCACAGGGTGCTTTGGTCTCATAAGCAGCAGCACGTGCACTGTGCCCCTTAAAGTACCCAACATTTCTGCTTTCCTTAAGGAACAAATCCTTTTTCACTCAATTCAAGCAAATTGTCAAGTGAGATGGATGATCATGTGTTCCCGATGCTTTTGCGTACTTTCTCTTCTTGCTCTAAGCCTAAAACTAAGGTCATTCTGGGCAAATATTTTTCCATGTGAGAAACTTATTTTCCATTCCAGGGTTATAAGCTGTTAGCAAAATGTATCTTAGTTGGGAATTAAGCCCTGCCAGAAATGCAGAAGTGCGTAAAATTCAGGGGAAAGGAAGTCTCTAATCACAAAATAATGTCTCAAATGGGAAAAAAAGAAGGTGGGGGAGGGATGTAGAGCAACTGGTTAGCTTGAACAAAGTGGAGTACCCACGAGCATTTGGTGCCACCCCTTCTGCTAGGTAAGGTTGCCTGCTGGTATAAAAGAGCCCATTAGCAATTGTTTCTTACCAATTTCATTTTCATGGCTTCTGGCCTCAGGGAGGCGGTGGGAGTGAAAGAGGACAGCAGGGTGTTACACATACCCGCTATGCACCATTCCAGTTTCCCACATCAGCGCGGGGCTGGGCAGGTGGAGGCTGCTGGGGACCCCTGCCACAGGCAGCCAGCACCTCGGGACTCCCCCAGCGAGAAACGGGGTCGGGCGATGCCCAGGAGCAGGAACAGGAGCCCACCCAGCACCCCTGCGGCAGGGTGAAACCCAACCCCCCCTGCGAGCAGCTGCGGCCCCCAGGCTGAGCTGTGCCGAAAGGTGGGCTCCCCCGGCCAGCCCCGCGCTGGTGCCCGGCTCTGCCTCCCCAAGCAGCACCCACCACCACCCTTTCTCTGCTGGCGTGACTACATTGGTGCAGTTGGAGTTGTGCATTTGCCAGCAGTCCTTATTTCCCAAGAAAACCAGACACACAGCTACGCCAGAAGTTTCTATGCTGATATGGAAAAAAACAAGTCAATGCAAAAAACAACAAAAAAACCATGTCAATACAAAGAATAACCAAAAATAGCACACTACGTCTTCAGGGGAGCAAATGCAAAGAGCTAAGTTAAAATCATTGTATTTTTATCTGCAAATAAAAGAGCAGTTTCCTCCACTTCTATCCAAAATTCTTATCAAGCAACACATCACACACAGTAGCAGCTCCACCTCAAAAATTAACTATATAGATACACAGATATCTGTGTGTAAGTGTATATAAACACTCACATTACCCAAGATATGGGTATAGCTTGGATTTATGTATTGTACAATAACGTTACCTGCTCTTTCTTTCGGTTTCTTTGCCCTTCCAGCTGCTATGCAGAATCCAAATACTTAGGTGATCGCATGTTCCTTCAGATGGAGAGCTGACAGCAGCATCCACCACAGAGCACAGACAGCACAGAATTTATTTGTAATTCATGCTAGGGGTTTTTTTACCCCTACCAGATCCCACAAGATGTCCAGCTGTACATGCAGACACTGGATATCAGTTTTGTAAATGGATGTGTAACAAGTTACTAGTGCCCAAGCTCCTAAGGCCACTAAAGATTTATTCTGAATGGGTAGAAATGAGCTAGACTTAACCAGGGCGAGAATTCGTAAAAGGCACCGATTTGCTTCAAAACAGGAGAATAAGGTCAAACCATCTGCTTTCTGATATCTGCATGATCGTCCAGCAGCACAGATTTTGACAGCGTGGAAAGAACCTGGGACAAGATAACATGTGAGTCATTCAAAATGCAGGCTCGCCCTGCAAGACGCAGCTGCAGCTCCTGCAGCCCATGATTCACCCCAGCTACGTGGGATTTCATCTCCATCCCAGTCATCCCAGCACACCAACTGCGATGCGCAGCCAGTGGCAGAGCCAACATTGCAACATGACCAAGTGGCCTGCCAGCTACGATTTCTGACGCGTCTTTCCGAAGCCTCTAGCTGACCTGTACGTGTCAGCTTTGCTGAGCTTTTCCTGAAAAAATGAGAAGAGGAAGGCACGCTGGCAGAGCAGGACCCCGCGCCTGGGGCTGTGTCAGAACTAGAGCAGGAGGTCCCTGAACCTCTAGAACGCCAGGTCAGAGGGGACGCAGAGCACAGTGCCACACTGCTCCCCGCCATCCTTCCCAGCCTGCGCTGCTGTGGCTGGGGACATCCAGATTCCCTGCGTGCCCGCAGCCGGCAGAAAGAGGAGCCCTGAGAAAGGTGTTCCACGTCGCCTCAGTACAGAAGGCAGGGAAATGCCCAGGCTAGCAACAGGAACATCACCCAGCTACCAAGAGACGGATGAATCACCTCGTAGTAATTCACAACCTATGTGAAACCTTGATTTAGTGGCAAACTGTGGCAAGCGGGCTGGGCGGTGCGGCTCGCGCCGGGCTCCGCCGCTGGCAGAACACCCCGACACCAGCTGCAAGAGGAAGCGGCACCGGCACAGCGCTCCCGCACCCATCGGCGCTCCCGCACCCATGGGCAGGACGGACCCGGCTCTTCAAGTGCAGTTTTGCTCCGAAGAGTGACTGCTCGAAAGCTCCGGTCCCTCCGCCGGCCATGTCCCTGTGGGTGAGTCAGAGGGCAATAGGTGCCCTCGGTGACCCAGATAAACTTGCACGGCCAGACGCAGGGGACCCGTGGGGCACACGCTGCGTCCTGAGCACCCAGCCCAGCCACGGCTGGGGGGCACGGCCGGCCACCCACCCCCGGGACCGGCTTGCGCCTGGCGACCCGGCTGGCACAGCAGAACTTACACCTCGGCTAAGGACTCTTTCATTCTCGTCTGCTTTGTATCTCATGGCTGGACTTGATGATCTCAAAGGTCTTTTCCAACCTAAATGCTTCTATGATTCTATCATTAAAACACCTTCTATTGCCTCTAGATGCTCTTTACCTTGCAATATTAAACACAAAAGCTGTCACAAAGGACACGTCATTAAAATGCAGGAGACCCAATTTCTGCTTTCACAACACTAGGAAATATAATAGAAAAATAATAACACACCACCACGATTTCTTAATAAACTGGATGTTCAGTCCTCAAGTGGGAGATGCAGCAGGTGTGAGGCCAAGCCCTCCCGCTTCCTTCACCCCGCGTTGCCACATCACCTACTGGGTTTCCACGGACTACGCCACTTCCCCTGAAGGGCAGGTTTCGGTCCCCTCTGGACCCATGTACACGGGCAGCGGCCTGAAACAACAGGTTACTATCGCAAAGACACGTTGCGTTGAAGTCGCCTGGAAGAGGAGGAAAAATGCAACTTCTCCTGATTTGCTTCTTTCTTGACTTGGATGTCCTTCTCGCTCTTCCCCGGGGGGGAGGCGGTGGGATTCCCCAGCTGGCTCTTGCTATTAAGCACCAGTCCCACCCGCCAGGGTGCTCCCCGAAGGCAGCAGCGCTAACAGGGAAAAAGCCCTACAAAACAAACAAATGCTTGTTGGAGACCTCGCTTTACTGCATAGCTCGAATGCCTGAAAATACTTAGAAAAAAAACCAGGTATTCCTGCTGTAACAGAAAAACCTGCAGATTATCTATCAAGGCTCAAGGAAAATGAGTAAATGATGTGTTTAATTCTTCATTAAGTCCCTGAGCATTTTCCAAGGAAATCTACAAACACACGCTGTATTTTTAATGTCCCCAGTTATGCAAATGGGGAACACTCCAGGTCCCCAGTCAGTAACCTCTTTCTTAAAACATGAACCGCTAGAGCCAGGCTGCAGCTCGTGGATGTCCTCTTTTGCGTATGATTTAGTAACCCTAATCAAAGTTTCTTCCCTTTAGAGTTTCTGAAAGGGGAAAAAAGATGCTTGAAAGAGGGACGTGGGGATACCCTAAAACAGAGGGGGAAGCTCTGCTCCAAGTGCCTTCGGAGCTGGTCACTGCCCGAAGACCTGGCTTAGCGCTGGGTGGGCGAGACCAGCCCTCTGTGTGACACCAGCCAAAACCACGAGCCTGTATGTCTGAGGTCACGTCTGTCTAAAGCAACCCAGAAACACCCGTGGGGTTTCTTCACCTTGCACCTGATCTTTCTTTTCCTGGGTGCTGCTTGGGAGGACACACGTGCTGAGGCTGCCCGCACGGGGGGGCTCACTGGGGCTGCGACCCCCAGCCAGTTCACGGAGGCAGAGGGAAGCTGAAGCCCGTGCGTGAGGCTTTGGGATGCTGCAGCGTGGCACAGGCGTCGCGGCAGGGCCAGGCACAGCGCTGAGCAGGCAGGTTTGACAGCTGGAGAGACATCACTGCCGGAGGGGCAGCCAGTGCCGGGGGGGGGCTGCACACCGTTCAGTGCAGGTGGGGGGAAGCCCTGTGCATCACAATTAGCGCTTTCCCAAGGGCTCCTCTGGAGATTTTCAAGTCTAATCCTAATCATTGTTTACTCAAGCATGGCCACTAGCAGAGCTGCAGGCATGCCACCCCCTCCTGCTCCACCTTCGCATCCCCCAGGCCATCAGCCCGCTCAGCTCACGGCCATCTCGGTCCCAGTACGCCCGCGTCCCCAGGCTCCAGCCCAGCACTGGTATCTGCCTCCGCCGTCTGGCACTGGCCCCATCCCTCACCTTTGGCAGCCAGGAGCTGCCCACGCAGCCCTTTGCTGCCAGCCATGGCCCATCTCCGTGCTCAGCAAGTGGGGCTTCTACCTGGGAGGAAAAATTGAATTTACCCTCATTTTGCTCATGGTTGAATCCTCGGTGTTGGACCCACCAGTCAGCACTGGTGAACCCGTCTGGGGCACCCGCAGGGAGTCGGCAGGACTGAACCCTGCTGCCGCTCTCTCCTCGGCGGGCCAGCTTGCCCAGAGACGCTTAACTCTCGGGAGGTAAACCAGTGCCCTGGAAAACTGGGGACAGAGGAAAACACGAGCTCAGGCCCACTGCCTTACGCAAAGAAAGGCTGATGCCAGTGGGGTAACTGGCACAAGGGGCCCAGCCAGGGCAAGAGGAGGGGCAGAAGCCCAAACCAGCACCAGCACATCTACAGGGGTGGGAGGGATGGTGCTGGGACCAAACATCTACAGCTTCAGCCACAAACTGATCTCCATCAGCAGGTTTCGAGGTGGGGAGGAAATACTGGCACAAAACACACCAGTCAGAAAAAAAAATCACTCCAAAAATCTGGGCAGTCGACATAGCACACACAGGTTTTCTCTGAAAAACCCATCGATGTCATCAATAGAATAAATTGCCATCATTTGGCAGTATTGCTCAGCTCTCAAGGTCATTGCTGACAATTTTTGCTTTTTCAGCAGTATTAGTCAGGCCGTAAATTGTTACACTTGAAATGAGAATCACAATCACCAGATTATCATCTGTCTAATTAAAACAAACCTAAGTATTTCACACTATGTATACGGCATGGTGTTCGTGTGCCAAACATCAAGATATAGAGTGCTTTGGAGTTTATATTGACGTCAGTTTTTTGCTTCAATCAACATTTACCTTTTAGGTCAATACATTTTCATGTTTGCCATAACAGAAGCTAGAATCAACATGCTTGTGCCTGTAATTGTTTCATTTAACTCTTTCGGTGTCTGAAATAACATCTGCAAGGAAAAGGAAAAGCTAAATACAAGCATGCAGTGGCTTTGCCCGGCCTTTCTCTCAGTTAAATCCAGAAAAATGCTATTGCAGGTTTGTTATCTGGAAGAATCACCTTGCTCTTTGCCAGCGCTGGCGCAGAATATATAACAACACCGCTAGTAATATTAAATACCAGTAATAGCCCACCTGAATAGCCGGGAGACAAACATTCAGTTATTAAAAGCGATGGTGCAGAATTGCCTCATTAAGCCCAGTAGCTCGCTGTTTACAATGGGCTACTGCCAGCAGAACAGTTTTACAGCTTTTATTGCCATTGTCTCAGCGCATTGAAAAAGCAGTCTGTTTTCAGATAACCTACAGAAAAGCCCCGATTTTAATCAAGGTGAGGAGGTATTTGAACGGTGTGGCCGTCATTTGATTCAGCCCTGCCGAGATAAGTAAAACGAGCATTCATCTGTTTGGTTTATACAAGCAGTAAACCATTTGCTTTTGTTTACCGCGCTCCACTTGCCAGCGTTACCCGCGCTGGCTCAAGCGCCGGTGGAGAAAACAACATCTGCCCAGGGAGGGATGAGCCGCGCCACATGTGCCGCTGCGGCCACCCGCGGGTAACCCACGGCCACCAGTCCCAGCGGTTCCTCGGCACTGCCGTCCCGTGGGGGTCTCGTGTCCCCGTGTCCCCAGCCATTCCAGACTAACGGGGCTCAGGGTGGAAGGAGTCGACGGAAGCGGTATGAAATGCACAGGCACAAGGTCACTTGTTCCCTGCCAGGGAAATACGCGCACACACTCACATGGTAGGCTCGTTGGCAGGCTCTCTCCCTTGCTTTCTCTCTCATACATATATGTATGTGTGTGCATATATATGTCTGTACATATATATATATATAAACGTGTGTGTATAGATCTTCTTTTTTCTGGGCCACAGGTCTTCCCTGCAAGCCTAGAATTGCCAAAACCCCCTTTCACTGGCCTTGCTCCAAATGGCTGGCAAGACCAGCAGCTGTTGCAGCACTAAGAGGAGGCGAGGAGAAGGTGTCTGTCCGCACGGGGCAGGGAGAGGCGGCTGTGGGGGGAAGGGGAAGCACGGCGGGGGTCCGTGCCCCCTCCCCAGGCAAAGCGCTGCGGTACCCTCTGAAGGGTGCCATCGGCAGTTTCTAGGCATGTCCCTAATGCAGCCGGTCCCGGTCCCGGGGCAGGAGCACTGTCCCCCGTTTCTCTCCAGGACGTGGGCACGGGGCATTCCGGTGGCTGCTCGTGCCCCGGGCACAGCCTTGATGCCAGCGCTGGGGCTTCTCTCGTGCAGCACCAGTTCTGCACCTCCCTGCGCCTGTCCCCAGCCCTATTACAGCTCCTCAAAGCAGAAGGGAGGAGGAAGGTCAGTGTGCTCCATTGCAGCCTGAAAATAGAGATAAAAAACCATGCAAAACTGGCTACTGGCGCATGAAAGACAAACGCCGTTTCCCTCACTCTCCAGTAGCTCGCTGCCTTAATAGCAGAAGATAGATCGACAATTAATAGTGTGGCTTCCGCGTTAGATCACACTGGGGGTTACGGCTTAAACCCACTTTAAAGAAACTAGGCCAATTATTTTATGAGGCGTGGGAATTGTTAAATTGGGCTATCCACTCTGCTTCATACAATTGCATGAAGACTGATATTGTGGAGAGGTTTTTAATGAAGGCCTTCTATAGCTCTAGGTCAGGACATTTGCATTTATGAAGCTTACACTGAAAGCACAAGAAGAGAAACAGCATGAACAAACAGCAGTGTTTTCATCTTAAAAAAAAAAACCAACACACACATTCCGTCCGTGGGAATATGGGACGAGGGACTGGAAAACAATGGTTTCTATTTCCAGCTCGGTTGTCAACTTACAGGAGTCTGACCTTAAGCAAATCATTTTACTCTGGAACCTCATTTATCTGCCTGGGGTGTGTGGAGGCTCATTAGTACCCTTACTAATGAGCTTCATATAATCATATGCAAAGCACAGCATTTTAGTTGATTTTGGAAGACTAAGATTTGTACAGCCCTTTGAAATTCAAGATGATGTAGATATGTAGAGATCTCCTTCTTGCTCACTCTCTCACACACACTCTCTCCATGTGATAAAGACAAATTCCATTTAAAAATTTGCGCTTCCGAGCACAAACAGTGTAAACTCAAAGTCCAGTTTTTGAAGTTTTATTGCTTCTTTGAAGCAGCAGTGCTAACATGCACACTGCAAAGAAACCCAAACAGCAGCAAGTTACTGGAACGGTTGGTCCCGAGCAAGCAATAAAAGCCTGAACAAAGCTGAACTTTGGGTTCCATGCCATGCTGACTGAATTTGACAGGTTAATGCGTTCATTTCTTTGACCTGATTTATGCTCTTGCTGTATACTTGCACAACTCCTCCTGTTCGGGTGCTACTTTTATACTTCTTGCTCTGTCGTGGCCCCAGTGGAGCAGAGGTGGTCACCTGCTGCAAGTGCACAATTGCAAGCCTGGCTTTTCTATTAAACTAATTGGTACAGGCAGGAAAAAAAAAAAAAAAAAAAAGTTTTCATGCCTACAGCCCCAAAGCAAAGAATGGCTCTGTTCCCAAAAGAGCATCTTAATTTTTTGCAGCTGTAAGAGTTGGTCTAATAAAAGATTTTAGCTTTACCTGCAAGTCTTGTCCACCCCATGTCCTTTGAACAATGCCCTTTGTGACAAACCACCAGGATGGAAGCTCTGACTGACTGCTCTCCCTCCTCACTGGAAATAACAGGTGCACAGCTCTGGCTGGGAGAGAGCGCATTTCCTTCATAGCAGCAAACGTGGGGCTCGGGTTTGAATTGGTGACCAAAACACTGGTGATGACAGAGGGATGTTCTTGTCACTGCTGAGCAGCACTCACACAGCGTCGAGGGCTTTTCTGCTTCCCGGGCTGCCCATGAGCCGGCTGGGGGGCACCAGAAGCTGGGAGGGGGCACGGCTGACCCCAACTGACCTGAGGGATATTCCACGCCATCATGCTCACCCATAAAAGCTGGGGAAGCAGGAGGGGGGGACACTGGGAGCAATGGTGTTTGCCTTCCCCCCCCAGTCCCGCGTGCTGGAGCCCTGCTGCCCTGGCGGGGGCTGAGCCCCTGCTGCCGTGGCAGGGGAGGGGG
>JAVJGJ010000014.1:120268746-120287570 GCA_035590215.1 Microhierax caerulescens
GGGGACCCACATCAGCCCCTCACCCCGGCTCAGCCCCAGCTGCCCTCGGTGTGCTGCCCGCTGCCACCCAGCGGAGCCACAGGGAGCTCTCAGGATTTCACCACATCAGGAGCAGATCTCAGACCACCCCCTGGATCCAGCGGGGTGTGCTGTGCTTGTTATAGACGTACTGTAAAAAATAAACTTATTACACTATATAAAAAAAATATACATATATTTTATATATATGCTTGTTAAAGAGCTGCAGTGCTCCTAGAGCCTCGGTGGGCCGGGCAATCCCCAGCACAAGCCCCTCACCGTGCCATTTGGGGAGCGGGCGGCTGGGGCGCGGTAGCCAGCTTTCTCCTCCTCTTGCCTTCCCCCCCCCTGCACTGCTCATCCACCCCCATGCTGCAGGAGCTGCCCAAACCTATGAGCAGACAGTGAAGGGGTCCAGGTTTAAAATAACCCCTTAAAAAAAGGGAAAGCGCAGCGGAAGAGTTGCTGGGGCCATGCAACACCTGGCAGAGCTGAGGCGGCGGCAAGCAACGGGAGTGGGCAGGAGGGCAGATGGGGCAGACCCAGCATCTCAGCCCACGCCCCCGGAGGAGCCAGAGGAGGGGTCCGTTCCCACCACTTTCTGATGTGCCACGGCCTGCAAAGCAGGCACCGGTGCTCGGGACCCCAGGGGGGGGGGAGTTCCAGCCCCTCCTTGGCAGAGACAGGCCTCTTCCCAAGGGCCGAGTGCTCCATTCAGAGGAACGGCCTTCAGGGAAATCAGGTCTTTTCCCAAGCAGGGGCTGGCGGCTTGCCGCAGCGTCCCACCCCGCGACGCCCCATTTAGCATTGCTGGCCCCCACGCCGGCACCACGAGAAGCTGCGCGCGGCCGACACGGGGATGGCGCTGGAAGAGTCACACAGACTGCCAAGGGAAGCAGACGAGCCCGAGGGCCCAGCGCCTGCGGGACAGGGTGCTGCTGGCACCCAGCAACCTCGGCAGCCTTTCCCACGGGGCTCGGGAGGAGCTGGCAGCGCCCCCGCGCCCCCCCAGTACTGAGCTGCCCCTGCCTTGTGCGATTCCTCCTGGGAGAGGGCTCCCCCTCTGCATCCCTCCCACGGCAGCGATAGCTGCTGCGTTAAGAAACATCAAGAAAGGGGTTGGGGCATCTCCCCTCCCCACCAGCCAGCTGTGCCAGCACCACTCCTCACGCTGGAAAATGGATGTGGACCAAATCAGAGATCACAGTTCCCCTTCCTCCGCTGCAGAAAAACAACATCCTTTTCCGCCCAGACAGGGATGAACCAGCACGGGGCAGGGCTAAAAGTCCCCACGCAGCTTGCAATTACCAGCACGGTTGTGTTGCCGACTTCTGGAGCCAGGACTGACGCTGGGGTGTTTCCTACCTCTCAGGCCCAGACAACGAGAAGGCCCACCCACCCCACCTCAAGGGAAGGCTTGTTCCCTGCCGGGCGCTTGAGCTGTCTCTGCATGCATTTGCATGTCTTCTGATAGCGCCCAGAGTCGCTCTTCCAAACCCCGCACCAGGCGCTGGGACCCTAACGTGATGCTATGATGGTTAACACCGAACTGGGTCCCCGCCATGCAGACCCTTACCCTTGTGCACACAACTACAGGAGAGGCTGCGTGTGGCAATACGCTTCCCCTCGCAGGTCAAACAGCACGCGCCCGCTCTTCAGCCCCGACGCCCCCCACGCACGCACACGCACATTTGCAAAAGCAGCTCTGGGAGGTGGGTCACCAGAGAGCACCCCGGGCTCTGAGAGCATCCTC
This sequence comes from Microhierax caerulescens, assembly GCA_035590215.1. NCBI lineage: Eukaryota > Metazoa > Chordata > Aves > Falconiformes > Falconidae > Microhierax > Microhierax caerulescens. Next base: position 120,270,518 of record JAVJGJ010000014.1, read on the forward strand.
CTGGTGCCAGCATCCCGGGTGGGCTTCTGCATGGCCCTGGGACACGGGGCGTGCCTTGCTGCTCCTCTGAGCCAGAAAAAGAGATGCAAAGAAGGTTTTTAAGAACAATCTTCTGCTCTCCCCGCTGCTGCCAGTCTCTTTCACTTGCATCAGCGTCCTTCCCCCTATAAAGCAAGGTTTAGCTCATCAGGAAGCAAAGAAAAGCAACAGGGAGACTGGGAAATGGGAGCAGAGCAGTGGGGAGAGCCAGGGCCACGGCCTGGCAGGGCAGGGGAGAGCAAGCCGAGCCATGCTGCCGGGCTCCCAGGCTCACACCACCTCCCACCCGCTTCCACCGGCGCTGCTCGCACTGCCGAGGCATATCCCCCCACGCGTGCCCCTCCTGCTCCTCGCCCATCCCAGCGCCCAGGGTGCCAAGGCAGGCAGGCATTGGGCTGCAGCCAGGCACAGATGTCTTTTTTTACAAAAAAATCATCCATCTTCTGCTGAGCAGCCCAGTCTCCACATTTGCAGCTTAACAATCGATCTCAGCACCGCAGCCCATCCTCCCCCCGGCCAGCCATGGGGCACAAGGGGGTGGCGGAAAAGGGCACCCCACACCGACACTCCAAGGGCCTTGTGTATCATACAACCAAAATGGCCAGGTATTTCCAGAAGTGTTTGGTGAGGCCTTCTCTCTGGTTAGGTGTCCTGTGGAGAGAAAGCAAGAGGTGGACTTTAACACCAGCGGAGAACAGAGCACCGCGGCTGCCCCCTCGCCAGAGCAGGGTGGGAATTCCTTGCGCCCCCCCCCACGGGCACCGCCGAGGGGTTAGTGAGCAGTGCACCAAACCAGGCCGGCTGTATTAGAGAGCGGGTGTGAGGATGGCAGCGGGAGCTGCAGGGTTTCTCTGCATTGCCTCCCCCCGCAAGGCACCTCCGCTTGGAAAGGAGCTTCCAGGCCGGTGACAGACTTGGAAACCAAACTTCTATTTAGCAAGAGAACGGGCCTGACACGATTTCCCCAGGCCTTCCGATAAGGGATAAGGAGATGACAGTCAGGAGCCACACCTAGGGAAGCTCTTTCCGCGCTTGTTGCCAGCTGCGAGGCCTCTGCCAGCCCTGGCCAAGGACGGTGCCCGTTGGGCAACTGGGGGGCTGCAGGGACCCTCGGCAGCATCCCCCCGGGCCGCCCCCGGTTGTCTCCTGCCCGCCGGGGTGCAGCCGGGGAGAGCCAGGCACCGCACTCACACTCGGCCGCGTTCCCTCACGGGCTTCCGAGCGTTGGCTGAGGCTATAGTCAAGCTGGCAGCCCACTGCGCAAGCGGCCCTGCAAGGTGGAACAGGCGCTGGCGCTGCCGTGGCAGCAGAGGCAGAAAGCTGCATCCCGCGCTCCGAGATGTCACAGCTCTCTCGTACCTTATGTCACGCACCTGATGTGTTTCAAAGTGACAAGCCACCGGGCTACATCCTGGCAACCCAAGGTGCTGGCACTTCATTAAGATGGAGAACAAGGGCAGGCAGATAGGGAGGTGCAGAGAACACATTGCTTAAAAAAAAAAAATAAATCTAACTTTCTGTGGGAGACATGGTCTCCCCACAGGAAGAAGTAGAGGTTTGTTTTAAGTGGGTTCATTTTTTTTTAATATTACAAATATTTAGTTTTAAAGGAATGGTGTTTCACCAGCAAAACCAGAGTTCATTTTATCTCCACCCACTCATCATTAATCAGCCTCAAAGAGCATTTTTACAATAAAGAGATACAATATTAGTTAAACTAATGACTTACATAGGCAGAATCATTCCCGCAATCTCACCGAGTGCTTGGAGCAAGCAGACAGGCCCTGAGAACTGACAGCGCTGGCCGGGGGAGCGCAGCTCCTGCGCAGGGCTTGCACCACCGAGGGCTCCCCAGCAAAAGCCCCCACCAACGGCATCGATGAGGCACACTACCTCGGCCATGAGGATGTGCCACAGCAAAGAAAACCCCTCTGGGTGCAAACAGACAGCAGCTGAGAGTTTTCACAGCCAGGTTTTGGGGAAGAAATGGAGATGCCAGGGCAGCTGCTGGCCCCTGGGTTGAGCGGCAGGATGCAAAGCAAGTCAGAGTGGCTACTCTAGGGCATGTCCCGTGGGCAGGGTGGGCAGGAGGGCAAGCTGCCCACTATGGCCAGCCCACAGCTCATGCCAAACGGCCCAAGGGCTGCAGGACCACAAGGCACTGGAACCTCCTCACCATGGGGAGATGCCGACACTTGACATTTCGGCAATGGATTATGACCAGAGGAATTTGAAGAGGAGACCAAGATGGTAGAACAGGTTAACTCTGGGCACATCAGCTAGGTTTCCGCTGTTTCCAGCTTTGAATGCTTTTCCTCCCTCCTCTAGTCTCCCCAAGTCTCAAGTTGCCTCCTCCACAGCAGCACCTCAGTAGCAGCAGGCACAAAAGGAAAGGCGTCGGTGGTGCTAGCGAGGAGAGCTGAAGCGGGTACAAGCTGCACAAGCAGGAAAAGGGGCAGGGGAGAAGATGGCTCCAGTAGCAAGGCTGGGACCAGCAAGGCAGAGCAGGACACAGAGGGTGGCGGTGGAAACCCAGCGCTGCAGCAAGGCAGGCAGCCCGGGCTCCGCAGAGGTGGAGCACGCGAGGGCACCGGGAGAGGCAGGATCCAACTGCCTCGGTACAGGCACGATGCGCTGAGGGGAGACTGAGCAGGAGGCAGGGAAAAGCAAGTTCCAGAGCAAGACATGGTGGACTTAATACTTGGACAGAGGCTCTTGGGGGCTGCTCAAAAAAAGAGGCACCAAAGAGCCATCAGCACCAGTCTTGGGCAGGAAAGCAGGTCTCCAAATGGAGTTTGGCAGCGAAAGGGAGGAGAAAGTCGCAAAGTCTATCCCACCAATGTAATAGGGACATCAGGAGAAAAAAAAAACAAAGCCCTTGCAAAGCAAGGAATAAGAGGTATAGGGGAAATTGGACAGGCAGAGGACATCAGAGCGCATGTAAAAACAGAAAGAGAGAAGACAGCAAAAGAAATCCACCAACACCCTCCAGCCCCTAAGAGGCAGGTGTGATGCAGGCTGCGGGGGACCAAGGCAGCAGGGAGCTGGTGGCACACGATGAGCCAAGAGGGTAGCAATAAGACCACAAGGGCTCACAGGAAAGGGTGCAGATATTGCCCCATAGTATCAATGCAAGACACAAGGAGATGGGGAAGGAGGGCAGGAAGAGACAAGAGAATGGCCAAAGCAATCTGAAAGCAAAGCTGATGGACTTAAAGGCACAGAAGTGTCTCCACCAGTATGGCAACACTAATTACAAGGATGTGGCACCAAGATATGATGGCAACAAATAATTAAAGCTTGGTAAGAGGAAGTAATTTAAGGCTAATGAGGCAGTAACTTATCAGGAGCCAAGAGTAAAGAGTCCAGGAACAATAAATTCAACAATGGAGTAAAAATAAACAGGCAGAGCAAGAACCAGAGCCACCAGCACGACAACAAGGACAATGCCACAGCAGTGTATAAACTCTACCCACAGATGGAGAGCAGCTGATGGAGGCTCAGATGGAGCTGCCGGGCCCCCTCCCTCTATTCAAATCCTCCCCAAATACCCATCTGTGCCAGGAGGCCTTTGGGAAGGCATTGAGCCAGCGACCAGGGAAGACACATCTTTTCGAAGTAGGGCCCCTGTTGCACTCGCCCCTGCCCCTAGCATCTAGACCAAGAGCTCTTCGGGGCTGAGGCCATCACAAGATCCTCACGGCACAGCGGGGGACAGGGTTGGGGTGGACACAGGGCTGGCAGGGGAGCAATTCCCAGGGATGGGAGCCATCAGTACAGCCAGGAAGGTGCCATTGCTGGGCTTGTGGAGCACGGCCAGCAGCACAAGGAAGGGGCAAGAAGGCTTAACAGTTGCAGCCCCAGCTAACAGAGGTACAACCAGGAACCTCCCCGGAGAGCAAAGGACCTTCCCATGGGAGCAGGGACACAGGAGCCCAGGCATTAACTGGGAAGGAGGAGGAGCAGGTTGCCTTCCCCACAGCTCTTGCTGTATCTTTCCAGCACCTTCCTAGAGAGCACATAAAGCTTGTTAGCCCTGCTCCTGGTGCTCCTACTCTGTCCAGCCCAGATGAACAGGAGACGATGGTCCTCGTCCCTGCAGCAAGGACACTTCGCTCACTCATGCCCAAGGACCAAAGCCGGGCAGCCAGAGGTATGCACCCACCCCGTCACTCTCCGCACCCGAGCATGACTATCCCGATCCTGGGCTCAGGCCATCCAAAGAGCCCAGTGACTGAACGCCGGAGGTCAGGTTTGCTCCAGCGTTCCCTCCCGTCGGCTGTCCCCAGGCTCAGCCACAGCCCAGCCTGTGCTTACAGCTGGGGACGCAAGGCGTGGAAAGGGCTGCCGTGAAATCAAGAGAAACACCCTGAGACACCAGTGCAGGGAGCGTGGGAAAGCAGCAAACGACATTCATGTTCATCAGCAGACAGATAAAACCACTACAATAATAAAATTTCATTATGACAGCTAAGGAAGAAGAAACAAAAATTCTTTGTTTAGTGTGTCTATAATAAAGTACAAAGGTATCTGCCTTTGCACTACTGGTTGCACAGGCAGGTTCCAGCCCTGGGTGAGGACTAGAAGCTGCTTATGCACTGCAAGTCATTTTCCAGGTGGCAGATCAGCCCTTTGCAGCATGAACGCAGGGCTCCGTGCCACAGGGTTCACAGAAAACACCTTTCCTGGGGTCCTTCTGCTTACAGGAACAGGGAGAGGGGGCTGCGAGATTTGCTAGCTCACACAGGCTGACAGATACATGAATTTATCCAGGGAGCAACGGGGGGAACATGAGGGTCCTCATCGATGGCTGTGCTTCGTCCTTACTAGGCATGGGAGAGTCTGTTCCTTCTCAGGACAGAAGCCCATTAGAAACCTGACTTTTATTCCCCGTGGAGCTTTGTTTCTAACTACAAGTTTTCACTAGCGCATTCAATTTGCAAACCCAAGGGAACAGTATGGGAAAAGTTTCTATTTTTAACAAAAGAAAGTAAAAACTTCTGAAGTAATGAACAAGTCCTGGATAAAAAGATTAATCTTCTTGAAAGAGTTTTGTTGCTTTATGTACTCCTACACAATACATTTTACATACTTATATTTTGCATGCATATATACATACAATTCTCCTACAGAGTACAAAAATAAATTGATCCATATTATAAGCCCACTCTACATATGCATGTCTTTTATTCACAGACATGTGTGAGAAAGTTTGAGAAAATGTAAAACCGTACCAGCCTGCAACTAGGGCCAGGGGCAAGGATGGAGCTGGATAAGAACTGTGTGTTCTAGGCAGTAAAGCATCCTCTCCTATCTGCTTGCTTTTAAAGACACTCTTTCCCCCTCCCCTTATAACTTTGTTAAGAGAAATCCGTCTGTCCTGAGCGCTGGAGCAGCTGACCCAATGGCACAGTTACCTCCTGGGCAGTCATCCATGTCCTGAGCTGAATCTTCCCACCCCCACATCCGTAAGATGACTTTATTTTATACTGCTGCATCAGAGCATTCATGCCTTAAGCAGCGTTAAAAGCTCATACCAGCAAGACAAATATTTATTTCTCAGTTTGAGTCATCCCCTTCTTTTCTAAGAAATCTATTAATAACTAAGCATGTTTTATGACCACCTTTTAAAAATGCCTTTGCACGATTTCACCCCACTTAGAAAAGGCTTTCATAGTTCTGCTCAGGCGTGCACAAAGTGCAAGGAGACTGGCGGCGCGGGTCTAGCTCGGGCTCCCTGCAGCCACTGCCTCACTTTGCTCTAGCGTATCCCTGCCTTGCCTGGCTCTGCTTTTTCTCTTCCTGTTCCAGCAACCATGGCTCAGGAAGATGACATTTTTCAGGGAAGAGGAGTTTGCGGCTCATTTTTGAGGCTTTGTCCCATGGCTGATCCGAGCAGCGGGGAGATCCCAGCAGCGAGCGGGAGCAGTGCCACAGGCAGGGTCTCTGAAGGGAGCGAGAGAGACACGGACTGAATGCAAAGGACTTACAGAAGGATTGTGAGCGCCCTGCAGACCAGCCACTGCTCACTGCACTGTTCGGCAGGTTTAGAAAGGGCGAGCAACTCTGGTAACTGCAAGCCCACCAAGCCCTTGGCGGCTCTTTGAGTACCTGCAGATGAGCTTCTTCCCGGCTCTCTGCTTTCTCACCTGGCTGATGGGATTGGTGACTATTACCGGCTTGGGAAGCCGCCTGGAAATCTACTCATGAATACTGATAATAGCATGCGACTACCTGGATGGTTTTCCTCAAACCGCTGCTAAACCCCTTCCCCTCGGAGCGTGCAGGCTGCACTGCTGCCCCAGCTCCCAGCCCGCACAGCACGCGCGGCCACAGCGCCAGGGCAGGGTCGCAGGCAGCACCGGGAGCATCCCTCGAGACCTTTCCTTGCTGTGACCTCACACTTTCAATTCACTTTACAGAAACCCCACGTCCATTGGCATCACTCACGGGGCTGTTTTCAGCACAGCGGGAGTCCTTGGGCAAGGACGTGTGGCCTGTCAGAGGGTAACAACAAGGTGTACCTGCTCGGCTCTGCGGGGTGTAGCGGACGGCCACGACCAGTAGTGTTAAGCTAGTCCCAGTCCTTTTATTTTTTTTTATTTTTTTTTTTTTTTTACACCAAGTCTGAGTTTGAAGCTTACAGGGCAGCTCTAGGCCTTCCAGGAAAGGTCTCGGAAGCCACATGAGCAACAACCAACAGCCGTTCCCGGGAGCCATGGACCAAAATGATCAGACTTCTACCTCTCTCCCAGGTCAGGCCGCTGGGAAGAGCTCAGCACTGCCGAAGAGATCTGTTATTTGGGACCTAAAAGTCAACCAGCACACAGCATTTGGTACCACGACCTCCCATGGTACCAAACAGTAGCTACCGTGGTACCAAAAGGTCACGTATGTGCCCGAGACCACCCGAACAGCGCTACAAGCTTTCGTTAAACCCAACACAGAAGCACCTCTGTGCTGAATCCACGGGAGGACGTTTCACTCGGGCTCTTCCCAGCCTGACTCACAGCCCAGGCGAGGTTACAGGAGCAATGGGCAACTTCTTTCAACTGTCTGCTCCCCCTCCTGAGTCTAACGCCCCACCTTAGTCACCCTTCCCTCCGGCTCCCTGACGAGCAGAGGGAGAGGGAGAAGCTTCACCAGAAACGAAGAGGAAACCCACGGGCGAAGCGCAGGCTGGTCGGTGCAGCAGCCGCTTTCTCGCAGCGGCCTAGACCTGCCCGCAGAGCAGAGAGCAAGGCTCACCAGGTAAAACACCTTCTGAGTCAGCCTCAGTCACAAGGTCTGAAAACAAATACACGCTACGCAAACACAGCCCAGGACACATCACCTTTTCCCAGCAAGCCCAAGACAGGCACCTGAAGGAGAAACCAACCCCCACACCTGGCTGTGGGAAGAGCCCACCAGCATCATTAGCGCTGCCCTCGGGTTTTTTGCTTATGATGATCACACCTAAAGCAATACTGTAAGGTTAGACACGGGTCCACCAGCCAACACAACAGTCAGGGAAATTCTGCCAGGAAACGGAGCTGCCTGCATGGGCTTTGCGCACGGATGAGCATTCCCAGATAGCAGGGCCATCCGCCAGGAACAACGTCATTTAGGGGCAGACATAGCAGCAGTCCACCCCTTGAGCAAACTAAACCTCTCTCCTCTCAAATTCGTTTTTCACCTTTTAGAAAATAATTTAGAGATGCCAAGGGAGGCCTCCTCACACAATAGCGAAACGCTGGCAGGCAAGCCTGCACTGCCGGGATGCTGCTCGGAAGGTGCCCTGGAATCCTGGGGTGCCGCTTGCCTTTCTGAACAGTGTCTGCACCAGCAACGCTGGTCCTCGTCCTAATCGTGAGAAGTGAAAGGTAGCACTGTCAGAGGCTGAATGACACTAACCCAGCCGGGTGAGGCGGCAGCTGTACGACCCTCCCAAGCCATCCATATTTCAGCCAGGACCACCGCCAAACGCTTCAGAAAGGCAACGGGTGACACTAGAAGAATTCGGTTTGAATGCACTGAAAGATCGGGTCAGTTTTTGGCAGATACTTAGTTGCAGGAACCTGTTCTTTATCTTCCCGTGTTCACTGCACTTTAATCACCCTCTCACCTCTTCCCTTACAGAGAAGCACATACATTTTTTAAAGAAAGGCAACCAGATAAGCAAACTGCCAGGCGAGAAGAACAAGCAGTTCACGTCATACTTTTGCAGTCACTTCTACCACACCCAACCTCTCCAAGAACGTACTTCCTGGCTATGTTTTCATTTTCTGATAAAAATACAAAACGAGCAATGAATGTGGGAAATGTACTTTTTCCATCCCCAGGAGCATAACACATTTCTTGTAAATCGCGGATTGCCACCTTCCACAACTCCAGCCAGATGAGTAGCCCACAAAAATCAAAAAGCAACCCTTTCCTGAGGTTTGGCTTACTTAGACAAACAAATCAGAAACATCCTGGGAACAAAGCTCCATGTATTTTAACATCCCTACTCGGACCCAAGCCAGGAGCTGCTGCCTCTGCTCCAACAGGAGAAAGAAATGGTGTGCCTGCCTCCACGTCAGCAAAAGCTTTCTGGCACTTGCCCAGCACCATAAGTTTTCAGGTAAATGCTATTAGACTGATAAATATTTAATGTCACTTGTCCTTCAGTAGAAAGGGACAGTTTCTAACTACTAGCTCTGTCGGATATGCTAGAACTTCCCGATGTCACAGCGGAGAAACACGAGTGTTACGCTCCGAGTAGGGATGCTTTCTTGTGAAATTGCCTACCGACCCTCTTGAGTCAATGCAATCAGGGTCTAGATGGATTCAACTAGCTTCAAACACTTCAGTCTCCCCTTCAGGATTTTCTAGCTCGGAGTGCCCCTTCCAGAAGGGCACAAGGGCTGCTGAGCCCCCCCCCACGGCTGGCTGAAGGGCTCCCACCCACAGCACATCCCGGGTGGAAGGAGCCAGGCAGGGTGCCCGGGCAGGAGCACCAGGCAGGCCAGCAGGCCGGTCTCAAGGGCCACAGTAGCAAATCAGCAATTTTTTTTTGCTCTGTGATCACCTCACAAGTGAAAAAAAAAAAAAAAAAAAAGGAAATTAAGGGGAAACAGCACTATCAGGCTCCTCATACATAAAAAGAACCCCACACCCAAACCTAAGGCAGGGTGTCACCTGCAGCGAGAGGTGCAGATAACAGCATCTTCGGAGCCTAGTCCCAATTAGCCATGTAAAGAGGTGGCCCTTCATCTTTGCATACCCTAGCTAGAAAGTCAACTTCATCTCCATCATTTCCCATTCTTATCTGCTAAACAACATAGACCTGCTCTCCCCATCACCTTCCTCAGCCCCAAAAGCTGTTTCTGAGACTTCCAGGAATGAGTCCTGCACAGGGCAAGAGCAAAAGATCCGCGAGCCCTGCCCCGACGTACTCAGCCACCTGCAGGACGATTTCCCTGTTTCCTTCTCACGAAAGGTACAGCCACACTCAGTGGAGCCAGCCCAGCCCAGGAACCACTAAAAGCCCAACCACAACGATTTAAGGGTACAGTCTGGCCCGGCACCAGGTCTGCAGGAGCGCCCATCAGCAAGTCCCCAGGGGAGCCCGGCGCAGGGCAAGCCTGCCGTGCAGCCCTTCACCCTCCACAGAGCGCTGCGCACGGGGCATCGCATCAGTCGCTCTCCACAAAGAGGGCTTTTAGGTGCGTTGGTGCAGGGAGGATCTGGCTGCAAATACCTTGTTTCTAGCACATTCTTCCACTATCGCAAGGAACCGCACCGGGTTGTCTGTTATGTACTTGGCACCTCCACTGACAGCCTGCAGCCCTCCTGCTGGAGGGGACAGCGAGCATCGTCCCCGACCCAGGTTCCCTGGCCCGACGTGACTCGGCCAGCCCGCCGTACCTGCCGCCCACCATCGCTCCTGCAGCTGCACAGCCCCGGTTTGCTCCGTCGCTCCTTGCGAGGAAGCTCCTCCGCACCTCTTCAATCCAGAAACGCTTCCACCTGCGGGGACACCCGAACCGCACACAGCGGCGAGGCCGAGGTGGGCAACAGGTTTATACAGCAGCACGGAAGCACGTTCTTTTCCTTGGTTCCTTTCCTATAGGGTTCTAACACTCCCTCCGCTTTTCCCAACTGCTGCGATGTCCCCAGCCCAGTGCTCAGCAAGGACAGTCAGGGACAGTCCTTCCTCCCACAAGGTCACGGCCAGCTCGGAGCCCAGGCAAGGACACTTTCCCCACACGTACAACCCACCTGCAGTCTTCCACCTGCACTCAGGCGAGTGCTACCCGAGCGGCAAGGATCGAGGACCAAGGCAAGGAGCTCGCGGGGAAAACCACAGCACGGACAGAACTGTGATCATTCCTTCATGTGCACAGGGGGAAGCGTCCAGGAACAACGTGCAATCTGGACAACCTGGCGAGTACTGGCTCTGCTTGGGGCACATCTAAACACACCGGCACTGCCACGGCACAGCGCGTGACCCAGAGCAGCCCAGCGCCACCCTCAAACAAGAGAAAGCACCAGCAGCAGGCTGGGAAGACTTCACCCCTCACAAAGGGACCCTCACCAAGTCTCACAGCACTGCCATCAGACAAATCAGTTTTACCTCAAGCTTGATTCTATCATCATCATTTGTACCAGACAGTAACCACCAACATTTAATTAGCACGTTTATTCAAACACAAGTTACATGAGACCCTTCAAGAGATGTATCACAACTAGGCCTCCACATATCAGATTTTTTCCACTTAGCTTGTCTACAAGACATACTTTGACAAAATGGCACAATCAAGACTAATTGAACAGTTATGGCAGAGAATTGCATGTGATGCAAAAACAGTTTAAGAGCAAAGACCACACAGAAAACATATTACTGGATTACAGCCCAGCATGGATCATTCAGAAAGCGATAGGAGGAAGAAGTTTTCTCCAACAGAACACAAATATACATCATCATTAGTATACATTTTGCATTAATACCCACAATTATTAAAAAATAGAAAAACATTAACTTCAAATATTACTTGGCTAGCCACTATACCTATAAGGTAAAGCCATAAATGGACTAACTCTTCTCAGGAGGTGGAAAAACACTAAGTCTCTAGAATCAACCAGAGCCCGATTCAGCAGACTACTTACACGTGTGCTTAGGTCCTACTGACGCTAGCGGGGCTTACACACACTGAAGTACTGGAATCAACATGGAGAGATCTCTCAGCACGCATCAACAGTTAAGTACATGCTAAACACTTCCACTGAATCAGGATCATAATCTTTAAAGTACAAAGTTATATACACACACACTACAGAAGTCATAATCTTTCCCCCTCAATCCACTGTCCCATCAAAAGAAAAAAAAAGATAAACCTTTACTGGGTATGTCAAAAACTGATACAGTCCCCTGAAGAAGCATGGCTTTTCGTGTTTTAGTAACAGCTCCAAAAGCATGCACAAATTGGCGCTAGGGACAACCTTAACTGTCCTTTCAGTCCTCCAAGACATCAGAATTTACCCTACATGCACCAATACAATATTAAAATTCTATATTCAATTTGCCAGTTCGAGATCAAGGAACTCGTTTCTTCAGTTCATGCCACAACCAACCGATTCAACCCAAGCGACCAACAGATTCATAAGACCTATACAGCTGTACAACAATACCAGTGACTATACACAATCCTGCACGAGATACTGGAAGAAAGCTACAAAGTTACATAAATAAACGTTCAACTTCAAAAATATTTCATTTCTCTTGCACTTAGTATTAAGTGTTATTAAAAGCACAACAAACAAAAAAAAACCTCCGCAATGTTGACACGCATCAGCCCTCTCAACAAGATTTCCTGCAGAACTGTCCTTCTCCAGAAGTTATCCATATGGCTGTTTAAACAAAATCAGTCTTGCCGTAGCTATGAAATCCAGGTATCCAGGCAAATGTTCCACGTACTTGGGAATAAAACATTCCCATTTGCTCAGAGGAATGATTGCTGGGTTTTAGGGTGGTGATTTTTTTAATTTTTTTTTTTTTTTTTACTCTTATATAACCCACTATATGATAGTGAACAAAATACTTTTGTTTCATAGAAACAACTAACATTTGCCCACGGCGGGCAAATGGTCTATTTACAGATACATTAGGACTGCCTGACTGACAGTGAGTGTGAGGTGCTGAACTCCAAGAAACACGGAGCCTAGAAAGGCGACACCCTCTGCTGAATCGCCTTCCCTTTCAGGATACGTCTGATCTGGAGAAGAGAAAGAGACACACACATCAGTATTCATCATCCTGAAGCGAGCGACAAGCTGACAGAAGAAATCCCAGACCCAGTTCTGCGCTCCTCATTTATCTGAGCCTGGGTTCTGGGCTCAGTCACACCAGGACCGATCCAGTTTTGCAGCATTTGAACCAATGAAAGGCAACAGAATTACTCAGTTGCTCAAGTTATTTAGCTCCTGAGGTCCAGAGTCACTTTTTTCCATCATGAATTCCAACAGCTCCCAGGTAAAAGGGATTTTCTTCATCTGTTATTCAGGCCTAACGACTAATTACACCATTACTAATTATGACAAGAGCAACAGAAGCATGATCTCAGGCCCACACCAAGACGAACAAGAGAAGGGATGCTACCTCCAAAATGTTACAAGGTTACAGAGAGAAAAACCTGTCTTCACAGAAAAAAGAAAAAAAAGACTTTTGAGATGGAAAAAATAAAAGCTATGAGCAAAACCTGTAATTTCAGGTCTTTGTATATTCTGCCTGATCCTGACACTAAAAACCAAAGATCCCTGAATAAAATGGCATTTGCTAAATCTTTTCCTTAAAAAGCTGCAACTCAAAACCCCAAATAAACTTCTGGGAAGGAATAAGGCTTTTGCATGGATAGGAACAGATGGGTGCAGAGGGGACCGTTGGTTGTTGGTTTTTTACCTGCTCTCCTACAAGGCCATCAGGAACCAGGTGAACTGGCTGCTCATTCTCCAGGTTTCTGGCACTGGGGTCGGCTCCCTTGCGCATCAGCAGGCGCACAGCGTCCAGCTGGCTCACCCGGTACTGCAGGCTGGCAGCCACGTGGAGAGCCGTGTTGCCGTTGTAAGCCTGGAGAAGACCAAGTAACTCCGTGAGGGGAAGGCAGGGACACAGGTCCCAGGACACTCGCACACGTCCCGGATTACATCTGCATTCCGGGGGGAAAAAAATCACCGTACCTTTGCGTTAATGAAGGAGAGACAGTTGGGCAACTCCAAAAAGAGACGAATGAGCTCTAGGTTTGCTTCTTCTGCTGCCAAATGCAAAGCTGAGCGACCGCTTTTGCGATCCTATGGAAGAAAGGAAGGGTTAAGTCCTCCCTGCAGGTGCTTCACCCACCCAGGGTGATCACACAAATAACACAAAGCAGAGGAGCTGCACAGTGTTGCACAATTCACTAACAGTCAGTCTCCATACACACTGTAATACAAATTACCTAATGGACAGTGGGGACCAGACCTCATTTGGCAGTAAGCTCGCGTAGCCAAGGTACCAAATGTTCTATTGAGTAATGGTCTGGCCCAGCACAGACCTAAACCGGACAGGTAAGCTGTTTTTAATTAAAATCAGCAGTTCCAGAACAAGGTATCATCAGCACTCTATTACTACAGATCCCTTAGAGCGCTGCAAACATCCTTACTTTTAAGACAGAACCAGCTGCAGCCAGCACAGAATCATTCTTAATCCAGAAATTAGACTGTCACCTCCCTTCTTTCCCCAGGGTTCATTTGCATTGATGATACCCTGCTCTGAATAAATGCAACATTCTCCTTCCACTTGGGTAAATTAGGTTGTGGGGAAGCTTTAAAATTAGTCGGCTTCCTTTGTAATAAAGCTGAAACGTGGTGTGGGAGAAAGGGACACGTTCTGCTTCCACATTCTCTCTGGAACTGGCACTTCAGCCGAAGCCATTTTACTCACTTTCGCTTCAACAGAGGCTCCCATTTGTATCAGAGTCTTGATGGTTTCCACCAGGCTCTTGTTTCTCAGCAGAAGTTCCTGGACCTCAGGGGAGTGAGGTGGCTGACTGTTCTGCAGCTCGTGCAGCACCGCATTATGGGCCAGAACAGCACAGTGCAACGCTGTCAAACCTTAACGTTAAAAAAAAAAAAAAATCATCATTAATGAACAAACACAATACAGATGTACCAGCTGGCTGTTTGTTTCAAAGGATGGGTAAAGGAGCTTCTGCCCCCACCAAGCGCAGGGACAATTCCATGTTTGTTAGTGACAGCGGCTGCTCGTGAGAGCCTTGTGATTTGGGCTGCCCATCACCAGGAGCTCAGCAGCAGCCTGCTGCGAGCTCTCAGCCAGTAGATAATGAAAGAATCAATTTCTAACTTTTACCTTCCCCCACCCCCCCCAAAAAAAACAACCTTACATTAGAAAGAGCTGTTAGAAACATGTTACGTTAGAAACATGACAAGGAGGTTCAATTAAAACAGTTCTCTGGTGCCAGAGATCCTGGCTGCTGTGTGCACCCACATACCGCTGGCACTCAAATGTTTTAAAAACAATAGCCAATTACTACCCACAGTCCCTGTGCCAAACACAGCAATTGCATGTAGAGGAAGAGGTCCTGACAGGCACAGAATAACCCTGTTTTTATCTGACAGATATGCCAATTGTAATGTAATTTCAATTGTAATTGTAAATTTCAGCCTGGCAAAGATACACTCCATTTTATTGTATCTCAACCCAGGATAGTGTTCACATCAGCACCTATAAAAATAACATCCACTAACTCTGTAAATTATAAACTCTTAACTACTCACCATCATAGTTTGTTGCCTCAAGGTCCACATACTGATTGCTTCCCATAGCTCCCTTTTGGATCGCCTACAAAAGTGGGAACAGGTTTGCATTTAGGTCTTCCCCAAACCACATGCTGCTTCCTCAAGCCAAGTACAGTCGTAGCGCAGCACAGCTGCGATAAGCGGTGGCATTAGGACATTAGGAATAGACTTTTTTTCCCACAGACTACAGAGGATTCCACCAACTTACTCGAGCGAGCGCCTTAACGTGAGACCCAGTCTCACCGTAAGCCGTTACTAAGGGCCCCAAGAGACGCTCACAAGGCTACACAGAGGGAACGATACAGGGAGGAGCGATGCTTTCGGAGTTCCCCAAGACAACCAGTACGAACTACTGGTGTTAACGACCAGGGCAGAGCTACACCTGCCCAATTCTTACCTGAAGGACCTGGGCATGTCCCTTCTCAGCGCAAACATGCAACGGCGTTCTACCCCAGCAGTCTGTGGTGTTGACTTGAGCCCCCAAGCTAACCAAGTCCTGCACAATGAGGTGTTGATTGGCAGCCACAGCAACCTGGAAAGCACTCTGCAAACATAGAGAAGAAAATCTGCACTGTTAGTCATCTGACCTCTAACAGGAAAAAGCAACGCCAACAAATAAAAAAGCCTAGCTACCTGGTATGGTTGAAGCAGCGATTATGAATACCAGGAAGCCAGGACAAATGGAGCAGAGCACGTAGTTTTACCAGCTCAAAGTGCTCCCAAGTAGTATTAATAGCTCAAGGTTAATATTAGTATGCAGGCTAAATCCCAGGGTTAATATTAAATGAGCACTTCACCACGTCTTCCTCGAGGTCCAGACGTGCAGCAGCGCTCGGGTGCACAAAGCAGGTGCACAGGCTCCGAGACCCTCACCTGGCCATTGTGCTCCTTAATGTCCAGCATGTGCAGGGCTGCCATCTTCCTCGCAAGAACGTAGGAGAGCGCCCGGCGGCCCTGGGCAACGGCAATGTGAAGGAAGCTGCGGGGAAGAGGGGAAACTGGAGTTACCCCACCAGGCGACCCGGGGCTCGAGCGGCTGCAGAGACCCACGCACGGGAGGGGTGCTGTGCTGCCAGCCCCAGCCCTGCTCTGCGTGGCACACGGGAGCGCGGGCACCCACTCCCCAGGGCAACGCAGAGCATCTGAATTAGAACCTTTTTCTCCCCATCTACTAGTCAAAAGCCTACCGATAAGTACCTGAAATTAAGGCAGTATCAACACCTTATCTACCCAGAGTGCTGCAAGCCCACGCATTGCGGCCCATCAGCGAGGCCAAACGTTTCACTTCGTTAGCAGAACTGCCACGCTCGTGACACAAACACAGCCAACGAGCTGCCTGCATCACAGCCCTGCGTCCACCAAAACCCAGACAGAAACACTCCCCAACCGTCCAACATCAGAAACACCTCGACGAACAGCACTCACGTGTCACCGTCTGAGTCTTTAGCGAGGAACTGGTCTTGAGAGATGTTTGCCAGTTTGTTTTCCTCCTGCTCCACTTGCCACTGAAAAAACGACTTGCCCAGCTGCGTCGTGCTTCTGGCGACGTTTTGGTCGGGTAGAGAGACATTCAAAGCAGCCAAAGAGACGCTGCGCTCCAGGCTGCCGCAGACGTTACCAGAAAGCAAGCTGAAGCCTGGAGCGTGGTGGGCGACCTCAGCCTGTGGGTGGGCACCAGCCAGCGGCTGGAGGGGAGCAGAGATGCCCTCCGAGCCCTCGGAGTCATTCAGGAGGGAGGAGAAGCTCTGTGACGGGCAGTACTGCAATTCGTGGCTCTCAAAGGTGCTCTGCTGGTAGCCAGGAGACTGGTCACTGGTGGCAAACGGCCTGTACTCCAGCGAGGTGTCTGCGGGATAGCTCTGCGACAAGTCTGGGGTCTGGGAGGGAGGGAACTGGTAATGCTGTGGCGGCTCCAGCATCTGCTGGGAGGTGTGATCTTGGAAGGCTTGGTACTTCTGGGATGGAGAGAAAGCCTGCGTCCCCGGGCTGTCCTGGTACTGCTCGCCGGGAGAGCTGTGAGTGGAGACAGTGTGCAGCCAGCTGACCTGCACCGTGTTCAGAGACACGGGGCTCGACTCATTCTTGATGTTTATAATGTTCTGAAGCAGATCGGAGTTGCTCTCAAGCTTTGCATCATTTTTATGAGTCTCCTCCATGTTATCCATAGAAGTTGGTGTCTGGGGTGGTGTCTGTCGGGAGG
>JAVJGJ010000014.1:120291981-120302646 GCA_035590215.1 Microhierax caerulescens
AGGTGCCGAGGAGGGGGGAGGATGCCGAGCGGGGAGGAGGATGCCCAGCGGGGAGGAGGGTGCCCAGCGGTTAGGAGGGTGCCCAGCAGGGAGGGGGGTGCCCAGCAGGGAGGGGGGTGCCCAGCAGGGAGGGGGGTGCCCGGCAGGGAGGAGGGTGCCGCAGCTCCTCCAGCGCTGCGCTCCCAGGCCCCGTACACCTCCCGGTGCACCAATCGTGCCGGCTAGCGGCCGGTGCCAGCAGCGTGCGCAGCTGCCAGCAGCCAGAGACGCTTCTCTTGGTCTCCCGGACAACTGCAAAACTAAGCAACAAAATGCCTTTGTTTCCAAAAACTCTGCTTCTTCCCTCACTTCAGAACACACTAGTGGAATTCAAGCTAGCCAGGCCTGGTTCGGGTTATACAGTGTGCTCCTTTACCGAAACAGCTTTTGCGAGGGCGACTTGTGCGCATCTGTGAGCTACTTTGAAGTGAAAGCTCGGTTAAGAACAAAACAGCCCGAGTTGTCTCAGAGCTTGCACTCGCTGGGCAGGGGTCTCACCGCAGAAGTCAGAGAGGCTGGCAGACACCTTGGGCTTCCACCACCAATGGAACACCTGGGCGAACCGCAGCCGCGCGCCCCCCTTTTGCTACCCCCACCAGAGCCAGCAGAGCAGAGATGAGCGGAGCTGCCGTGGGGCTTCCCCCTGCCGCAGGTCTCCAGCGCCTGTGCCCTGGTTGCACGGGAGCAGCTGAGCCACGGCACCACGAGGTCTGCTCAGTGTTTGGGGGTTCCTCTGTTAAAACAGACTTCCATCTTTTCGACACCCTTTTTAGCTGCAGCCATGAGATTTTTCTCTCGCACCTGGCCCCCCAGCATTTCAGTGGCGATAGCACAAATTCAGGCTGTGAGAAACTCTGCTGCCCAGCTTTCAGCCACCTCTGGTGCACCCCTTCAGACCCAGCTTTGCCGCCTGGGCCGTGCTGCGCAGCGGCAGCAAGGCAGCCGAAAGGCAGCGCGCAGCAGAGATGCCTGCCCTCCCGGGGCGAAGCCCACGCACAGCCTGGGTGAGCCGGCGGGGACCGAGCAGGTGGGTTGAGGACTCTCGGCTCGGAAAAATCTGGGCTGCAAAAGTCAAGCAGAGATTTGTGTGTGCTTGCGAGGACACCGTCCCGACAGCCTACGCCGTCCCCTACGGCTCTGCGCACCAGCGACTGCTGCCCATCGAATCCCTGATGTAACTAGTCCCTGCCTCCAGACGGTCAGCCGGTGCCCATCGAATCCCTGATGTAACTAGTCCCTGCCTCCAGACGGTCAGCCGGTGCGGCCCAGCAGCTCGCCCTCACGTCCTGGCCCCAGCGCTGGTGGGGGTGCTCTTACATGAGCGTGGTTCTGGGATCTCTGCGGAGAGAAAGCAGCTCCTTTGGTGAAGCCTGGGCATGGTTTGCTCCAGGGCTGCTCCCTAGAAACAGCCTAGAGCGGGACTCTGCCAGCCATCCCCCTCTGTGAGCTCACCCTCCAGAAAGGCATCCCTCCTCCTCCTCGGCCCCCTCAGGAATGCCACCGTAGCTCCAAGTCACACGTGCAGAAAGAAAAGTCCAGAGAAACAGCTGCATCCTTGGGGGGGCATGTGGGGCTCAGGAGGGGCTGAGAAAGGCCTGTGATGCCGTCCCTGGGGCACATGCCGGGCTGAATGCTATAGGGGATGGAGGTTTTAAATAAACAAATACATTTAAAAAAACGTAAATAAATTGAGCCCAGAAAGCAGAGCGTTGCCTGCCCTGTAGAGCAGCACACAGTCACTGTGCCAGGCGCGTGGTCCCTCCTCACTGCAAGTGAGGAACTGGCCGGGTCTCGGAGCGGCTGCGGGAGCAGCACAAACATCCCTTCGGTCTGTGTGTCAGGCAGCAGCAGGGGACAAGGGTTGGCCTCGAGGCAAGGTGACAGAACACAAACTACCAGCAACAAGAACTCGGTTTTGCAACACCTTTCTGAAGCAGTATAACCTTTGTGGTCTTTCTCAAACTGGAAATAAAAATGGTAGTTTGCATTCCAGCTGCTTAATGCAAGGGAATATTTGCTGTATGGATGTCAAACATTCCGAATGCTCCAAGGGGCGTAACTAGGCTCAGTTTGCTCTTAGAATAGCATGGAGAAAAGCAGAGGTAAAAGCTCGGTAGCTACCCCACCCCTAGAGACCTTTCAGGATCGATACCTGTGTTTGCTTTAACAGTTTAGGAGAGCACACGTCAGCAGGTCGGAGATGGCCCGTGACACGGTTTCGCTCGAAAAGCCAGTACAGAGGAGTCAGTGTTTCTTCCCTCTCTGCTATACTTGTACCGCCACTTTCTTCCTGGTGGTAGGTCTCCAAGACTGATGTTGTGGGATTAGCCTGAACTTCAAAAGGGGGCATGTATAATTCTTCATATTAAAGGAAAGCTCAGGCTACTTATTTAACATATGTCTTTTGGGGCTAGTTTCTTTGATCTGAAGAATGCCCTTAATTCTGCTTTTTTCTCCCAGGCTGATATTAAAAAACCAAAAAGAAAAAGTGGGTTGCTCCTAGGCAGGTCCTTTCACACTGTGTATATAAAGCAGCTGAAATCAGGACAGAGGAAAGGGAACCCCCAAGCCAGCAAGGGGTCCAAAGCTGGCCAAGTAGGTCTGATTTCTGTACAGCAGTTTCCCTGTACATACACTTTGTGTTTGTGGACATTCCTGTCGATGTACTCACTGCCCTGCTTGGTCACACTTTCCCATACGGTTACGTGTCTCATGAGTCCATTAGCACCCGGCAGCAGGAGCGCTCGGCTGGGAAACAGGCACGGCCGCTGTCACGGCGTGCGCACGGGGAGCGCGCGGCTGCGTCCCCATAGCGAAGGGTAGCATCGCACTCTGCTGCAAAGCGTGCCGTGCGTACATGAATGAGTAAAGAGCACGTGTTCTCTCCTCAAAACGTTTTGCTTGTTACGATATGCTGGCTTAGAAGGGGAGTCAGCACGGTTTCTCAGCGCTGTTGGGGCGGCCCAGGGCAGCTCTGACCGGGTAAAGCATCAGTTTTCTTCATGACTCATTTTCCTCCTAACTCAGGCGGCTGACCTGGGCCACAACCTGTCATTCTGGGCCCACGTTCACTTCGTTTTCTGCTGTCAGATGCAGGAGCCTGTGCTGTAGGCGCAGCAGGCGAGCTCGGCTCGGGGGGACTTCAGTTTCAGTTGCCACCTCCCGCAGGCAAGGGCAGCTTCACCTGTGAAACAGCCACTGCCCGGCAGGCGCTGCAGGGCTGGCCCAAGGCGCTCTGGGACAGGAGCGGGAGGAAAAAATGCTTCATCTCAGAGAGATTTTAACCCAGAAAAACATGATTTTTTGAACTGCGATCTACCCAGGACCCTGCTTTCCTAGTCTCTCGATTTACATGTAGGCATGGGTAACCCATCTAAGGCTAAGGCTGCCGCGCATCCAGGCCTCCCAAACACATGCTTTTCTGCTCAAAAACCTTGTCCGGGGAGATTTTGAAAATTTACCCGCTTCTTGGGCATGGCAAGCCAGTCACATCTACCAGACAGCAGATCTAACTGGGCTGACCAGCCCAGACACCCTGTGCCCGGTAGTGTGCGGCTCGCCGTGCTGGGATGGCACAGCAGGACCCACCGGCAGCAGCCCCAGCCCCGTGGGCGCAGACCGGGGCGCGGGACAGCCCCGCAGGAACAAGGCAGCCACGGCAAAACCCCCCTTAACACTGCAAAGACCACTGAAGGGACCACCCTCATCTTGATCTTATTTCACTGTGTTTTCCAGTTTGTAGACCTCAAATACCTGCAGCTCAGCCTTCCATTCAGCAGAGAAATCCCAGCTTTCAAAACACATGGCTGCCTGACCTTGGGAAAGTCCTGAAACTCAGCTGCAGATCTGTGCTCCGTTAGTCAGACAAAAATTCAATGAACAGGAAGTTTTCTCATTTAAAAAAGCACCTAAACAAAGGCAGCCAAGTAAAACTTTATTCTATGGTAGGGAAAATGTTAGGTTGCTTCCCAGCAGCACTACAAAAACTTCCCTGGTGCTGGGGATGAACTGTGCATACCAGGGCAGGCTTTATCTTCCGTTAAACGTGTGCTGGGACAGCATCGCTGCGCCTACGGGTCAGAATTTGCTGCCACGTAAGCGTCAACCACAAATGTCCCGTGTCTGCATAAAGAACATGAATGTCATGGAGAGGATACCGGTGCCGTGTTCTTTCTTGCTTCCACAGACTCAACAGCCAGTTGCTACACAGTTAGAAAGAAATCCATGACAGTAACGACACGTTTACAGCATTATGTGCGTGGTGCACGAGTTAGCATAAAGCATCAAGAAAGTTGGAAGCAAACCCTTTGATTTGGTGGGGCACAGTGCAAAGCTCTGTTCCCAGGTGTTGGCTCCCTCCTCCAGTTCTTTGCTGGGAAAAGACAGGGACTGAAGCCAGGCGCATCCTGTCTGACAGGACGCTGCTCTTCAGAGAAGCTAGCCCATGGATGGTTACGTTTCCTTTTAATTTCCTGCCAATTTCTTAAGAAGAAAGCAAGAGTGAAGGCGGCTCTTGTTTCTACCTTGCACGTTTTGTCTCACCAGCTTGCAACTGGGAACGTGAAAAGTCACACGGGGGTTTCTTAGCAGCACCAGGTGGAGTCTTGCCACCCCAAAAGCAGAAGCAAAGCCAGAGGTCGGGCTGCCCAGGCTGCAGCATGAGGCAGAGCCAAAGGCAGGGGCTGGGCTGTGCCGGCCACGCGCTGCTCCGGGCAGCCAGGCTGGGAGGGGAACCTCGAACCTTCCCAGTGCCCAGGAGGGCTGCTGGAAGCCCATTTCCAGCAGCTGGTTGATGGTGGTGATGACGATGATGTCCCAACCACCCCTCCGGGGCAGCAGCAGGGCCGTGGCTGCCCAGGGCAGCTGATGCTGAGCCCTGGTGGCAGAGGGCACGTCCTCCCCCCACACACCCTCCTCCTGGCCACTGCCCTCAGCCAGAAAGAAAGGCAATAAAAGGTCTAACTAGCCCAAAAGCAGTCACTACTTGCCCCAGGAACAAAGCTGGCCCTGGGGTCTGGTTTGGAGCAGAGACATGGCTTTCTTCCCAATGGCCCTAGGTGACACTTGTCCCTGACGGCTGTGCCCCCGCCTGGCTGAGGGACAGCCCCGGGTATCACCCTCTCTCTGCCCGCTGTGCGCCTCCAGGCAAGCACGGGGTCCCCGCTGGAAATACCCGGCTTCCATCTAAAGCACCTGCAAGCCCCCTACCCTGGCCACGCGCGAGTCTCCAGTGACACCACGGTGCAAACATGTCCCCAGACCCTGGGGGGTCTAAAATCCAGACAGCGTTTCTCCCTCTGCAGGAAGGCTGGTGCCGGGCACGGGCATGGCGATGACCCGGGGTGCTGCATAACCGACCTCGTGGTAAGCCAGAGAAACCCTCACCAGGCCACGAAAGATGGTTATGGTTTGGTTTAATAACCCCCTTAGCATAACAAATTTTAAAGTGAAGCTTAAGTTCATTAAAGTCACTTCTTGCCATTCCCACAGATTTTTGCTGAATTACAAGAAAGGAGGCGTAGATCCCTATTTTTATATATGTTTCCCTGTGTTGCCTCACACTGCACCATGTTTACTCCTGTCCTGTTGAAGCTGGCAGGCTTCTATGCTGCTGATGCTCTGTATTTCCAAAAGTACTGATGAGCTGCCAGGAAAGCAACTGTATTCAAGATTCAACATCTGCTCCCACTAACAGCGTTGCTTCCACTCGGTGCTCTTGGAGCTTAGCTTCCCATCCATCCATCCACCCTAACTCAGGAAAGGTACTCCATCATCCACTGAGCAGGTGGCTTCAGAGAGACTTGCCCAAACCAGCGAAGCTATTTAGCAGTATTTTGCCCTGGATCCACTGTGGACTTTCAAAAATCCACCATCCACTGTGGTTTCTGCACACTTTGGCTGCCCGTTGCCTTCCCGAAAGCCAGCCATTCCTCCGTACCCAACCCCCAAACACGCACAGACAATTATAGCACAAGCCACTTGTGGGGCTATTGGAAGCAAAAAAAAATAATGATAAGTCAATCAATTCCATGTTCCAATCAATTGCAGGTTTTAAGCAATAAAGCAAATAAAATGATAACAGTGTACCTTCATGTCGGAGGAGTGAAGTGAGAATTGGCTCTGTGGAAAACAAGCCAGCTCTTTGCACCCACTGGGAACTGATCGTTCCTTATGTCCCCGTCTGTGTGAATGATCGAAAAGTTCCTCTGAGGTTTAATGGTATGAAACAGAGAAGCAGCAGCAAGGAAATTTTGCTTTTTCCCCTCCCTCACAAAAGTCCTGCTTACTCTGACTTTCTGGTCACAGAAATATTTTCTTTTTTTTTTTTTTTTTTAAATATATAAAAAAAGAAAGACACCCTACACAACCCCCTGCAAGCTGAGTGCCCGGGGGGGCGGTTTTATTGTGCGGGTCACACACCACTTATCTCTCAGCCCTGATGAAGCGGCAGGGGGATGTTATGACATGTGAGAGGAAGCGGCGGGGTGGAGGAGGAGGGCGGTGTGAGCGTGGCTCCCTGGAGTTTTTCTTCGTGGTGGAATTTCCCAGGCGGGGTGAGCCCTGGCAGGGACATTCCCCTGCCAAAGGGGCTGGCAGGAAACCCCAGGCTGGCGTAACGCTGCCAAAAACGGGTCTGGAAGATGCTGACGTGAGACTCACAGCAAGAACAGTGAAAATGGGCAGTACAACAAAGAGGTGAAGAGAAACCCGTGCGAGGCGGTGGCCGTTCTCTCCTGACCGGGACAGGGTCCCCCCGGCTGTCCCCCTCCTGCCCGCAGCGCTGCCGGGGTGGCCAGGGCAGCCAAGCTGCATCCCCCAGCCCTGGCGCTGCAGGTTGCAGGGGTATCGCTGGGGTTCGCTCCCAGAAGGGCCGGGATGAGTTTCCCGGAGGCTGGTGTCGTGCTGACAGCTCCATACCGCCAGGAGCCTGATTAAAGTAGGGCCGAGCACCGGAGAAAACCAAACTAACAAGAAAAAGTACTCCCCTTGCTCACAGACACAGCAGATGTAAAACAGTCACCTGCTCCAGGCACTACCATAACCTTCAGCGTGGAAGAAGTTTCCAGGGTTTTCCCAAAAGGTGAGCAGATCCATCCGAACCATACTTGCTCTTCTCCTCCTTTCAGCAGTGGCACGGGCCGGGGTTCACCGCGCTCGTCAGCGATGGAGAGCGAGCACAGGACACCCAGATCCCCTCGGAGCCAACAGCCCCAGGCTCCGGTGCCCGTCACAACCCCAGCACAGTCAAGGTGCCCGGCACGGAGCCCCGGAGCCCCTGCCCCTCACGCCCCCCGCAGCGGAGCGCAGACCTTACAGACAAAGCAAAAGCCCACCAGGCTTCACCCCCACGTCGGCCCTGCCTGGGCAGGCTGCGGGAGGGAGGGAGAAGGTCTCCTTCCCAAAGGTGATCGTGTTGAAACCTTCCCCTGCAGGCAGGAAACGCTGCGTGGGCTCCATCTTCCTGTTTGCAGCTGTATTGTATCACTGGAACATGTTCCACTGATAATCTTGATGGGCTCAACGCTTTTCTTTGAAATAAGGGCGGTTTGTTCCAGCCAGGGCCGGCACTTGGTCCTTTGCGCACCAAAAGCCGCCGGTGCCCCAGGTCTGGCACCGGCACCGTGCCCCGGCCAGACCCCTGCCCTGCTCAATCCCACTGCAGAGCGACACGCGCAGCCGTCGGGGACCTCTGGGTGCCTTCACGAGGGACCGAGATGTGTCTTAGCAAAACGGGGAGGCTGCAGCATCCGTGCACAGGGGCACAGGTGGCCCAACACCGCGGGCGGTGGGAGCAGCGCTGGGAGCATCACTCCGCTCCCCCAGCTCCCCCGTCCCGCTCTGCCCAGTGCCACGGCCTCCCGAACCAGGGCAGCTCCGCTGCTCCGGCTGCCACAGGCACGGGGACACCCGCTGTCAGCTGTAACCGCACCGCTCGCCTGCGCGCACCGGCGGGCCCTGCTGAAAGAAAAGGAAAATCCAAGAATGATGAGAAACAAACCAGGGCACAGAAGAGCAGAGTAACATCATCACGGCCAAACAGCTGGTGTGTGGCGGGGGCAGGATGGAAAGTCGTGACTTCGGTTGGAAATCAAGATCTCTGCTTGCAGCAAGGTTTGCTGCGCGGAGCGGGGATGACTGGGCATCACGCAGAAATCCGCTGGCCTGGAGAAGCGATGTTTCAAACTGCAGATAGGAAATTGTGGGGACTGGAAGGTACACACGTGTCAGACACCTTTTATGACAAGGTGAAATAATTGTAATATCTGCTTCTTACTGGAGCTCTTGAGGTTTTTTCATCGGGCTTTTAACATGGTATCTTTTTTGCGTAACTTTTCCCCCTCTATCTGTACTTATCAAAGCAAAGGCAAAGCTGAAAAACAGCAAAAGCAAATAATAATACAACTACACAGGGAAGAAAAGGTAAAGATGAAGCAGACAGAGAAGAAACCACGAGAAGGAAGGAACAGGGAAAGACAGAAATAGCTGCTGCCTTGCCAGCAGCGAGCGACAATTCCCTGAAAGCAGCTGATTCAAGAGAGCAGTAGGGCAGGCGGCGCTGGGAAGCCTGAGTCACCCGCCAGGGAAATCTGGAGGGGCGGAAAGAACTGAGCACAGGATGGCGAGAGGGAAAAAACCCTGTGAATTTGTTGTGGTTCTTTCGCCGCGGGTACTTTTGCCGTGCCTCTCACCTGCTGGACCCCAGCGGGCACTTCCAGCCTGGGGGGTCTGTTGCGATGCCCTGCGGAGCGGGCTGCCGTGCGGCGGCGGGGCCACAGCGCTGGTGGCAGAGCCAGCCCCGGCCACGGCCACCAACCTGCAGCTGAGATTTGGGGCGACAAGGCAGAGCCCCGTGTCGAGCTGAACCAAACCATAACAGGCTGGCACAAGCCCTCGCTGAGCACTTGTGGAAAGCGCTTGCTGTTTGCGAGCTGGCCGGGGAAGGGCGAGGAGGGGCGGGGGGGCAGGATGGGGGAGGGGGGACAGGACGGGTGCAGGGGGCGGCTGACCCGGGGGCAGCGGCGTGCACAGCGTGGGGGGCTGGCAGACCACAACCTGCCAAATCGTCCATGGTGCAGCAGCAACTGACTGGAGACATAGACATGTTCTATCCCTGTCACGTTTACCCCTCTGGATTGTTTTTCAGACTCAGGAAAAAGAAAATATTGGATTTAAGAAAATATTTAGGGCAGAAAAATCGTCCCCTGAAGGGCAGCCTTAAACTAACCTGGGTTATCAACACCTGCGTCATCAACCGAATTTCACTCTGAAGTGACCTCCCACGTGGAAGGGCTTCATCCAGTGCTGCTCGTGCCACGTGTTTTCAAAACACAACTACCCAGGAGTCAGGAAACACGCCACCACCAAGACTACATCGCAGGTTACGTTGTTCATTTGGGAGTCACCCAGGTCCTTTTCCAGTGTCCCAAAGGCCTCGTCTGGCCGCAGCCGTTCAGGAGGCACGGGTCTGTCGGGCCCAAGCAGCTGGCACAGCCGGGACGCGGGGCAGGGCACGCAGCGCTTTTGCTTGGGGTTAAGTGATGTGCTCGCTGCGCCTGGGGCTCGCGCCAAATCACTCGCACGCTCTCAGTTCTCTGGCGTCCTCCCGCATAACCCGTCTCTCCCATTCCAGGCAGAGAAGCCCCTGTGCGATTCCCCACGACAGGCTCACGGAGCAGACCAGCTCGTTTCACCCCAAAAGGCCATTGAACACGATGGCCGCAAGAGGCCAGGAACACGAGCAGCGGAGGAGGACGCAGTAAGCGGGGCAGGATTTTGGAGGGTCGCTGCCCAGATACGAGCGCAGTTGCCTGACGCGAGAGTTCAGGCCTGGGTGACGAGCACCACTGGGAATTAACAGCTCAGGAAAGACACAAAGATCCAGACTCGGGAAGATAAACAAAATATCTCCCTGATTCCAAATACACCAGTATTGCGTAGTAAGCAGGACAGCTGATGCTGGCGGTTCCGTAACACCTTGTAAATCGGGGATGCAGCACTAAGCCGTGGGACGACCACAAGGAGCCCTGTTCCAACCAGCTCCGCATCCCCGTGGTCTCGGCTCTTTGCCAGCCCGGCTGAGCCCCCTGTCCCCCTCCCCACCAAGCCCTGGTGCCACTGCAGGTGGGCTACATGCCTCCTGGGAGCCACACGGCACGTGATGAAAGCCGGCCCGAGCACTCCTTGTTCTGCTTATAAACGCCTGGGGTTTGCTTTAAGAAGTCATCGTGTGTGTCCCCCACGACACCTGTCACATCTACAGGCAGGTGGGACACCAAGACACACAGCTCCAAACCAGGTGCAGGGAGCCGGAACGGTCCCTGGCGTGCGGCTGCTAGGACATGGCTGCTGGGATGGGGCGGGGGGCAGCCGGGGCGGGGGGCAGGGTGAACTGTTCCCTTTTTGACACATTTGCAGAAACGTACGTGTGCGTGTCTCAGCGTGCTGGGTCAGAGGAGCGGCTCTGTCCCACGCAGTCGGTATCGATATCGCCTTTGGGAACCTCCACATCGCAAAATCCCCGACGTCCTTCCTCTCCTCGGTGTCACAGAGCAAGACCTTTGCATGCTGTTGCCCCCCTGAGCCCCGCCACCACCCTGACGCCCCCCCAGCCCCGACCCCCTCTGG
>JAVJGJ010000014.1:120302923-120313643 GCA_035590215.1 Microhierax caerulescens
TACCTTTGGAGTGCCAGCACAATTTTACTTGTTTTCTGTCTGGCCTGTATTGTAGATTCTACATATGTACGCTGCCAGCAGGACTTGAGCATTGGTCCCAGGGGGCTGCAGCTCGGGGACCCTTCCCAGTCAAACAGGCCATTTTTGGCCAGATACGCACAGGGCGTCAACACACGGGCGACGCACCCTGCTTGCTGCTCTCCCTCCAAGGCAGCCGGCACAGCCAGGACCGCGCTGCCCTTTTAAACGCAGGGGCTCGAGGATGTCCCGTGGGCCGGTCGCATCACACAAGCCCCCGAAGGAGGAAGGAGGCAGCCAAGGCCACGTAGCAGCCTTTGCTACACACCAGGCGCCTGCACCGACAGCGGGAAGCATCAGCGTGCTGCCGCACCAGGTCTCACGCGGATCGCTCCCCTCTGGATACACATCATCAGGAAAAAACAGAACAAAAAACCCCAAAACTTTAAGTGATTTCAATCTACAAACTGTCATGTGAAGGTTCTACCCAACAAATGGGATAAAAACCTAACAGGTCAAACCAAGGGAACTCCTATGCATCCGTGAAAATATAAAGTACAGGGAGTTACAGCAAAAAAGATAAACTGAGACTGAATCAGATGAAACAGTTTAGGTAAACTTGCTCTTTATCACTAACTGTTTGTTCTTTGAGCTTTTTGGCTATTTAAATAATTTTTCTGACCACATCTGCCTTCTTTGTATCACAAGCATGTAAATAATGCGCATGGAATAGAAGAAAAACCTTTGAGACCAAGTTCCTTCCCTAACGCGCGGGTCGAGCCCCCTGCTGTGAGCGGCAGGCGACAGGAGCCTTCCGAACAGCCCAAACGCGTACTGGCAGCAGCACAAAGTGACCTGGACTTCAGGAGTAAGTGCTTTGTAAATTAAATGTGCGTTTGTGATTGAGGTTTTTTGCTGGTCGTGAGTGGAACAATGTTTTAGCCCACACGGCCGTGGCCAAGGCAGAGCAGACCCCGACACCCTCGCCCTTCCCAGCAGGCAGCTTCACGTCTCCGCTTTTGTCACACGCACAAAGTCACACAGGTCCTTCTAGTAAAAAAAGTTCCACTTATGAATGCTTACCTCTAACAAGTAAAACAACGCAAAGGGATAATTTGATTCTTGTAAAGCGGAGCTGCAATAGCGCTGCACAGCAGGTGAAATTAGAAGTGGAAAACTTGCAGAAAGGGAAACTTGCTTTTTAGCCTCTCTTTTCAGCAACAGTTCTACTAATGGTTTTATTAAATTTCCAGAACAAAGAAATCAGCCTGACATGATATATATGAGAAACAAGTTTCTCAAAATATCAGGTACGCTGTCAAATATCAGTCTAATGTAAGATGGGGTTTACTTATGTTATAAATAAATTTATCTGAAATCTTCTGATAAACACCATACAGTCTTTTTCACTGGGATTTGAGTGAGCTGGATTTTGAATTAAGAAATTAAAAAGGAAAAAGAAATCTCTGTATTGGAAGGTTAATAACCAGAAGGCTCAGGCCAAGAATCAAAATATAAAAAGTAATACAATTTCTTCCCTTCAGCTGAAGAAAATGGAAAGAAAAGGAAGACAGGGCTCCAAAAAATCTGGTGAAAAGTTTTTACATGTAAAGGCAGATATTTAACTGACAACTAAGTAATTCCTTTCCAGTCCTGTTTCATATTAAGTAACTTGAAAAATAACCGACCTCTTAACCGAAGTCCCTATTAAAACCCATTCAGATGTTTAACTTTAAACTTAAACGTTTAAAGAAACTTATTTAAAAAATATTTTATTGCTTCTATGTTTCCATATACAGTACATACACAACTGGTGCCACTGGTAACAAGACGAGAACAGAAATGAAAACTCATTTATGGTTCAACTGAATGACATCCAAAAGCATAGTGCCCCCAGTCTTCACCTTAGAGCATGAGTAAATCCTCAGTTTCTCCCTTTCTCCTCCCAGAGCCAAAGAAATGAAATACTGATCCTCATTCCAAACCAGCCGGCAATGTCCTAATTCATTACCTAAAAGTTAGTTCATCTGTTATTAAAAAGTTGATATCAAGTAACAAATACAATGATTAATCTGAACGGGAGAGGGTCTACCAGAAGATGAGAGCGCTTTGCTAGCAGCAGTTCTCTTTCCCTCAACTGCCAAAGCGTTCGGAACCCCACGTTCCTCTCTCCGCCCTGGGCAGCTGAGCGCGATGCAAGGCTGCTGCCGACGGGCACCGCAGCATGCAGGGAACCGTGCCACCACGGCGCTGCCACACGGTACAGCTCAGCGAGGAAAACCAAATGGTTAGGCCACAAATGAAGTGGTTTCCTTCAAAGCAAAAGGCTGAAGTCTTACTTTCATTAACACTATTTGGATAGATTTGTTATTCAGGATGAAAGCCTTAGACTCTACCTATTTCAAAAAACACACCAGGAAAAGATGAAAGGTCACTTTGCATTGCGGTGGCTTACCTTCCCAGAGCTGAATTGGTGTGGTCTCTTTTTAGCAGAGGATAAATTCTATTAACACATTAAAGTAAGAAATAGTTACCTAAAGCTAATGTACGGGCAGACACCACACGATGCAGCTGTCCATAGGAACTGGCAATCTGGACCGCATTAATTCCAACTTGAAAAGCTGAGAAAATGCCATTTCAGCGTATGCCACTCCTCCCGCCCTTTTTAAACAGTTCAGAATTGGTAAGTTTATAGATTGATGCTACTGACAGCTTTTACATGCTAAAAGCATTTACATCTGTTTTTAAAACAGTTCTCAGTTTAAAATAATAATTTAAAAAAATCACAAAAAAAAAACAACCGTTCCTGTAACTGGCAGCATTAGCTCTCTGGGGCCTCCAGGAGTTAAGAGCAAAATCCTCCTAACATAGCAGCAAACCTGGCAGAGTAAAATGTTCCTAAGTCGAAGGCATTTCAATTATTCCACTGTGCAGCCTACCAGCCTGCCTTGTCAATCCTCTCTGTTTGCTCACAAAGACTCAACTTCGCCGTTCCCCTTAAGCACGACGAGCAGCTCCAGAAGCGCTCCGCTACTGTGTGCACATATTTCTCCATAAAGCCCCTATTAAAGAAACCTTTGGCCTGAGTGGGACCAGAAATAAGGCAACATGGAACACTTCTCTGCTGTTTAATTTGGGGGCTGAGTTTAACCAAAGCTTGTTTCCAAAGCACTACTAGTTAAAACTGTAGACGGACTCAATCAAATTAGCAGCAGAAGATGCCACGCCAAGAGGCCCACGAGCCAGCAGCTCCCACAGCAGCACAGCCACAAATACTTACCCAGCATCGGTACCAAGGGCAGCCCCGGGCGTGCGCGGCTTTTGGGAATGATTTTTTTGACCTTTTGTATTGGCAGCAGCAAAGCTCACGAATAAACGATGAAACTGCTAAACGCGGAAGGGAGATCGTTGTGTGGCCTTGATAGCGCGTACCAGCCACCGCTACCCGTTGCCAAACATCGTTCAAGCCCACGCAGGTCACTTGGCTTCTCCACACAGAGGCAATGCAGGAATGCTGTACGGCAGTGTTTGTACCAAAGCCCAGCTTCGCAGGAGCGTAACGGAATAGCTTTACCTTACCGGGAAGGGAAACACTTTCATTCCAAAAGCTTCAAGCTTCAAGTAGGCGAGCCTGCAACCTGAACTTGCAGGCACTGCCTGAGACAGTGTCTTCACTGAGGTCACAATATACACGTTTCTCCATTACAGGCAAATCAAGTAGTAGACGGTGTTATCAAAGCTCAGAAGAGATTCAGTAGTAGAGGAAACCAAACTAAAATACTATTATTTAGCAGCCATCTGTAAACGCCAAGGGTGCCTAACTAGGGTGCTCTATTGCATTTCAGCAAATTTGCTGATGACTTAATACTACAAGTAACTTGATTGTGCTTCCTTGACTGATATTAATGATTCTGGTGCACTTCCTTCATGTTTCTCATTAGGACTTTGAAACAAGAACAGACACTGTACTTCTCTGACATACGACTGGAGGGGATGTCCCTCAAACTCTGGAGCACTGAGAGAAAGACTGCTCCCAAAAATCTTTCCCAGGTTTCCCACACAGTTCTAAGCAGCCAGACCCTGGCAACAGAATCAGTGTCATATGGATTAAGTTAAGCATACAGTGCAGCCAACTAGTAAAGCTAATAACCCACATGATTTCTTATTGAATCCTGCCTATTTAATATAAGGTGCTGTCTAATAATCTCAGGTATGAACGCTAAGGTTGAAAGAAGTCGACCTTGCAGGAAGACACGGCCTGAACAGTCAACTCCTCTTTGCCACCCTTCACAGCCACGCAGAGTTAAGGCCACCCCACTCGCACTGCAGGCAAGTGCAATAACCAGAGTCCTTCTCCACCACCCAGCATCATTTGACAGCTCTGACAAAGAGCAACTTTACCTCGGCTACAGCGAAAGATGATGTCGGGATACCCACTTGTGCTAAGCTTGCAGAGGGCACACATAAGATAAAAATGCATCTATTTGATTCTTAACAATGACTTCTTTTGGGTGCAAGTTATGTGGCAAGTAATGAGCCAGAGACATCTCCCAAGCATCCACAAAGTGCACAGGAATTCCTGAGAACATTTTCCTCATGACAGAATCAAGCTGAAAGGAATACCAGTCACTGTTAAAGAGGCTCACTTCTGGCCCCAGCTCCTGAACATTAGCAGTTCTGATGATGATTAAAGTCTTGGGGCTGCGATCCAGCAGCTGAGTAATTGATCTCCGAATGTTCCTCAGCCGCCGGATATACACTTCCACGGGGAAGGTGCTGAAGTGGGACCATATCGTTATGGCTATCACGGTGTTTCGCCCACCCACTATGCCGTTCAGCTCATTGGCAATGTAGCGCAGCTCACTGCTGAAGACCGTTGAAAAGCGAATGGGTGGCCCATGACAGCGGAACTTCAGTAGAATATTGTGCTTCAGGTCCACAGACATGAAAGGGCCCACGTTCTTTGGACTCCCCAAGTTAAATTCCACCAGATCTGAAAAACCAAGAGCAAGCATTAGCAAAAGACGACGTAAGAGATTAACATTGTCAACACGACACTAAGACCACAATGCAAAAGTAGCAGCAGATGAGAAATCTGAACATAATGCTAAGAACTCTAAAATTAAACAGAAGATGAGCGCCATACATGCACTGGCTGCTTATTTCAGAGTGAAGGTTATGGGTGCTGAAATCTGCAAAACAGCACACTACAACTTCACAAGGCTGTCAACGCCTTGTCCAAGTTTCCCAAACTATTTTCTTCTCTCTCATAAAAAAGAAATATTCCAAACACACTCTTTCAGTCTTCGTTCTGGTTGCCCTTTTGAGAATCCTTCTGGCAACTTTAGGACTCCGTTTGAATAAATTCAAAGATGACTCCAGCTCCTCATTGAGGAGTCTCAAAGTCTGTGTTCCAGCACATTAACTGCTTTAGGGGGAAGGGGTGCAGGAGGAGTATCTAATTGGCTACTGAAATTCTGTTAAGTTAATAGAAGAAAGGGCCCAAACCCAACCAACAGTAACACAAGTCATTTGCTAATTGATTCCCAAGTCATTCTTGGGACTGGGATGCTACAAAGCCGTACATGGCACCTGATGTGACACTGCTTCCCGGGGTGGCCACCTTAACTCACAGCCACAGCAGCGGTCCTCTCTGGTGAAACATTTTACAAGGGCAACCCTGCAGATACCTCGTGGCCCTGTTTCCAAGGCCTACGTGTTTCCAGTGTCTGCTCAAACATTTGACTAACTGCCTTTCTGCCAGCACTTCCAATGATTCTTTGTCTTTCCTCTTCCTTTGTTTTGTTACTGCCATTCAGTAACATCATTTCTGTGTCTGAGATGTGAGACATAAAGCTTTGCAAAAGTCTTTAAGGACAAAATCAAATTAAAAAAAAAAATAATAACCTGGGACAAATGCTGTCAGATATTCAAACCACTGCCTTATTGTGGAGTCTCCAAACAAGTGGATTACTTTTCCTTGTAAGCAATTGGTTATATCATCTGACTTGTTAAAGTGATGGATCCAGTGTATTCTGGACCTCCACTGGTCTTCATGGTAATAACCAGAAGGGGAAACCGTGGGATCTTCAGCTCTGTCCATACTGCTTAAATCTGGAAGAGAAAAATTCTTTGAAATTAACATACAACAGAACCAACCGCCATGACCTCTGTGGACATACAGCCAGTGATGTATGAACATCGTCCCTAGTTTAAAGCGAAAGAGTATGATGTAATGTATAGATTCAAAAGCTCCACACATCACACTTGTCAGCCCGAGTATTGCACCCTCTATTTCTGCAGCAGAAACCTGCAGCTGCTGACAGATGAACAGGTATAGTTCGACCTGGTTTAAATTAAATGGTAACTCTGACGATAAAGTAAAACATAATAAGTATCTGACATCTTCCATACTTAGACAGAAGCGCTAAATTGTGGATGATTGCAAAAGGAGCACAGGCAGAAAGCTCAGCAAAGCCCCCTCTCTCCCCAGCTGGGAGGGACCCCAGGACCCCCAGCCCCTGCGCCTGCCCTGCCAAAGTGTGCTGCCCCCCAACCCAGCGCCCAGCCTGCCACCAGCAGCGCCCCTGCGCCACCGGGGCACAGCCCCACAGCACCACCCCACCGCTGCAGGACACCACCAACTGCAAGGTCACAGCCTGATACCACTCAAAAAAATAATTAAAAAAAAAAATCCATCTATGGACTAGCACCCCAACATGCCTGCTCCAGCCACGCGGGCTGGAAGCGTGAAGTCAGCATCATGAGGACTCCAGAGCTAGGAAATGCCAGAGCTAAAGCTGTGACTGAGAGTTTTATATGTGCCCTTTGACTGTATGAATTATGGGAGTCTAAAGCCATGGGTCCCACACTTTCTCTCTGCTACCTAGCCCCCTCCCCTTTTACTGCCTGGGGTAGGCAGACCCTTGAGGAGCCATCAGACTACCCCAAGGAAGCTCTGCCCTGTAGGATGCTTATTTTGCTTGCAAAAACCATCTGACATCTTGCGGGCAAGTGCCAGAGATTACAGGAAGAGAAGCTGCACCTCGTGGTTACGTCACTCAAACTCAGCCACATTTCTCTCGTATCCAGCGCGACACCAGTACGTGGCAGTTCCGTGGGTGGTTAGCAGTTCCCCCTTTCACCACGCAGGCATTCAAACACGCGGCCTGAGCAAGCACAGAGCTGCTCCCGGGCACAAACAAGCAGCTGTTTAACCACTCTTGCCTGCAGACTGCCTGTCAAGAACAGCCCCTGCCCTGTCCCGGCTCGCAGCTCTTTGGGAAAGCACACAGTGCCACGGCCAAAACCGTGCCAGGGACCAGCCTGGCTACGCAGAAGCACAGGCAGCAGAATTCCAGGGCACAGAAGCATCCTGGACAACACAGGTGTAACCAAACTCTAAACACCCAAAAAAAGAAACTATGAGCATCTTTGAACACCCATTCCTAACAGGCATTTTTGACCTCACTGTTACTTATACAATATTCTCCGTGTCTTGCATTAGTAGATCTTAACCTCCTTAGACCTCACAGGGACACTGTAAAAAGCAAACCACTATTATGTTTGTATGACACAAAGATTGTAAAACTGTGAGTACCGCAGGAAAAGCCATTAGAAAATTTTATCTTTGGATGACTGTTTAAATCAGGCAACAGGGGCAGTGAAAGGAGAAAA
This sequence comes from Microhierax caerulescens, assembly GCA_035590215.1. Classification (NCBI taxonomy): domain Eukaryota; kingdom Metazoa; phylum Chordata; class Aves; order Falconiformes; family Falconidae; genus Microhierax; species Microhierax caerulescens. The sequence continues at coordinate 120,310,619 of JAVJGJ010000014.1, forward strand.
AAAAAAAAAAGAAAACAACTAGTAATGTTGACCCATCCAATATACATGAAACAGGAATCTTACAAAGAAAAGGAAAAAAACCTCTGTATGGCCATGTAATTAAAGACTAATTCATAATGTGAATTCACAACTTCAGTTCATTTGTTTCTTAAGTTTTGATGTAAAAACATTTTAATTTTTTACCTTTTAAGTTGTTTCTTAGGCTACACATATATATAAAAAAATGGTACTAGAACAGCTTCTTGGTGCCTCCCACTAAACCCAACAGCAGCATTTCAAGTCTGCGTATAGTACCATACCAGTTTTGCTCCAGAATTCAGAAAGCCATTACTTTTGAATTTAGTAGAAGAGGGTAAAACCTCCAATCTGAATAGTTACAAACCAAGAACAGAAGTAGAAGCTTGTATTTCAGAAAAATAGTTTTAAAAATCAACTTGATCTACATTTACCCCCAAAAAGAAAGTTATGTGCAAAGACAGCAACAGCAGAAAATAAATTTAAGTGTGCCATCACTTCTAACAAATCCATTCCTCCATGAACATTATACCAATGTATTAAGTTTATTTATTCAGAGACAGTTCTGCTTAGCAGGAATTCCCCTGAGGAATACTGTGCTATTCCTATCAACCCCTTCTAACCCAGCACTAATCCTCAGGAAATGCAAGCAGGCTTTGATCATCCCTAACTCCTAAAGGAAGGGTTATATAATTAAATTTCAAATTTGCAACAGTTTCTGCAAGGAAATACATAAGATAAAACAAGCAACAAGAACCCTGCCATCTAAACGATCTGGAGAAAGAAAGGGGGCAAGTGCTGCTGGCCTAATAGCAGCACTCTCTTTTTGCAGCGAACAGCAAATCTAAGCACAAGAAATGCTGTAGGCTGCTTTCTGTTAAGATGTTACTGCTCAGGTCAGGAACTCAACCTTAAAGTCTCCTAGATCTTATAAAAACCCACATCTGAAATGCTTTCAATTAAGAAGTATTTCTCTATGCATTGTATTTTTGTATAGATACAAAAGATGTATCTATACTTTATGCAGGCTTGTCAGGGGCATGAAAAGCATGCACGTGGATATGACAGACAAGATAAAACCTCTGAGTTCAATTAGCATGGGCTGTCTCTGTTCTGGTTTTAGGGTACAGAACAACTCTGTTCTGGTCCACAACTGCAGGTGCTGACATCCTGTGGCAACACAAATGATAGCAATACTTAAATGAAAATTGTCAAAATCTGTTAGACAAAATTATTTAACAAAGAAAGAAATTAAGAAAGGCCATACAGCTGGTTTTACTCGATGAACTTGAGGTTTTGGCGAGCAGTTACTGTAAGATGTTTTACATCTCTGAGTAAATGCTGGGGGAAAAAAAAAAGACACGTTTGGCAAGAGAACAAACACTTTTTAAAATTATTTTTTGCTAAAAAGTCTCATTTATGTATGTAATTTTAGACAATTTTGCTCTTAATAGTGAACTTATATTACAGCTGACACCCAAAAGCCTTCATCTTCTCAATACAAATTCTGTACAAATTTCTATTCCATGCTACAAAAATAAACAAATCAACTATTACCTCATGCCTGTTGTTCTTTTTATGACTTTAATGATGAATTAAAAACAAGAATCTTAAAAAGTTCACTTTACCTGTAAATACCTTGGGCTTTACAATCACTGAATCAGGTCCACTGGACAGTATCGGCCTTTTGATATTCACGTCGCTTGAATAAAAAATAATAATAATAATTTTATTTGTAAAAATCGCTGTGAACTTTGAAAGTAATATTAATCCCTTTTTTTTTTTCTTAATCCACTTCAAATAAGTACATAGGACTTGCCCTAAGAACTTTTAACTTTAGTTCCCAGAGCTGAATTCATTCTGTGTCGATTTCCTCAGGACCGCTATCGCTATTCCGCATCGGAATCCAAAACCTGCCCACACCGGGACACAGACCCGGCGCCCACTTCAGCTGGCCCAGAGCCAGGCAGAGCTGCCAAGCTCTCGGAGCTCTGCAGGGAGCTGGGGGTCTCCCACAGCGAGGGGAAGCACCCGGCTTGTGGAGCATGTACCCCTGCCAGGAGACACAGCACCAAAGGGGCACGCTGCCGCGGCAGCTCCCGGCCCTGCCAGCGCTGTCCGTGCTTGTGGTGAAAACGTATTAAATTGATTACTGCTTGGTCTTTAATTAGGGACCGCTTCACTTGGACAGCGAGCTCAGGCTGCCCAAGGACAACTTTAATGAGCAAGTGGGGTTTGTCCTGAGCCCCCTGAAAGAGCTGGCTACAAGCAGGGCCATCCAGACAGCAACACCGGCGGCTGTCACTGTGTCACCGGTAAGGGCACCGCGCGCGGGCGTCTGGCCAGCGGCCCCGGCGCGTGCGAACCCTGCGAAGCGTGGGACTGCGCTCAGCTGAAACGTAGCCCTTTACATACACCAGGTGTGTAAACTATTTTTGGTTTTCACCGAGTATAAAGGCGGGCCAGAAGCCTCACCTCCGGGTGGACGCACCGTGTAGGAATTCTCCCAGTTCCCGCGAGATTCCTGGCACTGGGTGCAATGGGGCTCCCAGCCAAAGGGTGGGCCTGGTGATGTGAAGGTGCTAATTGGTGATGTCTCCTCCTTTCCTTGGTCTCTGTAACGCGGCGCAGTAATGATCCGATGCTTTGCTCCTACTGCTCTTTTATCATATTGCATGCTATTTTTCCTTTATTACAGTGTAAAAATAATAAACGGCGTTTATTCATGTATTTGACTTGGAATCCATTTCTGCTTGGTATCCACTCAATTAGCAAAACAGCCTGTCTCAGTACACACCTTCACGGAGGCAGCCACGGCCTTCAGCCGCCGCAGTGCCACAGCCTGCCCAGCACAGCAGAGCTGGCAGCAGCCCGGCATCGCCACCAGCAGCTCCAGCTCTAGGTGAGGCCAGTGCCCACCACCACCAGCAGCTCCAGCTCTAGGTGAGGCCAGTGCCCACTGCCCAGCATCGCCACCAGCAGCTCCAGCTCTAGGTGAGGCCAGTGCCCA
>JAVJGJ010000014.1:120313743-120325588 GCA_035590215.1 Microhierax caerulescens
CCAGCAGCTCCAGCTCTAGGTGAGGCCAGTGCCCACCACCACCAGCAGCTCCAGCTCTAGGTGAGGCCAGTGCCCACCACCACCAGCAGCTCCAGCTCTAGGTGAGGCCAGCACCACGTGCCCTGCCTCTGGGGAGACGGTGGCACTAGCCAACGGCCAGCCCACGTCACAGCTCCCCAGCAGTAAGGTCCTCCAGCCGGACAGCGATGTACTGAGTAGAGGAACAAAGCTCATCCCCCTAAACACCGCGAGACCTCAGAAGTACTTGTTGGTGAACGCCAGTGAATCCTGATCATTTTGTGCTGGCCACGTACCACTCCTGCACAGCTGTGCCAGGTTTAGTACTAGACTCTCATTCTGTCCCTCATTGCTCTTTTGAAAAGAATCTGTCTAATGTTTTTCATCATTTAAGAAATAAATTATTTGGAATTTCTCTAAGCCATTTCAGTTGAGGATCTCAGAGCTGAATTAAAAAAAAAAAAACCAAATGCAAAAAACAAAGAAGAAAACAAAACATTAAAAATTTTCCCACTCCCTTTTGGAAACATCACCAATCAGCCTCAGCCACGTTTTACAGGTGAACTGCCCGAGGCACAACAAAATCTAAAGACACACTTACAAACTTGGTAAGGAGTAGCCAAACCCCAACTCCACTGGTATTTATTCTTTATTTCTGCTCTTCAGTTACAAACATGCACACATACTTTCCTAATTAAACTATTTGGAGCTGCTGCTCTAAAACCTTTCCTAATTTAAGCCTGCAGTGGGGATACTGCTGAAACACTTTCCTTCAACCTCTTTTTTGAACAAGGCAGTAGCCTACAACTACAATTCTGACACTGCGCAGCAGCTAACTTTTTCTAATTTCAGCTGAGGGTAAGTACATACAGAAGCAGTTCTATCCATCTATCCACACACTAAGAGAAGTTTGTTGTTTTCCTTTAAAATGCTGGATGCAGAAGAAAAAGACAACTGTGAAACTAACCTGGTTTGACATTTTATACAAGTATGCAGGGATCATTTCCGCTTGCAAAGGTATTGCTCAGCAGTTTGTTCTACCATGTGTTTTCTTCTTAATTAAGGACTTAAAATTATCCCTAAGATTTGAAAGTCGTACTGAGCAACAAGGAAGGCATTGCATCACATGTATGATGACTTTTACTGAGGATAAAAGCAATTGATATTTTGTGCAAAAATAGATCTAAAGCCTGGACCTTTTTTAGGTAGTTCAGATTTGGCCAAAAATACATCTCAAAGCACCATTATTGGTATTGCAAGCATAGGTGTGGAAACAGAAAATGAGGAAACAGACCCCCAAACCACCACCAGATTTAGACAGCATGCTCTTGTGACATTTAGCAGGTGCACCAGTGTTGAATTCAAAGCACAGAGAGAGAGAACTACACTCCAAGTTTCTTCAGTTTAAGAGTCCTGTGCTCCTGCATGGCTGAATGGAGGGGAAGAGATGAATCAAACACCTGCTCCTGCAGATACACACCTTCTCTAAGGCAATCTGTCATATTCCAGCTGTAACCTAAAGTTTGTCTTTAAAAATATATATATATTTCACTGAGTACATATAAATTTAACAACATACCTTTGGAAAAAGAGGCTTTCCTCTTGTGTCAGAAGACCTTTCTGATATCCACCCTTGGCATGGCTGATTCGGCTGGCACAGGGCAGTTTTCGAGGCTTATAGCAGAACCACGGCTCACCCGTGTAGAGATCTGTGAAATTACAGACCGGGAGATCTCCAGGCAAGCAAACATTGCACTCGGTGGTTTCCGAATACCTCCCAGACTTGAACGAGCTTTTGAAGTAGACCCTGTCTGGCCTTTCTTCTCGTAAACGCAGGAGGACTTGGATTGCTTCACTCGGATGCACAAGTGACACGGAAACTTTGACCTCTCCTGGCCAAAGTAAGGTAAAGAAGACTTTGTAGAGGCCATTCTGGCAATCTACAATCCTTCCTGTTGCTCCAGCTTTCAGCAGAGGAGAGTGAATTCGTGCCTGCAGGTAGTCTCCGCCATACTGCTTGGGTTGTCCTTGGAAATCCTTCATGCGGACGAGTACCTCTAACTGATCACCCACCTTGAAGAACCCGCCGGCTTTCACAATCACAAAGTCGCTATGTGCAGGATCAGTGCTCTGTAGAAAGGTGATTTTGCCATCAGGGGGTTTGGGCCACTGTATTGCAGCAAGCAACGATTCCTGTTCCGCCTGGTCTCTTTTGGACAAAGTCTGCTGCTTATAGCCACAGTAAGGCTTCCTGGTAGTTTTGGTTGTCTGTGACAGAGAACGTTGGACATTGTTTTCCGTTATCCAATTTGACCCTGAAACCGTGTCATCATCCAGGTGCTGGGGAAGAAAAAGATTACCTGAAATGGTGCTGTTACATGAAACGCTGTGAATAACAGATGCTTTGTCAGGAAACGATCCCAAGAACTGGGCTTTGCTTTTTACAGAGCTTTGAAGCTGACCAAATGAAGCAGCTTCACTACAAGACACAGATCTATTACTCTGACCATGGTCTTTCTACAGCAACAGGCACTCAACCTGTGGTTACTCCGCTCTGGCAAAGAGGCTTTTATAGAAATTAGGTCCAATATTTCCCATGGCAGTATTCTGGCTACTGTAAATACCATCAAAGTGAAAAGAATTACGAAAGGTTGTATGATTAAGTAATAATCACGTTTCATTTTCTTACTGTAGTAACATTTTAGCCTTTGAGCACAATGAGGTCTAATGGCTACCCAACACAATGCAAGGAAATAGGGTTTCTTCGAGATGTTACACTGCACATGAAGCTGATGCACCCCCCTACACACGCCTTCGAGAGAAGTCTGCGGCATGGAGCAGCTGCAGTCATTTATCTGGTCACATTCACATCGCTTCTTATCTAGTTATCTGAAAATTGGGTTTCCCTGTAAAGCACAGACTGGAAGAAATGAAATAAAAAGGAATGCTTCAGGGGCAATGGATTAATGAACTGGTAGGCAACTGCAGAGATACCATCTTCTTCATGACAGCACCCAATTTTGCAGGTTTGCATTATGGAAATTTAAAAATATAGCACAGTCTAAGATGCCAGAGCTACCTGTTGGATTTCTAATCAGCAAATCCAAACTTACACCTCAAATATGCACAAAATCAGCAATTAATGGGTACTTAATTATCAGGTCATGTAGTGTAACTTATCCATACTTGTACTTCATAGTGAAACAAACTCATTTTTCAAGCAAAGACTAAAATTATATCATGTACCATTCACATGACATCAGCAAATATTCTAGTTTAGATTTGAAAGGTTGCTGAAAAAGTTAATACCACACATCTGCAATTTTTTAAAAGATCATTGTACTCACCAATATCCTCATGCTTTCCATTTACTTCCCCCATAATTAACTGCTCAGTAATGTCATAAAATACGCAGTGCTTACATTAAAGCCTAATTTATGGCTATAAACCCTTCTTAATCCGTTAAAATACCACCTAGAGTACATGTACCTACTAAGCAGTTTCCTCCCACCTCCGTACATTTCATTTGATTTTGCCAGTATATTAAAGTAATGTCACAGAAATTTAATATATTTTTTTAGAAGAAAGGTAAACCTAGCAAGCAATAGAAATGCACAGGACTTTGAAGCCTGTTATGTAAGAAGTTGGTTTTGATCAGCCAAGGGTAAGAGGATAATGAGCACACTAGGATGTAGGATGGATACACAGTATCTTCTCTGTTTGATATCCATGTTAACTGTAAAACCTGAAATTGCAAATTGTTACATTATAACTATAAAGTGTGAATTGCCGGGTATCCACAGATACACAAAATGTTATTACCACAATAGAAGCTTTGCTTCTGGTTTACATTTCCAACGAGGGTTTAACAGATTTTCCCTGAAGGCCATCTGAGATAATTCATAATTATTTCTATTTTCCATCACAGCAGGCAAAACCACACACGTACCGTGGCATATCACTTTTATTAATCCAGTAAAGTTCAGGCAAAGCTGAGAATGAATCTCAGGCATGCTGCTTCTTTAAATCTTGCCTACACGCATCCTTGAATTAAGCCAAGTTTCTATTTTTGGATACCTTCACAACTTCTTCATTTCACTTGCTCATGCATATACATAACACAGAAAATAGTGCACAGAAGTACTTTTTAAAGTTAGCTATATATTTTGATGCACCCAACAAGCTTGTGACCATCTCTCAGTCAGCAAAAATATTTAAGCATTTTCCTAAGGAGGGATGAACAGGAAGAATATGTGTACTTGATTAATTCTTGTGTCCAGGGTAAGCCCTCAAGAGAAAGTTTCTATATTTTCACTGGTTCTTCAGTGGTCCGTACTTTAGGTCAGTGTGTGTGGCACAGGAAAAAAAAAAAAAACACCTTTCAAATGAAGAGGAGAGATGGCTACCCAAGAAGGCCTTGAAACCAGACCTATCACTATTTTTAACCTTCTCGAAATTTCTTCTGGGTTTTTAATGCAGCCTTTCTGTCAGAGATGCGGATGTCGTTCACGGCCTTCCTGCAGGCTCTCCAAGGGCGTACCTATGTCTTTCAGTGGGAAAGCAGGCAGAGAACACCAGCCCACAAACTCGTATTCAGAAACCAGAGCAGATCTCTCTAAAAGAGTCCACCCACACAGCCTTTTTAGCAAAGCGCAAGGCCAAAGCTCTTCTCTGCAGCTGAGGTCCAGACGAGCGCTGTCACTTCAGCTCCAGCATCTCCAGGTTAGGACCCATTCAGCAGAACTGACCATACCACAGATACCCTCTTGGCCAGTCTTCAAGGCTGGGGGGTGGGGGGAAATCTCCATGAAGGTAAACCCAGAGCTTCTTCAACATCCTGAAGGACCATTCTTTCTCTAACATCCTTGTTCATCTTTACAGTCCTCTCCCAAGCCCAAACAGGACCATGTATTATAGCAGAATTATAAGTTTACGTGTGAAAGTAAACTACAGCACATAGGCTACTTACAGGAGAAAATATTACAGAGATTCCTTTTTCCAGCTAAGGCAGGGAAAGCATCAGAGTCCAATATACCAAAGATCTTTGACCGGAATAGGAAAGCTTTCCAAGCCATCTTCTTTTCTTAAGTGCTTCCCCAGGCTCACCCCCAAACAGGTGCTCCAGTTCCCCTACCCCTGCGGACACTCCGGGTTTGCCCTGAGGCAGACTGATGCCTCAGTCTGTCCCCTCATCATTTCCTACCCCCATCTCTCACTGGCTCTTCCAAATCTCTCCAGGTCCTGCATGTGAAGAAGTCATACTGAGCCCATGCAGAACCGCAGGTTCTCTACTCTAGTTAGTAATCAAAACAAAATAGAATTCAAGTAAGGCAGATAAAGAACATTTCTCAAGAGTCCTCTTCCTTTATGACACATATTCTTTTCATTTTTAATACAGTCTCCACATTGAACGACACTTGCCCTGCTTTGCTTATTTCCATAAATATACCACTCAAGGTCTCTGCTCTGTTTTTTTATTTAGTTTTGTTTGGGTTTACTTCTTTTTTTTTTATTATTATTTGCTGCATTCTGAAGTTAACCAGAACCCAAATCCGACCACAAAGTAATTTAATGGATGCCTGCCAATTAATGCAGGCAGGACAGAACAGATTACATGTCAATTAAGCACAAACAAATCCTCAAGCTGTTCCTGGTCCATATGAGATGTCATAGAAAGGGAAAGAGGGAGCTGTATTTTCAGAATTAATAAAATTTTCAGCTCAACTACTCAGCTCTTAGCATTCTCACTACCAGCTAAGGAAAAATTAGATACAACATAGTCCCACCCAGGCAATCATGCTCTCAAAGACATTCTAAAAGAATCACAAGGTACTTGGTTAGACCTGCAATGAATAAATGCAATAATGCTAGTGGCTGATAAAAAATGTTGGGTATTTCAATTGCTGCTGAAAAGGCGGAACTCCACCTCAAAGCCCAGTATTATCTTCCACCAGCTGTAGTTCTTAGCTTGGCCTAGTGCATTTGGAACAATTGCTGTAAACCTGCATCCGTATGGGAAACATCAGAGGAGATTCCCAGGAGGCAGGCATGGGGGAGAAAAAAATTTCCTGTTTGCCCAACAGTCTCAATTTATGCTGCAGACAATATCTGAAACTGAACAAATACTGATTACTGTAAGGTCACCCATCTTATTTTCAGTAAATTTACACTTTAGGTACTTTATCCCTATTTGTTGTGTAAGGCATGAGATCAGTTCACTGTCTTTACAGTCTCATGGCACTGAGTGGGTGCTAAGTTACTCTAAATGTCAAAGACAAACCTAAAAAGCCATCACCTGACAGACAAATGTTCCAGCAATAACCCAAAGAAGATGATGCAGTTATCTTTTGTAGGCACCTGCAATTTAGCAGCAAGAATAAAAAAAAAAAAAAAAAAGCCACTTTGTTACATAGTTCTTTTGTTCAGTTCCAGCTGTTTGATTCCACATACCATTCCTTCGTCCTTGCAAGAAACTTCCCCTCTCCCCACACACCACTATTTCGAAGTGCTTTTAAATAAAAGAATTCTCATAACCAAACCCAAAGTGGTTCTGTTGCTCTAAAGGCAATTGGTACAAACATACAAACTCTCCCATATACTAAAGGCATGATGTTGTTCCTTGGCAACAACCTGACACTTTGGAAAATTATTGAACATTTTATCCATCTGGCTGTGTTCACAAAAAACGAAAATATATAAGAAAATTTAAAAAAACTTTTTTTTTCTGGTACTATAATGTAGTGGTCATCTGTTGACCTCAAGGGAGGAGTTACTCCATACCAAAAGCTAAATTAAACAGTAAGCAGGCTATCAAATATTTTGGAGACCGTTTGATTATTTATTTTCAAAAACAAGGTAAAAAACAGTCAAATTCTGACATGGGTAGGGCTGTTGAGAGGGTATCATTAATAGCTTAAGAATTCAAAAGGGAAGCCTGCAACACGACTGGTGAGGCTGCGCCTCAACTCCTGGGCTCAGTTTTGGGCCCCTCACCACAAGAAAGACATGGAGATGCTGGAGCATGTCCAGAGATGGGTAGCGGAGCTGGGGAAGGGGCTGGAGGACAAGTCTCGTGAGGAGCACCTGAGGGAGCCAGGGGTGTTCAGCCTGGAGAGAAGGGGGCTCAGGGGGGACCTTATTGCTCCCTACAGCCACCTGACAGGAGGCTGTAGCGAGGGGGGGGCGGCCCCTTCCCCAGTAACAAGCCATAGGACAAGAGGAAATGACCTCAAGTTGCACCAGGGGAGGTTTAGGCGGATATTAGGAAAAATGTCTTCCCTGAAAGGGTGCCCAGGGATGTGGCCAAGTCACCACCTCAGGAGTATTTAAAAGATGTGTAGATGTGGTGTTCAGGGACACGGTTTAGTGGTGGGCTTGGCAGCGCTGGGCTGGACTTTTAAAGGTCCTTTGGCTGGCCTTTTCCAACCTGAACAGTTCTGAACTACGAAAAAGTAAAATCCTAAAGGGAAAGAGTTGGGAAGCTAGCTAGGGACTAGCTGATAACTGCCTTAGCTCTTTAGCTTTAACCAGCTAGATTAGATGATCTGGGGATCAGAAGCATGTCTAGTGCATTTATTTAAACAGTCACCAACGATAAGCCCTCCTTCCAGAGCCTGAACAGATTTGATTATAGATATTCCATAAAAGCTCTCTAAGACTTACTGGCTTTGATCTCTGACTGAAAAGAATCAGCACAGATACCTATACTAGACTGCCAGGGAAGCTGTGACAAAGATGGAGACCAGTACCAGAGCAGTTCCATTCAGAAAAGACCACAAAAGGGATTAAAGTTGCATATTACAGCGTAAAGATTTACCAGCAACACAACACTTAACTGCCTTTGGAATATCAGATAGGTAAACATCAACAAAGCCACACAGATACTTCTCAGGAATAGTGGCAAGCAGCAGCACAGAGCAAACACCCATACTGCATTTTTCACCTCACACTTGAAGCTCTCCCAGAGCCCTTTTCTCTAAGACCAAAAAAATCCCTGAAAGAGACAACAAAAGAAAAGCTACCTTCAACATTACACAAAAGTGGTCACACTAACTCAAACCAAACGTCCATCAAACACAGTATTTGGATTTCCTGTCGCTTTCAACAGCAGGTACGCAGGAAAAGAATACATGCCAAACATATTTCCTCCTGAAAACTTAATCCGGTTTCTAGCACTTTATGGCTTAAAGACTTCTTAAACAACGGGGTTGATATATTTAAGATTTAGTACCCCAACGGGTTTTTCTTCTATGAATTCATCCAGACTTTTTGAATGCAGCTACACAGTCTTACTGCAAGGACCTCTGCAGCTTTGCTGCAGTGTATAAAAAGCCACCCCTGCTCCCTTTGAATTCAGCGTCTGCAGTTTTTATTTAATGTCTCCACTAGTACTGAAATAGGTAACAAACACTGATTCTTTAGTTATTGATCCTGAGTCACTTGTAACTTCAGACCTTTCAAACCTCTTCCTAACCCTTACCTGAATCTCTTCCAATTCAACTAGATGTTTTTTGGGGGTGAGAGGGGATTTGTAAATATGGATCATTTCATTTGGGCATCACTAGCCAGGAGGGGGGGAAAAAAAAAAAAAAAAAAGACACTGCAAACAAGACACATACAACTTAAAAGCATAAAGCAATTACTGATTGGTTAACATGGATAAAAGATCGCTATAATTTAATGAGGTATTAGGCTAAGCATTATTATGCTCACCCACCAACTGCCGCACCGCACAGCCTGACCAGGCAGGCAGCTAGTGGGCACGGTCAGCCTCCCAGGCTCCCGCAGCACATCCTCACTGGTTTTATCTGTCCTGACTTTACGCTGGGGTTACTGGTCAGCCTCCCAGGCTCCCGCAGCACATCCTCACTGGTTTTATCTGTCCTGACTTTACGCTGGGGTTACTGACTAAGGCAGTTTGAAAGTACCTCTGCAGTAGCGTAGTACGGAAAATGAAGAAATAAATATGCAAGTCAGACACAGCAGAAGGAAAAAGGAAAGAGAAGTTGCATCAGTACAGGCTGGACGCCAGCTAGCCAGCTAACCGTTTTGCAGAAACAGATCTATGGATGCCGGTGGACAGAAAACTGCCCATGTGTCAGCAGCATAGTGTTGTAGCAAGGAATTAAGAAGAGCATAACCAGCTGATCGAGCACAGTGGTAATTCTCCTCAGCTTGACCTTGGTGAAGGCATACCTAGAACACTGAGCCTGGTTTTTGGACACCCCATACCAGAATCAAACTGGAGAGTCCAGCTAAGAGCCCCCAAGATGATTAGGGGGCTGGATTACATGACAGAAAGGAGACGCTAAGGGAATCTGACCTTTTTTTTTTTTTTTTTTAAAGACTGGAGAAGAACGTGAGGGGATCTAACTGCAGTTCTTTTGTTACCTAAAGGGGAGTTACAGAGCAACTAGAATCAGAAGTACATATTAAAAGGACAAGAGGTAGCTTCCACCTGCACATGAGAGAAACGTTCTTCCCTACGAGAGGGATGCAGCACAGCAACAGGCTGTGAAATCTGACCGCCCTCAAAGACCGTCAAAACGCAGCTCAGCAATACCCTGTGCAACCCAAGCTAACTGTGAAGTTAGCCCATTGAGGAGGGTGTGGGATTAAATACCTCCAGACATCCCTTCCAGTCTGAGTTTTCTGTGATTTCAAGTTGTAGCTAAATGCTGCCAGTCCCAATTCTAGCCTTACACTCAAAGAGGAACAATGCTTCTCAAGTCCTCTTGAAGAAGAAACAGGCTCCACTTACCTCTAACTGAAAAAAGTTATGGACCAGCACCACGATAGCCAGCGCTGCCATAAGCAGGCAGAAGATCTGCAGTCTGCACGAGTCACGCCACATTGTCCATCCGTGTCCTTCCCTCCCATGTTAGACGCTGCCATGACTTCCATTCACCACAAACGCGAATGTCATTTCGTCTCAGTAGTGCGCAAGAGGATTCAATTGACTTCCACTTCATTACTGCAGATGCAAATTTTATTTTAAACAAAAATTATATTAAGTCCCCAGAAGGTTATTAGAAGTGAAATAGAGTTTAACATTGAAAGCACATAAACGGCAGAACTTTGCACAGCAACAACGGGTACAATAGAACTGTTAAAACTGATCTTTGTGGCATTAATCTGAACAGTACTATTATGTCACTTAATTCTCTAGGGTATTTCAAGGCAAAACCTAATCCTAGAACCAGTCTCACCTGTATTTGAAACAAACAAAACAAAAAAAAAAATCAAAAGAAGAGTGTAAGATTTCTTTCGGCAATTAAAAAACCCACCCACCTGCCCTATTTCTCCATTAGGCCACACTGTCACCATCCAGCCATCATGAGCCCCAGACTTCCAGCAGAAACTTGTGGGTTTAGACATCTCCCTGGTTACCTGATTAGAGATTCCAGTAAGTTGTTATTGAAGACTAAGACCCAAGGTAAGATACAAGATATTTTCTCCTGTTTTCTGCTGGACAGATGGGAAAAAACCACAATGTATCTGTAAAACCTATCAGTTAAACAGGTGATATCTAACAGCTGAATGCACTAAAACTGAACTGCAGAAATTTTCTGTAACATTAGACTACATCCTCCCTGTTGGCTTTTTGATTAAAAAGAAAAAAACCTAAAACATTCCTTTTACATTCTGTTCTTTTATGCAGCTCTAATGGTAAAAAACCGTAAACTTCTGGGAAGAATGCAAGGTGTTGGGGTTTGGGTTTGGTGATATTTATTTTTTTAATAAGACATAATAATAGTCATAATTTTATTTTCAATAAATAATTAAATTAAATAAACAATTTCAATAAAATTTAACTTTCATGAGATACAGTTTTTGAAGTTGCTTGATAGCTGACCCATTATAAAATCATAGACTTGGCAGCCATTGACAAACAGTTCTCACAGCTTTAATGCTTGTTCATTTTGACTCTGGCATCTTCCTTCTTCTCTAGAGGGAATTTTGACAATTTTGAGACAGTCATTTCACAAGCGAGAAGAGTACCTGTTCCTGCAGGAGAAGCTCTAAACTTGGAAACAGGCAGCAGATGGCAAGGAGAGACAGGCAAAAGACACCAATCTCTTCAAACCCAATATTCCCAAAGCAGCGTTACTCATACTACCATTTACCAAGCGCAGAAACATAATCAAACGATCAGATAAATTCTGTGTTACTTTCTATAAATAGTATAACTGAGAAGTTGCACTATTTATTAAGACTATATAAAGAAAGCTGTGTAAATTTAAATGAAACATAACGATACATTAAATGTCAAAATTAGCTAATTAAATCATTCATTAAATGGACATAGACTAGAAAACTGAAATGTATTACTGGTATAACCAGGACAGTCTTGAAACAGACTGCACATGAAATCATTTCACAAGGATTATAGGGATTATAAATCCAAATGCTTTGCTGAGAATTACAGAGGTCATATTTCTGATTGATAAGCAGGCACCGAAAGAGCAATATGTCCATTAGAGCAAAAGCATCAAACTGACAAAATGCAACAAGAAGGCAGCATTGCTGGAACAGCTCTGCACTAATGCAAAGTATTAACTTTGTATAAAATGTCAACTTGAGTTTTAAATGGTAACTGGTAACACATACACCTAAATACATTAAAACAAAAAAAATTAAGGCCATAAACGACCACTTGAGGAACAGAAACACATTAGAGAAAAGGGGAATTTCCAGTTTTGTTGCTGAGAATTCTCTTGCAGTCACTGCAGAGCACAGGACACTGAAAATCAATGAAGGTGATTCCCTGCACCGAAGGCAGCTGTGGAGGCGACCCCCGCTTACTGCTGCTCAAGCCCCCCAGGGT
>JAVJGJ010000014.1:120333884-120351989 GCA_035590215.1 Microhierax caerulescens
TAAACCTGTCATGGAGTACAATACAGTCGACATCTTGCCTGCATCCAGCTGTGTCCCGTCTCTTCATTCATCGCAATAAAAGCTGGGGAAGGAGTGGGGAGATGCTCCAGCCTCTGTCTCCCAAGTCCCCGTGGAGCACGCTGACGCTCCCGCTGCCCTGGCTGCGCACCACCTGCCCATGGGAAGGAGCGAAGGAAGAATTCCTTGTTTTGCTTTGTTGGCACACGTGGTTGTTGCTTTACCTATTAAACTGTCTTTTTTCACTTTTACTTCACTGACCCTCCCCTCCCCCCTGCCAGCGGGAGCGAGTGAGCAGCACTTAGTTGCCAGCTGTGGTTAAAGCACAACTGCAGGCAGAGGGGCTGCGGGCAAGGAAAAAGGGGAAAGCCTTGAGCAACCCCCAAACCCTACCAGAAACGGCCTGGGCTGTGTCTGGAGAGGCCAGCACTCCTCGGTGCCTGACAACAGGCACCATCGCCCCGAGGGGCACGTCAGCTCCGTTGGCCTCAATGCTCCTAGACCGAGGAACATGCTGGATCGCTAGCAAGACTTGTGGTGGTCACACGCACCTTTCCAGACCCACACGTTATGATGGAGCGTCGCAAAGGGACGTACCTGAACACGTCCTTACGTACAGGCAAACCCCGCGCCAAGCTACAGGCAGAAAAGAACGAGCCCCCCCAGTGACATGGACGAAGCCCATCTAGTAACATCGGTCAAGATCTCTCGCCTCCACAGGACAGCACAAAGTAGCGTCTCCTTCCACCTGCACCCCACAATCCTTCACAAACGCAGTACTACGGCTTGAAATCAATGATGCACTGGTGCAAGCTATAATTGGACACCGTGATTTGTGCTTTTGCAACTGTGTCAATACAGTAGAGGAAAAAAAAAATAAATCAATTTTCATACTCTAACAGCTAAGTGAAGGGGAAAAGTGCCTCACCTACCACCTGGGCATAACATTGCATAGAATTAACAGGGGTTTTTCAAACCACACCATCACACACAAAAGAAATTCAGCTCCTACATATGTAAGGATTTCAGCCGATGAAATTAAAAGCAATTATTTTAATTTCAACAAAATTGGGCCTGTCCCAATTTTAGGTAGTATTTATCCCTTTATTCTCCAACTCCAGCCAGAGATTTTAATGTCCAATCTTATTACAAATACAGGTCAAAACCAGGTCCAAAAGCAACCTTCAACCAGAGCTCCTGAAGTGTTATGGGTGCTACTCCACAACACACGGCACGTAATGGCACAGCTTTAAGGCTTTTACTCCAAGAGTAAAAAGTTTTACTCTGCTCTTTTAAGACTTGTGTCACTTTAGCTATGTCTATTTCTGTCTTTCAAATAGCTTCACAGAAGAGCAAGATGAGTCTCACTTAAAAACATCAGGTAATTTATTCAGCGTAACGAAGTGGAAACACATAGTTAAGAGTTAAAAAAGTGTCCCCTAATCTCCACATGTGAAATCAGAGTTAAGCAAACCAGAGTTGGGTCGGTGGGGTGTTGGGTCGGTTGGTTTGTTTTTGTGGGATTTATTTTTCTTATTTCTTTGTTTGGTTTTTGGGGTTTGTTGGTTGGTTGGAAGGGGTGTGTGTGCTGGTTGTTGGGTTTTTTTTTTTACCTTTGGCATGACTACCCTGCAGTAAAACATGACTTTCATACATGAACTGGACTGTTTGTCTGTTGAAGCCTGAAAGATGTGGGAGTAGCCTTCATTTATTTAAGCACACAGCAGGTATCTGACCAAAATAAAACAGTAGGAGAGGGAAAAACACACTTTGCAATTATAATTCTCTTCATAAGCCCACAGCCTGGATTCTCCTTCGGGTTCTGTACAGAATACTGCCACATCTTTTATTTTAAACACAGTAGGGAATCAAGAACATGAAAGAGAGGGCCAGTGATAGAAACAAAGGACTGCAGATCAGGAACACCAGTTCCAGTGGCATCTACAAATCCACTGCTGTGTAAGTTTCGAGTACCCTACCACACTTACTGTCTTCAGCACTGAAACAGTGCGCCATCAGACGCCTCAGTCATGAATGCTAACGCTTCCCTTGTCATCACTGCCTTGCTTTTCTAAGCTTTCCATCTCCAAAAGAGCCCTCCAAGCGTAAGACAACGACTATGAGCTGTAAAAGTCAGGATCAAGTACAAATCAGCATTTTCAATAAACATACAAATCATTTATTTAGAATTCAAAACTCAGAGGTACAAACAAAATATTTAAGAAACAATAAATCCAGAAATGTAAACACTTATAGAAAATACATGAACTGTACCAATTTAACCACCCACCATTCTTCACAGAAAATAGTGAGAAGCAGAAAGACAAATCAATGCCTAATTGTTCTTTTTTTCAGATTCTGGTTTAGAGGTAGAATACTACTGTGAAAGGCTCAACAAAACTTAGTTCAGTGGAATTACGCTACAAGTGAATTTGGCTCATATACTTATAAATGTAATGAAGCCAGAAAAGAAGTTCCTTATTGAAAGCTCTCATACACTAAAATTTGGTGTAGCACTTTCCAAGATATAAAGCACCTTTCCTGACAAATACTGTTTTATGCTTTTGTACGTAAAGGATCCTGTGCTTTTTCCATTGATGACATAAAGAAAGCACTTAAAAATAGAAAGTCGCAAGTTTTTGGCAGGCATATAGAAAGCAAGTGTTTTTCAGTAACTTGCCTTAGAAAGCCAAAGTGGGGAAAACCCCTGTAACTATGAAAAAAGCCTTTTTGAAATACTTCAGGAATCCTTACTTATTTGGGTGGCACAGTCCTCAAGGGAGGGGAAAAAAAAAAAAAAAGTTAATACAAGGTGGAGGGGCAGGGGGGGAAGTATCTTCTCCACTAGCTAAAAGCAGGTGAACTGGACAGTTTTTACATTTAATGTTAGTCGGTCTCTGCTAAATGCTATAATTCTATCCTCTCAAGAAAAGGTGTATCTGCATGAGACACACTTAACTCCAAATCTCCTAAAAAGTACCAAGCAGTCAAAGGAATGTATCTTCCATTTTTGTTCATCAAACAGCCTGCTACAAGTAGAAATTAAGGTTAGTGTTCTTCAGCACAATATATACAAATTCATAAAAAACAGGAACAATTTGCAGGCTTGGTGACATACAAACATTATTCAGAAAAAAACTCCAAACTTTTTATATACAGTCTGGCTGCTAAGTGCATTATTTAAATTACCGCATGCAAATAGATCTGTGGTTGTTTAAGGAACTGAACTATAAACAAATTCTAGGCTTCTGAGACTTAGTTTAAGGAGGACTTTCTCAAGTATTTGCTTTAAGATATTTGTGTTTTAGAAGCAATAAAATGAAGTTTGCAGTCCTAACACCTTCTTTCTTTGTGGTATAAGAACACTTTTGGAGATGTAAATAAGATAAAATCCCAATTTAGACAGCCAGTTCACAAGGACTCGAGCATGACCCTGCTTCTTTTACGACATGAAAGCAGAGTTAGGCTGATGTTCAGTACCTTTCAAAAATTTCCATCCTTGCCACACATACTTGGTTTACAAAATAGCACCACAGAGGAGCAGTCACTACAAAAATAAACAAACAAGCAAACAAAAACCTCAAAAAACCCCCACCACCAGAACCCCCAAAACCAACAAACATTACAGCTGCAACATTCATTCAGCAACTAAACATCCCATTCATTTAAGTGACAGGTTTTAGGTACTAAAACCAAGAGTTGTGAACATTAAGGTCAGTTCATTGAAGAAGGCAGAAACAGAAAGTTACTTACTGTCATTAATGAGGCACTGCTTTGTGTTTTTCTTTTGTAAAGAAGTTATCTAACAGAGGAATCAATACAATCCAAGTACCTCAAAAAAACTTTAAATATAAAATGTGAACGGGCCTGCTTTCATGATATTCTTCTACCTTTCCAAATACTACCTGGAACAGTATCTATCAAATACTATCTGCTGTAGAGAAAAATGCATTCTCGATTACATGGAAGATTGAAATGTGTCAACTACAAAAATAATTGGGAGAAAACAGAGAGCAATTATAAGAGAGCTGGCCTTATGGTTACAGACTAAACCTGAAAACACATCTATATGCATTTCCACCTTCCTCCTTGTCCCTAGCTTCAGAAAAGCAGGCAAAAGAGTAATTTCTGCCATAGACTAGCTGACACAGGTATGCACGTGCCAACCACCTCATTCGGGCAAAACTGCTTGTGTGCCACAGTTCAGGTAGTTCGTCTGAGCTACATTTAGCTGATTTTTCTGAAGCAAATCAAAGAAGCACTTGAACTATACTCACAGCAGAACTGACAACATTGCCTGACAGACAACGGTTAGCAACGTCTTCCATCAGCACCGGAGCATCAGTCCAGCACAAAGTACAACAGACAAGCTTTCCTTCTACAAGTACATTCTTCTGTTGAATAAGAAGCCTTGTGAAATTAAAATGCTGAAAGACATATAATATTAATACAGAAAAAATTCAGATGTGGATTTTCTTATATTAGGCCTTCTGATTCCTTTATGAAATGTCCAACATCTCCAAAGGGAGCAGTGCATTCCTATCCAGGTAAAAGAATATTACGTAACTAGATTAAGAAAACTTACACAGACAAAGAGCAAATGTTAAGCCCTATATTAAACTATGGTATTTCCCTATCACAATTCTTTCAAGAGCTTAAAACACACTGAAAGAAGCCATTTTTCAAGTACACATCCCATTTGACTCCTTATTTTTCCACGCTATCCCTGTATGTATTTTAATGGTCAGGATGAAAATATTTTGTGTATATACAAACTAATTACATTTAATCCTGTAAATGTAAAAAGTAATCCAAAACTTCTTCATTCTTTGTGATTTCACTATATTTAGGCAACTCACCTTCTACACATGCAAGATACTTTTCAGAACATCAGAATAAGAAAAAAAAGCCTTCATATTTCACAGCTTCCCCAAAAGAATAAGACAAAGTTAATTTGTATGTTGGTACACACTTCGCTGTACCTTCATAAAAACACTTTTGGATATACAGGCTACAAATCAAAAAAGCTAACAGTTGACGTCGGCATTAGTTAAAATAAGTCATCTTGTGTTTGTGTTTGCAAGCCGTAGTAACAGAGGAAATGTCAAGAAACATCTAGAGCTTCCATGAAAAACGAAGTTTCACAGTTTTCCCCCTTGACATCTCCAAAATTGGTTGTTTCTTCCCTTTCTAATTCTGCAGCAAAAGTGACAATAATACAAAGTCGCACAATACATATGGTCCCTCAGCCTCTTCAGTAAGTGAAACATTTTTATCCCGCCGTCTAGTACATGTCACATGCTACACAGCACTCTGCCACGGAGGAGAACTTATTACACCTAACCACTGCCTCCAGAGTGTAGAGGTCCAGTAACCATTGGACATAAATAACTTCTCTCTCAAAATCCAAAGAAAGTCCCTTTAAAGGTTTACACAAGGTTTTTTTTTTTTTTTTAATCAGATTGACAGTCAAGGAGCCAAATCCTACAAACGGCAGAGATCTCCAAGCCTGGTGGCCTTAAATCCAAGCTGAGAACCTTCAGAGGACAGGGGTATGATCATGTAGA
The DNA here is from genome assembly GCA_035590215.1 of Microhierax caerulescens. NCBI lineage: Eukaryota > Metazoa > Chordata > Aves > Falconiformes > Falconidae > Microhierax > Microhierax caerulescens. The sequence continues at coordinate 120,339,470 of JAVJGJ010000014.1, forward strand.
CTACACACTGTTAATTAAATGTGGTGATAGATTAATGCATCTGTACCACTTTCAATACCCAAGCATACTCATGCTCTAACATTCAGTTATGAACAGGGTTATGTTACAAGTGTGTGGTAACTAGACTGAGTTAGAAAGAGCACGTTAAGAATCTATGACCTCAGTTGTTGGGGTTTGACAGTTCTTTTTCAAAAGTGCCCCAGAACTTTTTTTTTTTGCAGGGTAGGGAAAAAGAGATGATGGCTACTCTACGCAGAGGCAAGCTTTATTCTTCCAAGGTGAACTTCACCTCTGGACAGATGGCTGGTACAAGTCCAATACTGTTCTAAATAAAGGCTGGTTTGAGGCCTCAAATAGATACTGGCCCCACGTCAACCTCCCGAGTAGTAGTAAATTTCAGCGCAGAACATAAGTAGACAAGCAGCAAAGCTTTTATAAAAACTATTTTACATGATAACATGGCCATAAGAGTCACTTCAAAACAGCACTAGTTGATTTTAATGACACTATAGCACCAGAAGTTAACATCTGGATTCAGAGAATTATAATATGCATGTGTCTCTTTCTTTTGAGAAGCTAGTGTTAGCAAACTAATGAAACACTGGCCTTCCAGTACACGTTGCAAAATGCAGCATTAGCAAACTGAACTGATCCCTAGAAGTCACAACATCAACTTTTATTTTACTAGTGTCCATCACAGATTGCATGGCAAATTAGATTTCCTTTGCCACTTTCGTGGCACACTAAGATATCTGAACTTTTTCCATTGAAAAACCCCAACATAGCAATGGCTAGGCAAGATACAAACCCTACTGTTTGCCTGGTGTTTCAAGTGGAAAGCACAGCCTAGGTAATTTAGCCCATTTGCCAACAGGGGAGAAATAGAGCTTTTTATCCATGTCTAATTAGAATGTCAAATACCGGACATACAGAGAAAACACACAGAAAAGAAAACCCAACAGAGATGTCAAGAAATAGTTTCAAGTCGTGGCATTTACTTTTAATATCTATACCTGTAGACAGAAGTAGTTGTGATCCATCAAACACGCTAATGCCCTCCAGTGACAACAGCATCCTTGTGGAGGCAAAACGTGTCACCAAATTTGCTGCTGTAACCCAGCAGTGCAGTCTGGAAACTATGTTCCAGATCACATGCCCTTTTGAAATTCTTATTTAGTAAAGTTTGCTACTGGTTCCACTTTGAGTCTTACCTGAGAAAGCAGGGACATTCAACCTCAGGGCAAACAGAAGTCAAAGGTTGCCTGAAGCTCCCTAAGGTCCCACTCCTCTAAGTCCTTGTTTCAGTGCTTAAGTGACCAAATTCCTAGCCAGCAGCCTCAAGTAAATGACAAAAGAAGTCACTGACTTGGACACTGCTTTCATGGAATGCATCTTTGAAACACTGACCAAACTACTCTTGTTAAAGTCAAAAGAAGTCTGAAAGGCAACTGCTTTCAGGTTTCTCATCAGGCTGTATCCGTAAACAACACAGCCTACACTGAGTCCATCTCTTCCCATAAAGTTTCCTTCTCTTTGCCAAGGAGGGCAACCATCCCGCTTTTTAGAAAAAAATTCAAAGACTTCCTAACACATTCACCAATGTAAATTCACAGCAAACACCACCACCATCCCAAACACCCCCAATCTTCAGAATTAATTTAATGGAAGCCAGTTATTAGGATATCAATTTTATGTTTGAAAATAAAGTGCATAATGACTGTCACTGAAGACTTTGCTGATTTCAGGTTAGCATAGCTAGCGTCAGTCCTCAGCAACATCCATAAAATACTAATTTAAACATAAATAGGTAACATGAGTCAAAATCTGAAATGGCACACATGAAAAATAAGTTTTGTGCAAATGGGAAGGAGAAAGGAGAGTGAAGTGGAATCCCTAGGTTTTCGTGGAACCAAGCCTACTATACAGCTATTCCAACATGCAGCATCTGAAACGAAGAATCACAGTCCGTTTGCTTCCCTTCTACTATTCCCGAATTCAGTTTGCAGCTTTCTGGTGTCTGACTGATTTCAGCTCGGGCAGGGGAAGATGTATCTTGAGGGAGACCTACAGAGACACTGTCAGACGAAGAATCTTGACTTTCTGCTGAAACAGCAATTTGTGGCCAGTTACCCTCTGTTTCATCATTGTAATTTGTCCCTTCATCAGCCTCTTCCAGCTGCTGAACAGATTTCAAATACTGTTGTATTAGTTTGTTGTCCTGCTCGTTACTAGAGCTCTCTTCACTGTGCCCACATTCCCCATGGCCATCCTCTACATCTGAGGAACACGCTGAAACAGAATTGCCACACTGTTTGACAGTTTCCACTGAAAGAGAGCTCTCGGTTCCTTCCCTTAAACTCTTTTCAGAGCTACACAACTCGCTGGCATGAGTCTGATCAGCCATGGAAGAATGAAAACCGGAATCTGGGAATGGCAACAAAGACTTTTCCTGAAGAACATCACTAGGTGGAACTGACCAGGCAGAACTAACATCTGGTGGGGTTTCATGTTCAAGTGTGGGTGAATGAATAGATGGTTCGGATGGATAGGAAGCGCTGGCTGAAGGGATCCCAGGTTGCCATATGGCACCTAAATTTTGCGTCACTGAAAGCTGCCATTGTTGAAGGGATTTAACCTGTAAAGTATAAGACAGAATTTCATTATGAAATGCAACTAAGAACGTGCTTTCATTTCTAGGGTATTTCTTGCAATCAGCAACAAAGCTCTAGTATAAAATTTAAGACCGAGTGAACTAACAAAAGGTTCACTATAGAGAAATACGTTCTTCCCACTGTTAAATAACCACTTTTAAACCTAGATGCCCAACCCTGACAGAGCACACAAGCCTCCCAGTTCAAATACCTGACGAAAAAGGAAACGGCTTTTAAAAACGAAGGATGGGGAACCTTTATGAAATACTCACGCTTGAGAAGACAGTCTTATTTGTCAAAGAACAGCTTAACAGAAGATTCATTAGTACAACTTTTCTACTTTAGAAATCAGTTGCTTACAAGTGTCATAGCTTGACACCATTTCATTCGCCCAGGGCTTCTAGCAGTTACATCACTCTTCACACTTCTGCTAGTTTTATTTAGTTTCCTTTAAATTTTGCTCTCCTTCTCACACTAGGCTACAATTTAGCCTTGAGTAACAAAAGCAGTGTTCTTGCACTAACACTTCTGTACGTTATTCTCCCCCAGAATACCAGTATAGCAAACATCACAGCAATGAGACTGCAATAAACCACCCAAGTCATCATTGGAAAAAGTGAACCACATTGACTATCTCTTCAGGATCTACTGTACGAAGTAATGCCCTTCAAATTCATACTTAAGCAGAAAAATGAAAGCGGTAACACTACCTGGTTCCAAAGAAATCTGACAGCTTCCTCCTGTACAAGCCTCTGAATCTTATCTTCCTCTCTTTCTTTTCTTAGTCTGCAAGAACAAATACCCAAATTTATGCAGCTCAAATTAGCAACATTTGGATAACAAGACTGACAAGAGTACATAAAAATGCCTACTTATGTAACAGTGCTCTTGAAAGACACAACAGAGCCTGACACTACTGCAGTCTGGCTTGCCATCAATATCCAGCTGCTGACTTAGAAGTTTCGTTTTCAGAATTACATCAAGATTCTGCTACCTTTTGCTACAGCACATTTATTAACTTGCCAATACTTTAAGTGCCCTTTCGTAAACTGAAGCTGAGCTCTTCATTTCTTCATGCACAAAAGAACAACCCCAAAATAGTGCTTCTTCATTTCAAATCATGCTCTCCCCAGCTGATATCGCTTGGATGTAGGCATGATATATAAGCATTCAGAGTTTCTAGAGGTCCGCTGAGTGCTCAGCTTGATTCACAGAACTTTTGTTGCTCATGATAGTAAAGAAAAAGAGCCTGTCAGACTGCCAGTTCCCAGGTTTACCCAGAAAGATAACTAAACCTGCAATTTATGTCATACAGATTGAGGAATTTTGAAAATGTTCTGCCCCAAACAAGGATTCATAGGATAAAATACCCAAAAACAGAACCAGGCACAGAATCACATTTTGAAATTGTACTATTCAAGGCAGGGAGAATTTTTCTTCTCACCAGTAACTGAGAAATGACTCTTAATATGGACACTTCATTTATAGACTCTATAATTGCTAGGAGACAAGTGAAAAAAACACACTTAGCAACTCCTATTTTGGTTATGCAGTGAAACACGCAAGTCCTGCTAACAGAGAAACAGAAAAATGTATTCTAACCCAGCCCACTCACAGAAGGCACTTTGAGAGTATGAGCTTATGTGAGTAACTGTCCTTATCTTACAGAAAGCAATCCTCTACTGTAATCACAGTTTTCTATTACTGATGCCAGGTTATACTGTGAGTAGTTATATCAAGACACTTTTATATCTGTTCTGAAATATCCTGGAATGATGGTTATATTCAAAAATACACAGCATGACCTCAACTTACTTTTCTATTTCATCAGTTAAGCAAATTATGTGCTCCTGCATTCTGTTTAGTCGAATTTCGTATCGCACTTCCTTGGCTCGGGGATGGTAGTTCCTTGTGTAAAATCCTCTCCAGCAGGCTTGAAGCTTGGTAGCTGCTTTAGCCATTCTTTGCAGATCAGCTGCACCTTGATCGACAACACCTAATGAATCAGAACTTTCTCCTGTCATCTGGTCAGGACAGAGAGTTGTAACTTCTGATTCAGCACCTACTGAGGTGCTGGGGTGACTATGCAGAACTTGGTCTTCAGAGGATGCTGAACAGTTGCTAGTATTAGCAGTCATGCTGGCTGTTACTAGATCAGAAGGCAACAGCATACTCTCTTTTATATTCTCTTGGGTTTCCACGCTTCCCACTGCTCTGTTCGAGTGCTCTCTTGTAACACATGAGGCTTCTTGCTTGCTAGCTTTCTCTCCACTGTTAACATCTCTCACACATTCAATCACTGTACCATCATCATCTAGGCCCAAATTGATTCCATGTACCTCCAGGTTTGAAGTAGGAGACACAGGAGACAATCCTGAAGCAAATGGCATGAAAGTAGACTCTGAGGACAAAAGGCTACTGTTCAGTTTGTCTTCATCTGTCTGTACATCTTCAAGGTACAGCTCCTTGTGAAAACTTCTTTCAAGAAGAAAGGTGTTCTTTACTGCATAGGAATGATCATCGTTTGCACTTGGTCCAACCCAAGAATTCTTCTGGATGATAGGTTCTAGACAGGCAGAAAGCCATGTTCAAGAGTGTCATAGTATTTCAATAACGTATCTTAATTCATAGGGATTCACAATTTGGTTTAGCTAAATCATCTTACACACCCAGTTTCTAACTGAAATGCTAGTAATAAGCATTCATTCTATGTAACAGTAATGGCAATAACTATTTATGACAGTAACATCCACAAACTTTGCAAATACTGGGTACAGCAAACTGCACAAACTGCCTCCCCCTGGAGAAGTTACACTTCTATCAGATGCAACAGTCAAAGTAATAACTCCTTAATTTAGTGGATTGTGTTTTGTACCTAACAATCTTACTAGCACTTCAAGACACGAATAATCATGGAATGTATTTTTAGAAATTAACTTCAGTTGAAAATCTAAACCAACAGGACAAAATAAGAAGAGGGCTTTGTGCTGAAATTCTCTCCACAAAGTTATCTACATTAAAAAAAAAAATAATTCCAAAGGTTAGATCACAGGTGCAGATTAGCCTCTTACCACTTTCAAGAACTATCTGTGGTGGCTGGGCCGGACTGCTGTGTTCATAAGTAACTGGCAGAGTTTTGTTGGGAGTAGAAGATGTAGGTGGTCCTTCATTTTGGTTTTGATGCATCAGCTGCCTCTGGTGGAGCCTAAACACATGGTTCCAACAGATTTTATATTTCTTTTACATTTTTTGTAGAGAAGACATCTAAAAGAAACTATCAACTACTTTAAAGGAAACAAGTGATCAAATCATTCTAAACTAGAAGCTAGTTATGCAGATCCCTACACCTACAAGATACTAACAGGACTACTCACAAAGTAGGGGACTGCAGAGACTGCATCTGTTCCCCTTCCTCCTGCCCCTTTTTCTTCATTACATGTATCCAAAAGGAAAAAAAAAAAGAAATCCAACGTGCAGTTCTGGCTACAGGCCCAAAACCATTAAGTACTTTTACACACAAGGATGACGTGCAGATATTTTAAGTGTCTACTGCAGCATATATTATGCTTATATGTGGAGAGGAGTTTGGGGAATGCAGGGATGTCTGTTACATTTCAAAATGACTGAATCAAGTAAAGGGTGTCCCTGGTACTAAAGGGACAAAATCCTGATACAAATCAACAAACACTGCCACAAAAAAAATCATCTGTTACAAACTGAGAACTCAGCCCTGCTAAACTAAAAAGATCATGAGGTAGAGGTCAGAAAGTCAAACTGCCTTGTAAATCATATATATGTATCTATGTGTATTTTTTTTTATCGGGGATTTTGGGGGGTTGGGTTTTGGTGAGGTTTTTTTAAATTTCTAAAGAGTTATATTTTGCAAACCAACTTCCTGATTTTTCCCCAGAAACATCATACGAATGTCCAAACACTTAGCTGGAAACTCCGATGTCAATATGCTTTTATTGCACCTTCTCCTCTGAAATTCTCTTCTCCTCTCCAATATTTCTATAACTTCCTCCCAGAGATCAGTCTACACTGACAAAGAAAGCAGTAGTTCCTTCCAGGTGCTCCACATTTTCCAGCCCTTTTCAATGAGATGCTGCCCTTCTGCTTACCACAACACTTCTGTTGCTCAGCTTTCTACCCACACTATGCCACTTACATAGTGTGCTCCTTCGAGCAGAGTCTTCTGCTCTGATCTTTTGCAGAAAATGTTTGTCAATAGGTCCTGAGGAACAGGGACACCTGTGCTGCTATGCTTTCTGGCTTTTATTCCCAATTAGTTCACCTTTTCAGGTGAGGAATGAGCACCACAGTAACTCTCCTTATCTACCTACATAGACCTTAGCAAAGCAGCCATCCCTGGCAGGACCAGCAGGCTCTCCAGAGGCCTCTGCTAGCAGACCCGAGGCACCAGATACAGAGATTGCCAAGTGCATCACTGGGAACAGTGTCCCTCAAAAGACGACCTTAATTTTAAAGCCAAGAAAGAACGCACCAAGAACAAAAAAGTGGCTAATGCACCAGTGTACCACAGTTGTTCTAATTATCAGGGAAGACTAAAGTTAATCTAAGCTCTTTTTTTAGAATTTCCCCACTTTCTCTGTGGCAAAAAAAATCTCAGTAGGTACTTATTTTAATCACAGTTCTAAACACCAATCACCTTCAGTGTCCTACAGAGCACAGACTGAAAAATATAGAGAATTTGCCCCTAGATGGCCTAGCAAGCAAGAAAACACTCCTGCTGCTGCTGCCTTGCCTCTTATTCCCCTCTAGGGCACATCTGGTACCACCATTACTCTTCCCATCTCCAACCCTCACTGTTGCTTTCAAATACTTAACAGGAAATCTTCTTACATCTATCAAATAATAAGACATATAATTATGTTCTCAATTACATTCTCTAACAACACAGAAACAAGAAGTTCTCACCTCTGCTTACTCAGTATTTTTTCCAGTTTGGCATCCTCTTCAGTCTGAAGACCATATGTAGATATAAGAGGACAGACAGTAGCCAAGTACTGGACTAGCTGAACATGCTGCCCGGGTCGATAGGATCTTCCTTTTCCTTGACTGTAGAGCCATTCCGCTTTCAAACTATTAGGAAGGGGGGAAATGGTCACTATTAACACATGGCATAAAACCCCCAATCCTCTTTTGATTGCTGTCCCTCTAGTGAGTACCTAGGAGCTCGTCTACAAATCTAATCAAACCTTGCAACGTGTGCAGTGCCCAGAGGAACCGGGAATTTCATTACCAGAAGAATGAATAAAATATCCCCTCACATAAGCACTGATGAAACAAATCTCTGACTGAAACCGCATTCCCTGCTTTATCTGTGTGTAGTCTTGGAGCACTGAAAACACATTTGTGTCAATGAATTCATCAGCAAAGCTTTCACAGAAAAGGTCACAAAACCACACAGAATAGGCATAGAGAGCAAACCTTGCTCAAATGTATTCAACAACTGAAATATGATTTCAAATTTAATGCTCTTCAGTCTGATATATTATCTATATATAATAAAATACAGAAATGCAAGTGCCCTTTTATAAAGGGCCTGATTTGCACGTTTGAGCTTCCCCACAAACAGCTTTAACAGCTTTAGTATCTGCTGCCTCATTCTGCAAAGTCAAAGAGGCTGTAAGCTCAGAAAGGGTAACAGACTGCTGATAAATTGCTACCAGTTTTGCTTTGTAAAAGTGCTACTGTGAGTTGAGTAATAAAACAAAAGCTTAACATTATACTTCTACTTAGACTTGTGATCTTACATAGTAATTCCAGTGTAACAGATGAAAAATACAGCAAAAGCAACCATGTTAATTGGTCTGTATCTCATACAGCCATTAGCAAAACAGATTTTCAGATCATTAGCACTTTTCCATTTTTTTATTGCATAAAAGTATAATTTCAGCTTAGACAAAATTTTGTTTAATAATTTTAGAGATTTAATACTATGATGTCACCTTTCCTTCTGAGAAATCACATATCCATCAAGAACTTTAAGGCTCAGACACCAGCTGACAATATATGGCCTGTAGTCAAACCCAGGGATAGAAGGCGTAGCCATCACACAGGGATTGTTCATAATTGACAACTGTTCCAATTGATGAAAAGAAGTCAGGAAAGAAACCTTGGAGAAAACAAGATGTATTTGTTAACTGAACAGAACCCATTAGATGCTTACAGAATGTATCACATTTATCTTAGTTGCAGCCAGATATCTTACGCAAAACATAATTATAAATACACTGAAAGTCACATTTATGCTTTATGAACATCTTCAAATAACTTTCTGTCAACTACTACCATTTTCCCATCAATTTTCCTCTAAGTACTATAGCCCTTAGAAAGTATTAACTTCTTTTAAAATCTGGGAATGGGGCTTTATGTATAGAAAGGTATAGTATATCTGTGATTCCAGTTCACTACAACAGGCATTGAGGTTTTGACAAAAAAATTGGCAAGCCAAAAAGCTGGAGAAACAGTCCTGTTTCAAAGAGAAATGTATTACTCATGTGAGATCACAGGCAGAATATTTGTTTCCCTTACATAGTGTTTAAGAAATAGATAAAATAAGAAATAGATAAAACGAGACATAGACCAAAAAATGTTTAGTTGCAACAAGAGCAATTGAAACCTTCGTTCTAAAACACAGCAGCTACAAAAAGGCTGAAAAAAAAAGCAGCTGCAAAAAGGTTGAAAAAGCTGTTCAGCTTTCAACCTTCAGACAATCAAGAAAAACTCTATGAATTTAGTACTTAAAGTATACTTCTGATATCCTTGAATAAAATAAATACAAAATAAAAAAGGCAAAGTTTCTTTCCAGGGTAAATTTGAAAAGGTATCCCCTGCCTTGTGCAGCTAATGCAAGTATAGTTATTACACATAAACTATTAAAAGTTACTTCTATCAACATGGGTCATTTCAAAGACAAGAGCCTATTTTCAGTTACAGCCTCAAAAGAATTATCCAACCACCTGCTTCCAGTCTACCTAAAGACAACATCTTACCTCATTTAAGTCTCTGATTTCATTTTCTGCCAAAGAAAAAACAGTCAGATTCTGAGGTAAGCAAACAGGGGCAGTGCGAAGTGAAGTTATAATATTTCCATGTAACAACAGAGTCTATAAAATAAAAATACAGTGATGAAATGTATGTTTGATCAACACCCCCCATATTTTGTGTTCAGGCAATACCTGCACAATACACAAAAGAGCTATAATTCAGGCTTTCCAGCATCACCAAAATTACTCCTGTTTATTCCATCAAGGAAAAAGTAATTCTTGTATTTTAGAGCAAAACCTTGTCCTTTTAAAATACAGAAGTACAGTCACAACTACAAAAAATGTATTTGGAAGCATTTTTTCTCTATCATGTTTATGCTGAAAGAGTTAACGCTATGTTTTGTCTTGATTCATGACAGAAGAGAACACAGTGCTACGAACAAGATCTCACCACGCCACCTTTATCAAAATCATTAAAGTGGTTATAGAAAAATCACTACCTCGGTTCCTGCAACTTGAAGACAAGGAAAAGAATTCCTACACACTTGCCTCTAGAAATTACAGTGATTAATTAAAATGCTTTAAGAGCTAGTGTTTGAATAACCAATACTTTAAAAGGCAGCAACTTTCAAAGAAATGTCTTTAGGCAAAGAATGTAACAATAGAGTTAAAATAGCATCTACCAACCTTCAGTGATGTGAGCTTGGAGAGATCACCTAACCGAGCTATGTTATTGTCTGACAAATCAAGATGCTGAAGAGATAGACAGGAATTAATTTGTTCAATGGCCTACAAAAATAAAGAAGTCAATTACAACAACTCTTTTTTAGTGTTTTTTAGTCATTAAATAAAACCAGGTACCAATAATTAGAAATTATTTTGAAAGCTAAAAACACCAGCAAAGTAACCCAAAACTAAACCCATGTTTCCATAGTTTCATTTTAAAGATGATAATTAGTTTCCTATTTGGGTGATTATTTCCCAATTCTCATTAGATTTCAGTATCAAACCTTTTATTTTTTTCCTAGACAATTCTTGTGGCACAAGTTGCCCTCTTCTATTTCATAAACAAGTAGACACAAAACTTCAACATTTGCTCCAAACAAAACCAGAAACATACTCAGATTTCTTTGCAGCATTTTCCAAATGTCTACAACACTAGATTCTGGAAAATGCAAAAGACTAAACACTTTACCTTAAGGTTATTTCCTGCCAAGTTCAGCCATTCCAGGTGCACCAAATCCTTCAGCCCTTCCACATACCCAATACTGTTATGAGGCAAGTTTAGCACTCGAAGCTTCGTCAGTTTTGCTACACCCATCATTCGCACCAAACGATTGTTGGCTACAGAGAGCTGCAGATTGACACACAAATATAAGAAACAGTTTTAACTATTAAACTGCACAGACAGAATAGATTGTTATTTTTAGTGGTTAGGAATCTAATACAAAGGGAACTTTGTCGATCTACATGTTCCATTTTCAACACTGACACAAAAAACTGCAAGAGCCAAGAAATAAATTCTTGATCAAAGAAAGTCGTCTTCACAACTCACTCTGCAAGCTTAAGAGGAAATCCTCCTAGGCACAGCTAAATAAAGGACAACAAATGAAGAATTGAGTCACATGAAAAAAATTTTCAAATCGGAATTGCCAAATCATTGTGCAAGTTGTTGCACCATTCCTGGTGTAAAAGTCACTGTCAATGTGGCAGAAGACAAAACATATTTCACACGAATCTCAAAAGGGTCCTGTGCTAAACAGGGCCATAAATCACAAACTTTAAAGGATAAATCATGATTAGACATACACAAAACCAACATGATCACCAAGGTGGCAGACTGGTGAAGGTTTGTTGTAGCAACAAACCCCACCTCTCCTATCTCAGTTTAGCTTGTGCCTAGAAACTATCAGGTGACTTCAAGTCTATCTGGAGGCACTCTCGGCGACATTAACATGAACTTGTACAGCTTCGGCCAGGAGGGATGACTACTCTGATTATTGCAAGCACTGTGCACATATTTAACACTTAGCACCAATATCCTCATGAACCTAAATGGACTGCTGCTAGCATTAAAACTGAGGATAAACACTAGCAACATCAGAGCCTACGTGAACAGATAGGTTAACAAGACTACATAGATCCCTCCTGCTTCACATTTTTTTATTTGTTATTTCTATCTTAACCTAATCTGCATAGGGGTTTTCTCTTCTTGTAAATTGAGACTACTAATCCTCTTCATTTGTGAAGAGTTCTGAAACCCAAATGGTGAGAAGAGCCCTGTATGATTGTCTGCATGTTTACAATTACACAGAGGAAAGATAAAACAGTATTATTTTTAATGTTACAAAGCTCAAGTATGCAAAAACTAAGAAGTATCAAGATTAGGGTTATCAGCAACTTTTCTAAGTGTTCTTATGACACCCCACCCACCACTGGGATTTACTTGGTTCATTTTCAGTTGCCTAGGTAACTAGTAAAACAGCCTTCCCCACTATCAACTGTAGAGCTATTCTCAAAACAAAGCATTCTATTAAATATATATATTTCTATATATATCTATATATATCTATCATTTATTTTCCTAAGACAGTAACTTAACTTACTTCAATGACATAATATGGCCTTAAAGCAGAAGTATTTTAATTAGCATTATAGTACCATTATTTCATTGCAAATTCAAGTCAAGTAACACTGACCTGTATCAGGTTCTTGCATTTCTCCAAATGTTCCAATTTAATTATTTGGTTTTTGTCCAGAATCAGAGTGTGAGTTTCAGCATCACAGGGTAAGGTTGGACCCAGTTTTTGCAATCCTTGACCTGACCAGTTAACCACCAAACCTTAGAAAGAAAAG
>JAVJGJ010000014.1:120362064-120382923 GCA_035590215.1 Microhierax caerulescens
GATCTCCGCCAGCCCGGCGGCGAGCGGGGAGGCCCGGCCTGGCCCTGAGGGCGCGGAGGCCGCCCCTTCGCCCCCCGCCGCGCCATGTCCAGCGAGGAGAGCTACCTGGCCATCCTGCGGTACCTGACCAACGAGCGGGAGCCCTACGCGCCGGGGACGGAGGGCAACGTCAAGCGCAAGATCCGCAAGGCCGCCGCCTGCTATGTGGTGCGCGGCGGCACCTTGTACTACCAGCGGCGGCAGCGCGACCAGCAGCGCTTCGCCGAGCTCGAGGTGGTGCTGCAGGCCGAGCGCCGCGCCCGCCTCATCCGCGCCGCGCACCTCGCGCCCGACGGCGCCCACCGCACCCGCCTGCAGACCTGGCAGGGGCTCTCGCAGAAGTACTGGTGGCGAGGTGAGCGGGGCGCGGGGGCCGCAGCCCGAGGGGGGCCGGGGGCCACGGGGATACTGCTTGCTAGCCTCGACACAGGCGCCGTGACACGGGTGCCTTGACACGGGCACCACAGACACAGTGCCCTGACATGGGTGCTGTGACATGGGTGCCGTAGACGCCATGCCTTGACACAGGCACCACAGACACAGTGCCCTGGCATGGGTGCTGTGACATGGGTGCCGTAGACGCCATGCCTTGACACAGGCATCATGGATGTGGTGCCCTGACACGGGTGCCGTGACACGGGCGCCGTGACACGGGTGCTGTAGATGCGGCGCCGTGACACGGGTGCCGTGACATGGGCGACATAGATGCCGTGCTGTGTCACAGGTGCCACAGACGCAGTGCCCTGACATGGGTGCTGTGACATGGGCGCTGTAGATGCTCTGTTGTAAAGCACACAGTGCCTGTGGGTCGCTCCTTAAGAGACCAGCCTCGCTGTGTGAGTTCTACCTTGTCCTGTGGCTTCTTACTCAGCAGCAGTATTTGGACACAGGGAAGCGCAGAGCGTGAGTGGCCCCATCCGTGCTGCATGCAGCCTGCTGCAGGTAGTGATTTCTCACCTTGTGCCCTTTCTGGAGGGTGACAGTCTATTCCGTGTGACCTGGTTCAGTTTTTAACCTCCTAATACCTGTTCTGACAAACGGCGTGTGGACGGTGTTTGCTTTTAAATAGTAGAGCTACTGGTGGTGATTTGTACCCCTTGCACTCATTGCTGTGTTTGCCTCTTTTTTTCCAATGAGAGGCCAAAAAGGCTGTGCAGATTGTCAGTTGGCTCCCGAGTGGTGTCATAGCCGTTCGAAATGGTAGTGGGTGAACAGCAGTAACTCCCGAACAGGGCCACCTTTTGGCTGAGCCAAGGACTTGGTATCTGTATTCTGGTTTTATTTGGTGTTCTAAATTTTAGTCTTATGTATCCATTAAACAAATATCCTCCTGCTTTTCAGTTGCCCGGGGCCCAGTTTCTGTTTGTACTGCTTTTCTTGTTCCCACCAGTCAGCATGTCTCTTCTCAGCTTTAATTTTCCTTGTCTTAATTTGGAGGCATTTTGCTCAGGCTGCAGCCTATCCTTCCTGTCCAGATCTTGTTGATTTGAGGATCTTCTGTGTGAAAAAGGATTTGGTGTCTCAGACTCGATACATCTATTTAGGATGGTGGTCTCCTTGCCCTTATCTGGGTCCTCATTGCCTGCCCAGCATTGGACTGTTCTAGCATCTGCTGTCATCCTGTGCTGGGAACTTCCTTAGTGGACCTCAGTGTATCTTCTGTTCAGTAGAAGAGAGCATTCTGCATCTTTTGATCTTACCGGTTACCTTTATTTGCACAGCCTATATTGTCTTATTTCTCTTGCACTGAGAATACTAAAATTTGTGCCCTACTTCCAGTTCAAGTGTTACGTTTCTTCTCTGTCTCTCCTTTAAGACACTGCTTTCTCCTGCTGTTACAGTACTCTTCTGCTGCTAGTGAACAGTCATCATCCTGAGATGGGTGCCAGTCCTGTCTATCTGCTCTGTAACTGGGAAGCAGTGGGCTGGAGTATGGCCCAGTGGCCAGGAAGGGTGTTATATATGTGATTTCAAGAGCAGAGCCCTTCTGTCCTGAGAACTAGTCCTGGTTTCAGGTGAAACCAAGGGAACGTAAAAATGTTTGCAATCAGCATGAATGTGTTGGGTTGCCTGAAGTATGTGTTTCCTGATCTTTACAGAGATATATGCATAATGATAGTGCACCTCGTGCTCTGAAAAGGTGTGAGCCGTGCAAGGCTAAAAGGCTAACTCTTGTCAGCCAGGTTTTTGAGCTGTGCTGGGTTTTGAACTACAGAGACACAGCTACTGTTACGTATGCTTTTATATTGTCCTGATGAAGAAAATGAATTTCAATTGAAAGCCATACACTGAAAATGCCTTGGTGCCTAGAAGAGCTTGGGAACTATTGGGTATCTAAAATTACTTAGTTACGCCACTTAACGTACTGGTAGGAAATGAATGTCTTTAAACCCCCAAATCATAAACAGTTGTTTAAATCAATGTAGATAATACATATTGGCATTGTTGCACGTAACACAGTTGGTCCCAATTTTGCAAAAGCCCTTGGGTGAACCTTCCAGTTCTTGTCCCCTTCAGTAAGAACAAGCTGAGGCCCACTTCTGTGGGCTCGGTGCAGGATTAGGTCACTGCTTTCATTGTTCTGGGGCTCTTAGCGTGATTGTATAAATTCAAACATTTTTTCTAGCCTTAAAAAGTCTTTCTGGGAGGGTCTACTTGACATAGTGTAGTGATGTTCTAAATGTTCCATCTCAAATTAACAATGGATTATAGTAGTGATGTACAATATCATACAAGGGTGTGAGAGAAGCAGAACTGGTAAAGTCAGAGAAGGAAAATGTAGGTGACTGATTTTTTTCAGTAAGTGTGTAATACTGTTTTGCTAATCAGCTACATACTTAATTGCATGTTTAAGGTAAATTGAATGCGGATTTGAAGCCTAATTAAGCTCCATTCATTTTTTTCTTAGGTATTCTTAAGCAGGTTAAAGATTACATAAAAGAATGCAGCAAGTGCCAGGAAAAGCTAGATCGCTCTAGATCTCTGTCAGATCCTTCTGAAATGCTGGAGGAACTAGGACTGGATGCAAAATCTCATGAAGACAGTAATGAAACAGATGATGAATTGAGTAATGCGGCATCAATCCCAGCTGCATCCCCAAAGCCTGTGAAGAAGAAGCCCATAGCGAAGCATGAGCTTGTATTTGTAAGTACCATTGTTTACATCTGAATGTATTTAAGGTGTTTGTTAATGTGTTTTTAGTCACATAGTTATTTTCCATTGTTGTGATAATCTTGTAATAATAAGACAACATAAATTTTGCCAAAGGTATTTGGAATGTGGAAACAGGTTACTGGTATATATGATGTGAGATTAGTTATAATGCATTATCTTCAGAAAATAAAATCACCCTGACTCCTATTTATGTAAATAGGACCAAAGGGAGAATGAATGGCAAAAGTGTAAGTTGTAAAGGATCACGTACAAGATTCTCATAGAGTCTATATGTGTTACTTAATAAGTGATGCTATATTTATATATAAAAACCTTGTTGATAACTGGGGGCTCACGTGCATGTAAAGACTTCGGAATTAAGAAACAGTTTCAGACTGTACCATTGAAAAATGTGGTCAAAGAACTGTTTGAATTTCCATGTCTTCCTGGTTTTCCAGTTGTTTTCTTTTAATGGTGTTTGGAGGGAGGGTGAAACTTGATGCATTTAAAGGAAGAGCACAATAGTAAAGCTGAGTTGTGGGTTATACAGGCTTGAACTGATTGTACAGTTGCAGAGAATAATCCTTTTCTGTGTTTCAGTGTGAATGCTTAAAAGGGCACAGTCTATATTTAATGAAGTTCTCATACTGTTGTTTATGACAGGTTGACAGTAAGGGCCTTGTGAAGCAGTCATCTTCCAAACATTGTCTGTCAGTCTTAAACCAACTGAATCAGCAGAGGCTTTCCAATCAGTTCTGTGATGTGACTCTGCTGATTGAAGGAGAGGAGTACAAAGCTCACAAATCTGTCTTGGCAGCCAACAGCGAGTACTTCCGAGAGCTCTTCATTGAAAAGGGAGCTGTGTCTAGTCATGAAGCTGTAGTGGATCTGTCAGGTGAATTGTTGTGGGTTTCAAAGCTAGAAATCATAATATCCTAAGTACGGTGTATAGTATTTGATTCAGTCTTTTTTGTGTGTTCAAGACAACCAAATATTTTATCTTGTTTTTTTCCTCTCTTTTAATGTAGAAGTATTTCTTGTGGATTATAATGCTAAAGTGATTGCTGTGGTTTAGCATAATCTGACCTTCCATATTGAATGGACTATGGGACTTGCGATTTCATCTTAAAATTTCTGAGAAGCTTTGGAAGATTGATTTTTTACTTTGCTTAGGCGTGTTTTCTCCTTGTATTAGTCACAAATGTTAAAAAAGGGAATGTAATGAAATGCTTGAACACATCAAGAGGGATGTCGACTAGCTTCCTGGAGAGCTGTTTAGCTGGACAAACACTGCATTGCTCCTTATGTCTGTGAAACACTATTGTACGTGTTTCTGCTTGTTTCTCAAACCTTCTGGTACCTTAAAGATAGGAGACAATCCTAAAATAAATGTTGTAAAAATAGTTTTGTAGTGACGAAGAATACTGTAAAGAACATGTGCCTGCTGTGTGTTGCTTTCTTGTTAGTTTCTTAACTGTGTCTGTCTCTGCATGAACAGTAGATTTCTAGTATGATGGTCCAGAAGGTTCCACTTAGTAAATATTTGATTTATGGATTATAGAACTGTGGAAAATTATACCAAGTGTTTATTTTTAAGCATTTCTATCTATATATCCATATCTTTATTTTTTTCATTCGCCACTTTTTGTCTTATTTTTCTGCCATGTCAGTTGTTACTGAAGTCCTGAGTACTTCCTGAACGTAGCAGGTCCAGAAAGGTTTAACTTCAGTTAAATTAGGATTAATCTACTTCAAAAATATTGTGACTCTCCCAGCATCTTGAAACATTCTTCCAGATCATTTTATTTTGAGCTACCTCAGTTCTACTCACTTCAAAAAGTTGGCTGAGCTTACTTCCACGTAGAAAATACACAAGGAGGATGCTTTTGTGTAAATGACAATTAACTGAGTCCCAGTGGAGGGGCTCCTTGAAGTGCCCCTCCACTTCAAGGAATGAAGGAAAACATTCCTTGAAGTGTGTTTTGCTCTAAATTTCAGACTTAACCATATCAAATGCGAATAATTGTATCCATCATGAGGTATTTTGGTGTAATTCAAGGTCATCAGTGTTTGCTCTAATCTCGTTTTTTTTTAATTCCTGGTAGGGTTCTGCAAGTCCAGTTTCCTGCCTCTGTTGGAATTTGCTTATACTTCAGAATTAACTTTTGACTTCTGTAGTATGGCAGAAGTGGCCATGCTTGCCCGGCATCTCTTCATGTCAGAGGTCCTCGAAATCTGTGAAAATGTGCACAAACAGATGGAGGAGAAACAAATCACGGTGTACCAAAAGGGAGATATTCAGACAGTAGAGTCAACACAACATTTAGCAGGACAAACTGAAGTTGAGACGCAGCCCACGGACAGTGCTGAGCAGCCTGAGCTTGCACCCAGTGCAGTGCCAGTAGCTGTGAACGGAGCTCCTTCCTCTGCTGGGACAGAGGTGGCAGCAGCACCCCAGCCTGACCTTCTGCTCCCAGAGCCTTCGGAGGCCGCTCCAGATGGTCTGTTGAAGCCCGTGGAGCAGTGTGAAACAACGGCAAATTATGTCAAGGTGCAGCTGCTGGAGAGCATTTCACGTAGCACGGTGTCTGTGGCAGAGGTTGAGCCGTCAGCTGTGGAAGCCATGGACACTCAAAGTGAAATTGAAACAGATCAAAATGAAAGTGGTAAAGCAAATGCAGACACTGCTTCTGAAGACTCCTCAGCAATGCTCAAGGAAAAACATGGCCAGCAGAGTAAAGAACAGAGCATTTCGGTTTCACTGCCAGAAAACCTAGCATCCAGCCAGGATGATACTTACAAAAGCAAGCTTCGCCAGCGTTCTGTTAGTGAAGGGGGATATATCAGATTGCATAAAGGAATTGAAAAAAAACTGCAAAATAGAAAGACAAATCCTAAGTCTGCAATACAGCAGGTATTCTGTCTGTCTTTAGGCCTGTTGTCATAATCGTCCTCTGTTTCGAGACCAATCGGAAAAGACTGTTTTCCCGATTCCAAGCACTGTCTGGCAAATTATTTTCTTTTTTGATCTGTTAATGTTACTGCAAACCAAAGTAACTTCTAAGATATGACAGTTACGAAAAAAAAACCCACATTGGCATAAAAATTTCATCTGTATTGAAGATCTTTAGAGTGCTCAGTGACACTAGTCCAGCTTGAATGTGTCCTCACAGCTTTTTATGGTTGGAATGAAGGTGTATCTTCTCCCCAGAATTCTTAATGATCTGAGAATTTAATTCTTAACTAACGTGTGTGTGTCAGTCATAGACAAATGTATTTATTAGAGAAGTGAGACCCTACATTTGTTGAGAGTTGAAAACAGAACATCAGGAATGAAAAATTTGACATATAGATCTGAAGACCTAGTTGTAAGTTATAGTAGTGAAGTCCTGCTACCTTCAGGTTGGGGTCAATTAAAAAAAAGGTTCAAAGAGCACTGGTATTAAACTGTAGTGCTCGAGCATATTAAGTGTTCAATAATTGCACTAGTTGCTTCAATTATTTTTTTTTTTTTTTTTTTTTGTGAAATGGTGGTCCTATTATTATTATTTCCCCTTCAGGAACCTTTCCTCTTTTAGTGCCTATGGATAGCTGACATTCATCTGACTGAGTGAGAGAACAAAACATTTGTTTTTGTTACAGAGTGCACTTTGCCTTACTCGTTGCTGGCTAGCTAAATCTTAGGAAGAACTGTTACTTCGCAGAGGGATGCTGTCAGGTATTTACGTACTAGAGCCACCAGGCCCACACACAAGGGGATAGTTTGTTTTCAGTGCATCACCCTTATAGCTAGAAATTGTAGCATGGTCTCCTTATGTAGGTGGACAGCTTAAAGCCCAGATGTTAAAACTAGCACAATCAAAATATTTGACCAATGTAGTTATGGTGGTTGGAGAATGACGAGTTTTTGTTCTGCTTTGGGAATATCTACCTTCAGGAACCGCTCCTTTTAACTTATTTTACTATTTGTAAATGTGGCCCCTTGACAAATGAGGCCTACGGACAGTGGCCACCCATGGAAAAAAAACCAATGGGTTTAGATAATTGCTCACAATTGGACTTAGGAATAGGTTTACTGCTTTTCTAACTGATTTTGTATCTTTTAGCATTTTTATCTCATGCATCCTGCAACTTCCCCCCCTGCTCCTCCATGGGACTGCATGTCATATAAGTGTTGGGAAGGAGACAAGCCTTCCTGAGGTTCCCAGTTTTGATGCTGGAAGAATAATAGGAAAGAGAGGTTGTGGGAAAAATTGCTGCTGACTTCTGAATTTCAGTAATTGCAGTTGGCATGGAGATGTCAGGGATGCAGTGTGCTTTGTATGAATAGGTTATTTTCCAAGCTCTTAATAATCATCTATTGGCCAAAGTTATTTTTGTGGCTTCACAATGTAGCCAAGTTTGCATAAGTTTTCAGAGCAACAGCAAAATTTAAAAAAAAAAAAAAAATGTCCCTGTGTTGAATTTCGGCTTGTTTTTGAGAGATATGGCAGAGCTAGCATGTTTTAAAAAACATAAGGTATCTCACTTGCTGAGACAACAGGAAGAAGTGGGGATGCTTGTACTTTTTTTCATTGCCTTATTCTCAGAAACTTGAAGAGGAGGTAGACCTGATACAGGAAATTTTAGCCTGATCGCTTAAAATTTGCCTTTTAAAGAATTCATCGGCAAGTTTCTACAAAGGAAAACGGGTTTATCAGCTTTGGGTAGCACTGCCAATACTGTGACAAAAAAACCCCTTAGTGCCCAACACAAAAAAACCCCACACCCAACCACACTAGTAAAGCTGGAATGCTCTTAACCAGAAAGAACTTTGCTTAAATACTGTAAATTTTTTGTATAGGTTATTAATAACTCAGTTTTTGCTGGGTGGTAAAAATTAATTAGCTCTCCCCTCCCCCCATTTTTTTTTTTTTTAAATCTGATTACTTTTATAGTAAAGCCAAATGTAAATCCTGAAAAGGGAAGTTGGAGTTTAGGGAAGGGCTGGAAACATTTGGTAGAAATTGTGACTGGCAGTGCTTTGTGGTTCCTCTGTAATTGTCTCTTAGCTCTCACTTAGGCAGTTACTCAGGGCTGAATAGTTAGCTGTGTCTGAACTGGTAACTCATTGTCTACCTATAATTATAATCAGTTTATGGTTTTAAAACGGCCAGTTTTTCACCCACCATGAGATCTGTAGTTTTGCAGTGAACTGAAATGGGGTAACTTTCAGCAGCTAAGTAAACTAGCAAAATTAGGTGTAATTTAAGTAACATGTGGAAACATCAGCTTTTAGTACTAACTTGCAGAGGAAGTATGAAATATAGTGGAGTAAAGTTCATTTAAGGGTTATGTTTTTCCAACTTAGGTTGCCATGAAGCTGGTACAAAGAGGGAAAAAAATGAAACAGCCAAAAAGAGAGACCATGGAAAATAATGAAGTAGAAGCTCCGCACAAGTGCACTGAGTGTGGAATGGTGTTCCAGCGGCGCTATGCACTTATAATGCACACATTGAAACATGAAAGATCTAAAGATTATAAATGCCCAGTAAGTTGTTGCCTTGGGTTTTTTCCTGTAAACCTCCCTCTTTATGAAAAGCCATTTAGTAATTACATTAGTAATTATTTTTCTTGTCTTTTTTTTGTACATGTGTTTTCCTTACGGATTTCAGAGATGGATGCAGCCCTGATCTGGATGGGGTGGTTTAGCCACATGGCCTGACAGCACTGTGTGACATGGGGATATGCTTGCTGCTCAAGGCAGTGCTGGCGTGGGCTTTACTTTTAACCTTACCACTGAATTTGCAACTGTGTTTAGATTAGCCTGGAAGTTAGATGCATTGGGAAGTGATCAGTGATTCTGTCAGTAGCCATAAAATTCAAAATTTCCAACTGTTAATTAACCAGAGATAAAATACCTGTTGGAGTCAGGTTACAGACCTAGCTGATCATGTTACTATACTTAAAACCTTAGGTTACCTTTTTTAAAAATAATTTTTGAGTATTAAATGCAAAATAAAGTTGTAATATTTTCTTTCCCAGTTATGTAAAAAAGAATTCCAGTACGGTGCCTCCCTGCGAGCCCATCTTGTCCGGCACACTCGGAAGACCGAAGTGAACACTGCAGCTGCTGGTGTGGAAGAGACAGGCATGTCTTCGGTGAAAGGGAGAACCAAACGGGAATTTATATGTGATATATGTGGGAGAACTCTACCTAAGCTCTATTCTCTGAGAATACACATGCTCAAACATACAGGTGTAAAACCACATGCATGCAAGGTAAAGAGAAAGTTCTTTTACTCTGTAATCAAGTTAGTAATGTTTTTTTTTATATTTTAATATGGACACTGTCCTAAAATTTAGGTTAAATTAGGTCACTTCAGAATAGGGAAAACTACTGTAACATTGCTGATGAAAATTCTTGTAGTCCAGGACTGAGAAAACTAGAATGAAATTGAATCATAAAAGTTTGTGTTCCTATGTCTATAAGAATGTCTCCCCTTGAGTATTCTTTTTTAACAGACCAGTTCTGGCACTGGTGCAGAATCACAGGCTCGGCCATCGTGGTTCACAAGAGATACAGGATGTTTTGTTGTGATTGAAGTTAAACACCTATTACGAAATGAGGTTTTTTGGTCCTATTCCACCGGTTGTGGATTTTTTTAGGTTTGTGGAAAGACCTTTACGTATAAGCATGGATTAAAAATGCACTTAGCTCTCCATGAAGTACAGAAACAGTTCAAGTGTGACTTGTGTGAAAAGTCTTTTGTCACAAAAAGAAGTCTTCAGGAACACATGAGCATTCATACAGGTAAGGGACACGAAAGAGGATCCTGTTGCTTCGGTTGGCTATTGTATGCTGCTGAACTTTAACGGTGTTCTTCATTGTCAAAGGAACTGTTTAAAAAAATAAATAATAGTTTCTCCTTTTTCTTCTGTCGATCAGGCAACTGAGTTAGATATGTAAGTAGTCATCTTACATTTATTTTCTGGGCTCATTTTACCTTAGCTTAATGGTATTATACAGAGTGTTCTATACAAAAACAGGGAATCGTGGTTGGTCTGTTCCTATGTTTTTATGTACCTATTTAATGCATGTAACATAACAAGTCAACAAAGACAGGCAACGGGCTGGAGTGTTGCGGAGCATGTGCACTTCCAGCCTATCCTTTCAGAGGACAACATGCCAAGTTCAATCTCGGAGAATCTCCATCCTTTACAAGACTTGCTGTACTAGTACTGCAATTTTATAAAACCTGGTATTTTGAAAGTTCTTAGCGTGTGAAGGGTGACAATATAATAATGTAATACAAGCAGAGTTCTAAAATTGTAATGTGTAGACATTGGCTGTGTTTCTTGTTTCCTGAGTTGGGTAGAATCAAAAGGAAGTGACTGTTTCTTTAAGGCAATTTGTTCCAGAAACTAAGCAATTTATATTGGCACTCAACACTCCTAAACTGATGAATTGGAGCAGAAAACTTTTATTTTAAGGTGTTATTCCACAAATTCAAGATTGAAGTCATACATAAGCAATGCTGTGTTGCTAGAGAGTTTGTGTATTATATATAACACAGGCAAGTGGTTTTTTTTCACCCAAGAGGGCAATTTTTTAGGCTGTTCACATTTCATGACTAATTAGCAGCTGCAATGTTGTACCTGTGTTTAAAAACATGCAATAAAAGTCATTTAGAGTTGCCAGTCCCCTTTCTGTATATTATTATGTTGGCACATACAAAATACACTTTAAAATTCCATCTGTGTGTAATTAAACCAACTTCTCCTAGTAGCACTGCTTTGATTACTTAAGATTAATTACATGAGAATTAAAAAACAGTCTCACAAAGCACTCCAGAGATATGGAGGCCTGGCTTCCTGACATGTTTTGTTTTGTTTTTGCCAGGAGAATCCAAGTATCTTTGCTCCATCTGTGGAAAATCTTTCCATAGGGCATCAGGACTCAGTAAACACATAAAGAAACACCAGCCAAAGCCTGAAGTTCGTGGATATCACTGTACTCAGTAAGTTGGTTGGTGGATTGTTTTTTTGGGGTTTTTTTTTTGGTGGGCTTTGTTTCTTGAACATCAATGGTCCTAGTATTTTTAAAAATTAAAAGCAGCTCCTTGTTGTAGCGTAAAACTCTTTACTGGCCTGGAATAAGACTTAAAGAATAAGAGTAGAAACATGCACTTTTTTTAATACATGCGTTGGAGAGCAAAAGCTTGGGTTTTAACTGTTATTTAGTTCTAGTTTCATACAGTTGTTTTCTAATGAGTGTGTTTGCACTTGTAGCTGTAGTCAGTAACGATTGGTTTTAAAGCTCCCTTGTAGGACAGATAGCAGAGCGATAAGCTTGTCAGAGGCGAAGAGCCTTCGGCCTCTTCTTGCCCCCTTCTACTGTGATAGTTGATTTCAGTTTAATTTGAAAATTTCTTACACGGTCTACGATGTTGTGTACTTGTGTGCACTGCAATACACGCTGTGTTTAGCAGACAGCTCTGCAGGAACATCATAAATTAAGACTGACTATTGCAGTTAACTTGACTTTAAAACTTACATGACCACATAAATATCTTTGCATTATGGACTTTGGTTTAGCGGAAACATTGTACCTGGAAAGAGCATGTCTCCTAGTGTGTTAGCCGAACAGATACTTTTCCTTGAGCAAGCAGACTATCGGAGAACCTTTCGAGTGACCTGCAAAGCACAAGTGGTGCTTCATTTCCAAACTGTCAATTAGGTTTCTGGAAACTCTCTCGGGTACTAAGAGGAGTTGTACAATTCATGTGATTACCTTTGTGCAGCTCATGGTTTTAATGAAAGCTATAGTCTAAAGTATTGTTTAAAGTATCTCTGGTAGTGCCATGGCATCCTAGCAAAAATAATATTTTCTAACTGCAGAAAACTCACTTTGATTCTGTTAGTAATGTTTTTATTTAGTGTTTTTAGTGCTAAAAATCTCAACCTTAGAAATACAAAGAACAGAGCTAATAGGGTCCACAGTAGGGACAGAACTGTTTAATGAAACATTCTAGGAAAGGCAATTTTTGTTTTGAAGGAAAAATATATTTAAAAAAATTTATTATTTTTTTTTTTACTCAGGGTAGTACAGTCATGCATGCAAAGATACTTTGATTCGCCAACTCCTTCAGACAGACACAGTCCTTACTTCTACAGCAAAGATCTCTACTAAGAATATAACTCACGTTGTCAGAAATAGTTTAGAGCACTTCACTAAGCAATAACCAGCCTTCAGTTATCTAGTTCGGTGGCTTGGTATGTAAATCTCCCTGCCAAGCTTCACTTTGAGCTTCTGGCCCCGTTGAACAAAGCTGAACGTGAGTTATTTTCCCAAAAATATTTGTGGAAGTTTCCCAGTGAAGTATGTATTTAAATTTCAGCAGTGCATGAGTGTCTGGGTGGGGTGGTTGCTTGAGGTTTTTTTACTTCTCTAGTGGCTTCCAAATATGTGATCCTTGAGGGGAGAGCACCATGTGCCAACCCCATCCAAGACCCTTAGAGGTCTTTGTGATACTTTTTGATGTGGATCTGCAAACCCATAATTCCTGAGAGCCCCAAGAGCTGTCTTTTTTTTTCTACTAGGAGGAGGAGGAGGTTGTTGGGTTGTCTCAGGGGACCATCAAGGTTTTTTTTCCTTCTTTTTTTTTTTCCCCATTTCTCTTTTTTCCCCTCAAGAGTGAAGAAGGCTTTTTTTCCCTCTCCAGAACATGCATTCTTTGGGAAATGTAATATTAAAGGGTTTGTTCTCTATGGAAGCTTTTTCTTCTCAGATTCCGCTGGAGGTTGGGAATTCTGAGATTCCCTCATTCCAGAGGTTGATCACCTGTAGTAGGTCAATCCTCCACCGTTGCTTGCTGGTGTTTCTCTGTCTCTGTCCTTTCTTGAGCCATACAGGTGTATGATGTTACGTAATGAACTGATGCTGATGATCAGTCGAAGGTATCTGCAGAGCAGAATTTTTTTGCAAAGGCAGAAACCTTGTCTTTGGTTAGACTGACCTCTAGTTTTCATACCAAGAGGAGTTAGTGATTTGTAATTTTATATAGTCATAATATGGCAAGGTATAAATGAAGGAAAGCTAGAGCAGCACACAAAAGAATGAGTATCACTGCTTCCAGATGCTTTCTTGCAGGATTCTGAATTTGTTTTTTAATTTATCAAAATATATTTGGGCACTGCAAACAATAAATCCCAGATATCTTTGTATCAATAACTAATCCTCTTTAGTTAAGGGAAGAAACAGCTGTTACTATCCTCATAAGTTCGTATGCTATAATAGAAATTTCTAATGTCTTTCAGTCAGTTTGACTTTGATTATTCTCCATAAAAATAACAGAAAGAACATAGTTACCCATAACAGACAAAAGTGTTCCAGAGGTTCTCAAGTTATATTCCAGACTTCCAGATAAGCTGCTTTTCCTTTTAATTTTCCCTAGTTGAAAAGGGATTGTGCTTTATATAGGTATTGCTGATGCAGTAGATGTTGTCTTCTCAAAGTCTTCAGTTGCTGTTAAAGAGGGTTCCAGTGCCTTTGAAATCAGGATCACCGAGATCTTTCTTTCATGGGATGCTAAAACCTTTACTGTTACAGGTGTGAAAAGAGTTTCTATGAAGCTCGAGATCTTCGGCAGCATATGAATAAACATTTAGGTGTGAAGCCATTTCAGTGTCAGTTCTGTGGAAAATGTTACAGTTGGAAGAAAGACTGGTATTCTCATGTAAAGTCTCATTCTGTCACAGACCCTTACAGGTGAGGAGAGATTCGTTTAATAACTGAACGGTACTAATGTGTATGAGGTTACACATCCACAGCCAGTCAACAAGGAACTGCCTAGTCCATTGTTAACTGATTGCTTGATGTTGACTGGGGTCTTGAGTACTTGCAGTTGGTTGGGTGACTTCGGGTAGTGTTGTTCAACTGTTAACCTGCTGGCGCAGTCCTGGAAGTAACACATACGAAGTTGTAAGAGCATAAATATAATCGATGAAGTTGGAAGTGCTTTGTATGCGATCTCACTTCTCTGGAATGGTAAGCAGAAGCTTTGTGGCTGTGAATAAGAAAAAAGGTAGCTCAGTCCAACAGCATTATTTCTAATTATGGAACTACTTGTCATTTGAGACAGTATTCCCATTAAACTTTGCCTACCGTAATTAAAGTGCATTTTGGTTTAAAAAGCATGGCATAAGCATAGAATAATGGTTTCAATAGATTTCTCACTTAACACTTACACTTTAGGTGTAATATATGTGGTAAAGAATTTTATGAGAAAGCTTTGTACAGAAGACACGTAAAGAAAGCCACACATGGTAAAAAAGGAAGAGCAAAACAAAATCTGGAACGAATTTGTGAGCATTGCGGAAGAAAATTCACACAACTCCGGGAATACAGGAGGCACATGAACAATCATGAAGGTATGTAAAAAAACAAGTACTCGTGACATCCCTGAACCCTGTAAATGTTACGGAGAGAGAGGCGATTGTTTCTTTGAGTCTGTGTATGTCTGGTGTTGCAAGACATGCAGAAGTTCTTACTGATTCTCCAGTTAGTTTTGTGCTAGTCCTGGGTTATTAACACGTGCTTCCAGTGATTCCCTGAGGTGGCTGTTGGCATTTTCCTAAAACTGCAGTCACACACAGGGACAGTGACAATTCATCCTTCTTGGAACTTTGATGGAAGAGGAACTTTTTTAGAAGTGATTAGAATATGTCTATCTGGCAAAGAATTGGATGCAGTAAAACATCTCTGGTTTGAAAGGTGCAGATGGTTAACAAAATATTCTCCAAACAGGAGAATGATTGACCTGAATTTTAAAAAAAGGACCACTGAAATTGGTCAACTTCTTGATTTATAACAAGCAGTAAACTATGTGATGCTGGGGAAAATATAATAAAAATTATATGCATTTTTAATTTAGATGTGAAGTATGATACTGATTTTTGAGCATTTGGTTATTCCAGCTCTATTGGAAGTGCGTATGTACTCTTATCTCAGGACAAATGCCACTTTTTTGAAGCAATTCTGCTCTTAAAGAGCTGTTACAAGTAAATGTGATGGTTGTCTAACCATTGAAATACAGATTTTTTTATTTGTTTCTAAACAGAGAAAGTGTCATGTAATAGGTACTAAGCCTGAATCTGCAGTAACTGTTAGAGAGGAAAAGCCAGTATTGAAATAGCGTTTGTCACCACCCTCACGCCCCGTTAGATACTACAGACCACAGAACTCAGATGTTACAAGGGAGAGTAAGAGTATACAAACATCAGGTCGGGTGTTTGAACATCCATGGTGTGGAGGAGTTACAAGCTAACAAGGTGTTACAAGCTAACTAGAGTAAGTGCTGCTTTGATGAGAGGTGTATAGAAGGATTTACAGAAAAAAAGGGCAACTAGAAATGTGACAAAATCGACAAAGTAAAACAGGGTTTCAGAAAGGTATCACTGGCAAAAAATAATTAGGATTTTATTAAGCAGTACGCACTTAAAACGGGAGAAACTGCACTGAAGAATTTTGGTAAGAAGATTTTTTAAAAAAATATTAGATTGTGCAGAGCACTTGTGGAAAAATCTTGTCGTTGAATGTATTATGCTTGCTTTATATTGCGGTACAGAACTGGTAAACAAGGTCTCTTTTTTGACGTGGAAAAAGTTACAGTACTTGAAGGTTTTATAATGCTGTTCTCCCTGTCGCATCTTGTCACTGCTCGTGCGTGTCGAGGAGCGCTGGCAGTCACCTTGGCCTTGCCTTCCTTTTGAGAACAGGCGTGAAGCCCTTTGAATGTCTGACTTGCGGAGTGGCCTGGGCCGATGCACGTTCCCTGAAGCGTCACGTGAGGACACATACTGGAGAGCGGCCGTACGTCTGCCCGGTGTGCAACGAAGCTTACATCGACGCGCGGACACTGCGGAAGCACATGACCAAGTTTCATAGGGACTACGTACCCTGCAAAATTATGCTGGAAAAAGATACTCTTCAGTTTCACAACCAGGGGACGCAGGTGGAGCACGCCATCAGCATTTTAGCAGCAGACATGCAGGAACAAGAAGCGGAGATTAGCGTTGATAGTGGTGAGATTGAGACTGTGGTAGTGACGGGGGAGACGCTTGAAGCCATCGAAGCCGTTGCAGCTAGTGAGGAATGTACGTCAGTCTCTACTCTCTCTGACCAGAGCATCATGCAGGTGGTAAATTATGTATTGGCGCAACAGCAGGGACAGAAAATGGCTGAAGTGACGCATGCCATTGAAACTGTAGAAGTAGAAGTGGCCCACGTTACAAAGGTGGAGGAAATATAGCGTATGAGAGCGCCAGAAGGGTGAGGTCTTAGGATTTAACTGATTAGCTGAGGCATACAGTGATGCCTGTTTTTAAACAATTAATTCCCAGTATTGAATGTCTTGGTGACAAGACACTGCAGCATGCATTACAGGGGAAAAGTTAAGATGCCTCAGTTGGGCCAAGGCTTTGAAGGATGAAATTTCTGCACTGGCTGTAACTGTAAACAAACAAACAAAATTTTTAAATAGTTGGAATTATAATGTTTTCTGTGTCATGGAGTAAGTATCATGCTCTAACTTTAAAAAAAACGAAAAGAAAAAGGATAGAAAGAGGTTGCACTAAAAACTAGAAATGCACAGCTATCGGTAGCGGTTTTTTACTTTTTGTTTATGCAATTTTCAAGTTTGTGAGCAAATCACCTGTGTTGGGTTCTGTCTGTTTACTCCCCAAGGTGAGGGGACAGTAGAATGCTTTCTGCAGCATGTCCTTCATGTGACATACAGAAAACTGAGGCTTCTCTCTCTGGGCACGTCCCCCGTTGGCATTTAGCAAATCCTGGGTTTGAAGAGGTGCTTGAAATGCCAGGTCAGTGGGTGGCAGGTCCAAAGTTCAGCAGAATGCTGTGGAACGTTCCGCAGATAATGGGAGCGGGGCTGCTGAGATCTGAGGAAGCGGTTCTCCGAGGCAAGTTGTGAATTTCAGTTTGACCGAGGACAGCACACTGCAGGGAGCTACTTAGGAGGAGTAAAGTGCTTGTGATGTGTAAGCAAGGAGCTTGTGCCTGAGCCTGTGTGCACAGCCATGTTCAGTTTAACGCTCTGGTTGAGTAAAGGAAGCTGTCGCCTCGTTGTGCACATCCAAAGCAGGCAACCTAATGATGGATGTTTCTAACTTTGCATTACCTTTGATGTAGAAACTCTCAAGTGAAAAAGGTTTAATGGCACTTTTTTGGAAATATAAACATACTGACAAAGTGTAGCTAGCTACAATCTGATCTTGTTGTGTAACATGTGGAAAGGAGGAGCCCTGTCATTTAAATCAAATAAATTTAATTAATAATTTCCAAACGGGGACACAAAGCAGCATCAGCATAGACAGCTGTAAAAATCTTAGCGTGGGGTAAAAACTAAAGTTCTTTCAAAATTACCAGAAATCTTATTACTTGCTGCTGTAAGAAAATACTTCCAGGGCAAGCTAATTACCCGGTGTTGCACCACGTAGATGGAAACATTCTTACTAGGCGTTCCTGAACGCGGTAAGCGTGAATCAGAGCCATGCTTGGCCCAAGTTTAAATGCCCGTGATTTAATACCATGAACAGTGCGTATCTTAATCCGTGCAAGGCGCGGGTTCTTCCGCTGCTCTTTGGGTGGGTGTTTCTTTAAGCCAGAAACACGTCTGCTGAGGTAAGCGAGAGTGCTATGCACATTAAAAAAATACAGTCCTGATTGTTCAGTTGGTTTCAATCTTTAGTATTGCCAAATGCTTCCCAGCTTTGACAGCAGCAAGATATCCAAGGAGCCAGAAGCCTGTAGAATTGCAGGGTAAACTTCCTAAATAAAGTTACTTGCATGTAACTGTGCTACCTGTGAAAGGGATCTGCTGAACAAAATGTAAGTAAACCCTGTGACAAAGTAGCCACCTCATCGGAATTAGTATTTCTACCTTTCATCTTATTTAACTATCTGAGTATCTGTCCACTGAGCTACAGAACAGACTGTTCCGTTTATACTTTGCGAGCATGTAGATAAGTGGCGTTGGAAATTTTTGAAGCAATACATAGTTTGAGTCCCTGTCTTGGATCTGAATTAATCTGTAGATGACCATTTCAAAGGTCAGGGTCTTCCTGCAGAGAAGTAATGTAGTTATTTATACATCCTGCAGTCCTTTATGATTGTATTCTTTTCTGATTACCAAATGGAGTAAAACTGAAATGAATACATTAAATCAAAAAATAAAATACCGGTAGCTGTAACTCTTGAATTTTTGTATGGTCAAGAATCTGGAGATAGCCATCCTGCTTAAAATTAAAATACTACCATTAAGATGGAAGAAGATTTAAAAAAGCACTAGGTAAACTTTAACACTTCGATGTTTGTATCTTAAAAATAATTGTGTCTTACTAAAGTGAGAAATGTTAAAGGAAAAAATAGCTGTAAATAGTGCAAAAGCATTATTTGTATATTTAGTGTGTTACCTTACAAAAAGATTATTACCCGCACCTTAGTCTAATCTTTGGTGCGTTTATTTATTTGCCCAACCTACAGAAGAAGCAGAAGTGAATCTGAATTTCGGAGCCTTGTTACCCACTGTAAAGCACTAAGTGACGTGAGGGGCTGCCGTTCAGCAGCGGACAGGCAAAGGAGAAGAGGTGGTTCCCCAAGTGCGGCTCAGCCAGGACCGCTGGAGCTGAGCGCCCCTTCCCAGCACGGCTGTGCCTTACCTTCCCAGAACGGCGGCGGGCGGGCAGGGGGTGCCGCTCCTGGCTTTGCTGTTCCCACGTGCGGGACGTTGCCTTATGTTTTTCTTTAGACTTCAGCTCTTCGTTTAAGTTGCTCACGACCCTTCTGCAATCTATTGGAAGTCAGACTGCAAATACGCAGTTGATATTACTGGATTATTTTTTTTAATAAAGCTAATGAGAAGTGTCCATTTATAAAGTATTCCTAGTGAATTCCTGTACATAAATGAATTTGATTTGTACATTCTGCTGTTTTTATTTAGTGTTAGATGTATAAAGTTACGGTTATTTCTGTTATGAAATAAACTGGGCTTTGCCATGAATTACTCTTTCAAGCAACTTTTCTTTTTCAGGGGGAGGAAAAATGTGTTGCAGCGTTACGTGTTCCTCTTCAGTATTTCCCCTTCCATGTACAGACAGATTGGTGGGGGCAGTTCTCTAACACCTACTTTTTAATTTTTGCTTAAGGCTCAAAAAATTAACTGGAACGAGGAAAGGAAATCCATCACCCTCCTAAACGCTGTCAGATGGTGGCTGTACGAGAGCACGATGTTGGCAAAACATGTCGCGCAGTTATACCGATGGCTCTGGCTGCAGAACTTCGTGGTGGGCGAGGCGCCCACCCAGCCCCCAGCACCCAGCTGTGGCCGTTTTAGTTTGTTCTGGGTGTTCCTCCGCTTGGCTTGGGTTTCCAAGCCGGGCTGCCCCCCAAAGCGGGCGGCACACGGCACCGCTGGCCCGGCCGCTGCGGTGGGGCGAGTGTGGGCAGGGGCTGGGGCCTGGCAGCTGCTCCCGCATTGCGCCCCTGGCCAAGGCTGCCCCCGCGCCGGGGGGAACAGATCTGAGCCGGCCCGGCCCGTGCCTCCCCCCACGCTCTCGGGGCAGCTTCCAGGTGAGGCTGGTGCTGCAGGGAGGCCGGCCAGCCCTGCGCCCATTGCTGGGGGAAGGCCAGGAGCTGCTTTGCGCGCCCACTTGTGCGAGCCCCCGCAGGACACCAACCGAGCGGGACGGTTGCACCAAAAGCGGTTTCGGAGGGCTGGGCGCTGAAGGAGGCGCGTGGCCGATGGCCGCAGCTGCCTTTCACCAGGGATGCAGCCACAGGTGAGGAAGCAAAGCGCTGTGTGGGTGATTTTCCCCCCTTTGCCTCCCCTGGAGCCAGAACAGTGTCGCTCCCGGCTGTTAAAGGCAGAGCCGTGAATTTCTGTGGCATCACAACTGCACGTACACTTAATGCTGCTGCCGGTGCCACAGCGGAGCGCGATGATGGTTTTGTCGGGGTCGGCTGAACACCAGCCAGGCCGTTACGAGGCAGGAGAAAGGCCGCGCGATGGCGGCTGTCGGGCACCGGGCAGAACAGCGGGCTCCTGCGTCCTCCCGCCACGAGCCACCGGCTGCACTGCACAGCACAGCCCCACGCTGAGGTGGGTAAGGGGCTGCAGCCAGGGCTGCCCGGGATGCTGCCACGAGGTGACTGCGCTGTCCCGGGGGTGGGTTTCGGTGGGTTTGTTACCAGTATCTGAAGATCAGCAGCAAGGAGCTTGGATCCATTCAGAACCCGGCAGGCTCAGCGGCTGCAGGGCAGCACAGGGAGCGCTGGGCAACTACTTAGACCTTCACCTGGCGCCCTCGACGTGTTACAAGCTGCTCAGGCGCGAAGCAAAGCTCGACCGCTGCGGAGGCATCAGCCTGCCGAGATCAGCGGGCAGCGGTTCAGCCCCTGGCAGGTACCCGTACCTTGCTGCACCAAGCAGGTCTCAGCAGACCTCCTGGAGGCAGGAAATGAAATTTATTTCAATTTCAAACTACATTAATTCTGAGTGAAATCAAACTTACTTTCACGTTTATTAAGGCAAGCATGTTCTTGTGAAAAATTGCAGATTTTTAATAAGGGCATTCTCGGTGGTTCCAGTCCATTCTGACAAACTCATAAAT
>JAVJGJ010000014.1:120406055-120435378 GCA_035590215.1 Microhierax caerulescens
AATTCTGGTGAAAATTTTGTTACCATCCTGCCCGTGCTGAGGGCCCGGAGCCTTGCCCAGGCAGTGTCTCTGGTGTTGGGGCTGCTAGTGACTGCTTACCCAGGCCTGCAGCGACAGGACAAGGGGCGCTGGTTTCGAACAGAAAGAGGGTAGGCTTAGGCTGGACATAAGGAGAAAATGTTTTATGATGAGGGTGCTGTGGCACTGGCAGAGGCTGCCCAGAGCAGCTGTGGGTGCCCCATCCCTGGCAGTGCCCAGGGCCAGGCTGGGCGGGGCTGGGAGCAGCCTGGGCTGGGGGAAGGGGTCCCTGCCCGTGGCAGGGGGCTTAGAACTAGATGGTCTTTTAAAGATCCCTTCCAACCCAGATCATTCTATAAATTAGTTTTATTTGTGCTAGCCTGCTAAAAATTGATTTTCTTCTTGCTTGGTAGCTACTGCTGTGGTCCTACTTCTCTCTGAATAAATAAACAACAAATTGCTAAGCTTATTTTGTATCTTTTTCAGTAGAGAAAACCATGGAAGGAAGGATATCATCTTCAAGTTGTGTAAGTGTTTCTGCAATTTGCAACAACTTACTTTGGGGCTGTGAGTATCCTAGAGTGTTCTGAGGTATTTGCACAACCGAATTCATTCTCCAGTGGTCCAACTTTTGCTTTATTGGACCACTCTTTCCTGAGAAACAGTTTATTCTGGTGGCAATCAATAGTAATGTCTACTTTTGAACATGTATGAATACACGATAGGCTTTGCGTTTGATTGCATATAAACAGAGTGTTTCCAAGGGTATTTTAAGACCTAAGCTAACATCTAAAGTATTAAGAGTAATGCTGAAGTAAGTAGAGTAGCTGCATAATACTGAGTTTTCTGCAGAGACGTGTTCAGAGACTACTTATGCTAGTGTTTATTTTTTCTGAACTATCCCTATTAGTAATAGTTTCTACCAATGGAAGCACTGATAAAAACAAATTATGGGGATAGTAGCTGGTCTGATCGGGTGAGGTCCAGACTGTCTAGTGTTTTAGAAACAAGCTATTTCCAGCACCTTGCTTATATGCTTTCTCTGGCCCTTGCTCCTATACAGGTGCTGGTTTAGATGAGGAGTCTTAAGTGCGCATGCACGTGTGTGTGTTGAGTTAGTGGCTTTCTGTTAGGGAAAAGCTGAGGCAGCTGCATACATTGCACTTACCATAGATACAGGCCTCTGTTGGTTACCTCTTGACTTTGTGGTTCTTCTGTAAGTCAGTTGTGGGCACTGCAAATCAACATCTCAATGAGTACAAACATCGGGGAAGATACTGTACAGCAAATTGGAAATTCTGCTGATGAAGTACCTTGTGCTTTTTATCCCTTTCTGTCTACATCTTTCTGTTTTCTGAGTCTGACCTTATCTGTTCTTAGTGTCATGTTATGTTATTACAGACGTTATATGAACCTCTAGCATTAAATGCACATTTGAAGTTTAGATAAGCATGTGTTCTTAGGAAGCTCATAACAGAAACAACCAGTCAGGTTGCAGGTGGAGGAGTTCTGAACTAAGAAATTTGTACTTGGCCATTAAGGTGCAGTTCAGAAGAATGTGTTCCAACTGATAGAACATGCTTGTAGTCCATTTCTCAAAAAAAAAAAAAAAAGAAAAAAGTAAGAAGTAAGAAATCAAACAATCTAATCGCAGAGACATATTCTTGAATAAGCAAATGTCTACTTTCAATCCTTAAATGTTGATTGAAGTGCATTACTTGTATTGGAAGTTGTTGCTGGTGCATAACGTTTACATCCTTTATAATTTGAGGAATCTGTTATTAAAGGCATATTTGTTATTACAGTGTTTGACCAGCAAAAGCAGTTTGGGGTACTGTATAGAAATTCAGGTCTAATTACTAAAAAAATAAATATTTGTTTCAAAGAAGTGTAGAGAAAGAATAAGAGCACTCACAATTCAAAATGAAGAACTGAAGGATTGTGTCATTATGGTATGGTATGCTGCAGTTATGGTCTGTTTGAAGGACAACCTACAGAGCTAATAAATGCAGTTTCTGTGTTAATTATTAAGTAGTTAGCATGGCTGCTCTTGAGTCCTCGCTTCTAATTTCATGTTACAAGGTAGGGCATCTGGCAGCTTGCAAATTAAATTCATAATACACTCGATGGTGGCCATCATATGAGGTAGCTACAGCTTTTTCCTGGCAGATGTAACTGGGTTGTCTGGAAGATGTAAATGTTGCATTCCCTCTCCGATACATGTAATGTAGTTGCATTTGCAGTATAAGTTTTTTCTTCTCAGGATACCTGGAGAAATGGCAAGGCTTGCACTTCTACTCTTTCAGTTGGTTATTATTCAACGGGTTTAATTAACTGATAGGAAATGTTCATTAAGACAAGGAAAGAGGATGACATCTTGGTAATGGTAGGAATTTAGTTTGACCATTTTTGTTTTGAATTTGAATGAATTAATGTTAATTCCTACATGTTTTTTCTAAGTTGGGAAATTTCTACAAGTTACTAACTGCTTTACCTTTTAGTCATTTCTTTCAAAACACTGGTTCTGCTTTGCAGTTTTATACATTTGGCAATGACAGTAGCTGATACAATTTTGAGTACATTATAGTGTAGTGATGCTAAATTATCATACTAAAATAGTAGTACTATTCTAAGATATAATTGCTGTTCATCCTGAAATTCTTTGAGTGCAAACCTGGTGTGACATTTCAGCTATTTTGTTTTCTCTTTAATCATCTCAGCTTGGAGAGTGATAAATAGAATGTAAACAAATCAGAGGGAACTAAGAAAACTGTGTCCTAGCAGATTGGTTCTCACCTTTGGGGCACATGCTTGAACTTGTAAAGTTAACAGGAAGAGCTTTTATCAGACAGTTCCTGCATTAAAAGTAGCTCCTCATGTGGTATGACATGATTTAGGGTTGAGCATCAACGAGCAGAGTGTTTAAGTCACAGGCCAGTGCTTCCCTTGCAACTTTATTATTTTGCCTGACAGTTCAGAAAACTTTGTACATGGCAGTATGTCAGCTCATATCATCAGTGGATAATTTAGTTTTATTGTGCATGCAACTGTCTATTTTCAGTTTCGTATACCAACGAAGAAAGCAAACACCAAGTCAGAGGATGTCCATGTTCAGTCCCCTTTGGCAAGGCTCCCAGGCTCCCACCATTGGGACTACCCTTTAAAAGAGGTAAAGAGAAGTTCTTTGGGGTTTAAAGTGCATAGGAGAATGTTACATGGGGCTTTGCATCTGTATTGGAGGCCAGATCTTTCCATTACTGAATGCTGGCTTGTGACCAATATCTGACCCAGATTGTCTTGGGAAGAGATGTGTGTAGGTCTGAAATCAGCCTGCAGGTGTACAGTTACAGAGATGGGAGTCTCAGTGCTGTAGTGGCCACCTAAATCTTTAAAAAGCAGAGTTGGTCTTTAGGTGTAGTTTGAAATTATCTTGGAAATTGGTGAATTCAAAGGCAAATACAATTTGGTTTTATTAGTTAGTTGTTTTCTGATTACTGACCTTTTTGGCTTATAGTCAGGCTGCCAAACTTTTTGTTAAGATACGAAAATAGTCTTTACATTGAGTTTTCACTTAGTCATTATTTGTATCCAAGAGCTTAAACTTTAAGGGAATGTATTAAGTATTGTATAACTTCCAACAGAATTATTAGTACAGAAACAACTGATTTTGGTATTATAACCAAAAGACTGTAAGAGTACTTAAATGGCATTTAGCATAAATTACTGTCTTGATCATCTCAGTCATGTATAGAAGTAAATATTTACTTCTATAAATCTGTTCCAAATTCAGTAAATATTTTTAAAATGCCAAGTTTTGGAAACGTACTTTGCTACTCTTGTCTTTTTTAGCTCAGCATTGAGAGTTTGTTGCTGGGTTTGGTGCTTTCAGAATTGTGGGGCTGGACAAACGGTCTCCCCCACAGCAGTGTTTTAAAAACCTAGTGAGGGAATTTAGGAATTTTTTTTACTTAAGCTAATGGTGATAATGTGACCTAGGTCTTTTGGTGGGCCAGGTCATTTGAGCATGCTGCAACACAAACTCACTGTATGGTTGCATTATATATTGTCAATACTTTAAGCGAGCAGAGCATCCAATTACAGTCAAGTTTTGAAGTTGTAAGTAGTGTCTCTTGTGGTTACAAGCAGCAGCCTCTTAGGCAGAGCCATACAGCACTTTAGCATAGAGTTCTTCCTGTCTTTCTCTCTGCCTCTAAAGAAAGTGGTTAGGCTGTTGAGAGAATTGAAAAATCTTTCCCCCCCCTTGTTATTTCCTTTATATTGTCTGACTTTCCATTTCTAGTTTTTCCTACCTGTGTCTATGTATTTCAGACTTTTCCATGTAGTAGAGGACTTTGTATGCTTTAAACACTGACTAGTCTTTATATTATACTTTAAAGATTGCTCATGAGGGGTTGCAATTAAAAGAAATATTACAGGTTTATCCATGCAGAGGTCTGTTGTAGTTTATTTAATGTTGCCAGAGTTTGCTCCATGTTGTTTAAGAAATTTTGTGCAGCTTTCAGTGTTTTGGGCATATAGTTCTCTAACATGCTTGGACACCAGTGCTGTGGGATGGGCAAGATGATGTTTGAAGGTGGGAGTGGCTGAGTTAATAATGAGGGCATTTTCCATTAGAGTCAACCTCTATGGTAGGGAGAAGATTGATTGGTGATGCACCTTTCAGACTTCACTGCAGTATGTAAAATATGCATGGGCATGAATTTTTCAGATGCCCTTTCACCTCATGGTTAAACAGAAATGAATGTAAGTTTGTCTGCTTTTGGCCTGACTGGCATAATTTTCAAACATGTTTAGTTAATCATCCCTAACATT
This sequence comes from Microhierax caerulescens, assembly GCA_035590215.1. Lineage (NCBI taxonomy): Eukaryota > Metazoa > Chordata > Aves > Falconiformes > Falconidae > Microhierax > Microhierax caerulescens. The sequence goes on from JAVJGJ010000014.1 coordinate 120,410,907, forward strand.
TTTATTTTTTTTTTTAAAAAGAGAAATTAGGAGGAAGTGATGGCAGAGGGAGACAGGTTTCTGGAATTGCAGAAATAACTGTATGTTTTGGTGGGGCTTCATTTATTTGATTTGAAACTATAAGTGCATTCTGGTAAGGTAAGAGAATTTGGAAAAAATGAAGTCTTGCTGTTGTCAGTTTTGCCACCCAAGTACCAAACCTTCAATTTCCTTTTCCTTCTCAGAATTTTTATCTTATAGTGGAATACAGTTTGCCTAAATGCATGCACTTAATCAAAAATACACAAGGTAACATCTACTTTCTGTAAAAGATAACTAACATTTAAGTCTCTGTTCAAGATAGTCCTCCTTTATATAGGGAAGTAATTGATTTGTTCTGTATTGTCAGATTTTTTTTAGGAGAAGAAACATCCCATTCAAGGTCAGATGGTATGTGGGTGCTTTAGATCAAACAAATCCATTCTTTGCAAAATTGTTGTAGAAACTTATTGTGGATCTGTTTCATTTCATCGGTTGCATTGTTTCAGTGTCTGACATTGTTCCCTTTTTCTAGTTTAATATCCATTATGACATATTTATGTCTGTTGGAACTTGCCATTTTTATTTGGTTTATTTCAGTGGAAATCAAGTGCCAACAACAGAGAGCCTTCCACAAAAGGAAGAAGGCAAAAGGACTGCCACCGATACACCTCTAATGATCAAGAATCAACTGGGTAAGAAGTCATCTCCAGATTAGTTCTCTGTGTATTTAGAGTTTCATAATCTTGCTTGAAGGTGGATGTTTCTGGTCTCTAGGTAATTATTTGTGTCATGCAGAGATGGTTTTCAGGCTGTTGGGTAGCCCACCTTCAGGAGTCACGTTTCAGTGGTTCAGTGGCAACTGTAACTTTTTGTTTTAACACAACACAAGACTGCAACATCGGAAAGGGAATACAGCATTTACTAGAAGAATTAGTGTTTGTTGATCTGCTTGGTATCCTGGAAGATGTTCATTACTCTCCAAGTATAAATTATCATTCTAGCCTTAGATATTTTAGATATTTAGAAAGCTTCCCAGTTTATCTTTTGCTTGTCACTTTGTGCTCTGTAGTCCACAGTCATTAGCCTGGCTTTATCAACTCTTAATAACAGCAACAAAAATCTAACAATATGATGATTACTAGGCGAGGGCAGTAAAAAAAGTAGAGTTTTCCACCTCTGTGTTACAGTCAAGACACTTAAGTAAGTAAATAAAACTGCTGATGTGCTGCTGCTTTATGCTCTGTGGCCAAGAGCAAATATCTTGGTTTCTTTGAGATTATAGCAAACTATTTAAAATAGTCTTCTGTGAAGCTGTCAGCTAGATAATTGTTTAACTGAGAAAATACTGAAGCTGTAAGTGCTGTAGCTGACAAATTGAAAATATAGAATTAAATTCATTAACAGCAGCTAGGAAGCATAATGATTTCATGATGAAATTAATTATATTTATCTTAATGAAACTATTATTATTCCACAAATCATTCAAACCTAAATAAATAAGTGTATACATTCTCTGCCCCATTTTGTGACTGGAACTGGACCGTAAGCGATTTCTTGTCAGGAGAGGCTGTTAAAAGCAAAGTGCACAGGTAATGTAAATGCTTAGTGACAGCAGATGATTTTGACACTGCTGAATTCAGTATTTTTGTGACCTATGCATAGCCTGGTCTTTATATTCAGAATGCTTCAAACTGTTGCAGAGAAGAGATGAACTTTTGTAAGATTGTGAATTTTTTTTCATAATTCCTCAGAGGCGTAGCTGTCAGCTTTACATGTAGTAATCTCAAAATGCTTCTCTTGGTAACTTGAACTGAGGGAGTGGCTCGCAGGGTCAGCCTAGCAGAATTTAAAAGCGATCTTGATTGTAGTTTCCTGAGTTTTGATTGTGCTGTGAAATGGTTGATGCCTGATACTACTCTCTAAAGGTCTTTTAGTAAGCTTTGAACTGACCTTTCAACATCGAGGAAAAAAAGCAGAAGCAAGCTACCTTTTGTATCCGTTATGTATGTTAATTTTGATATGCAAGAGACTTTCAAGTAGCATTAGTTTGTGTTCCATCATTTTTACCAAAATTCTTGCCAGAATATTAGTGAAAAACTATTTAGACTGTAAAGAGACAGTAAATATTCAGATATTAAACCTGTGCGATTTGAAATTCCTCAGAAAATACAAGTGTCTAGAGACTAACTTGAGATTTTCAGTAAAATAAACTTAAATCTCTTGTCTGCATTAAAGCTTGTTCCTAAATATTCCATTTGGGTACCTAGTGTTTCTCAGAATGTCAAAATTGATACGCTGACCTCTTTGAATAATAAGTAGAAAGAGCCCACAGCTTCTACAGAGGTGGTGTGTGTTGAGGAAAAGTCTGAGAACTGACAAAAGTCAGAGAATAGTGAAGTGGCATGATGAGAATCTTTCTTATGCAAAAGTTCCTCTGCTCGTCCTTCCCAGTGAGGAATTTTTGATTTGCATTGAAAAGCAGGAAATGTCTTAATGACAAACTCCTGTTAGCTCCTGATGTTTTAAAAAGTCATCTTTATTGATAGGAGCTAATCTCAAATGTTTTGGGAGGCACGGTTCATCCAAAATGCACACCATCCTTGTATCTAAACTGGAGAGACATGGATCTGAGGGATGGACTAATTGGTGGATAAGGAATTGGCTGAATGGTCATGCTCAGAGTTGTGGTCAATGGCTCGATATCCAAGTGGAGACCAGTGATGAGTGGCATTCCTCAGAGGTCAGTGGTGGGACTGGTGCTGTTTAACATCTGTTGGTGACATGGGCAGTGGGACTGAGTGCACCCTCGGCAAGTCTGCTGATGCTGCCAAGCTGTGTGGTGCAGCCAACATGCTGGAGGGAAGGGATGCCATCCAGAGGGGCCTTGACAAGCTTGAGAGATGGAGCCATGTGAACCTCATGAAGTTCAACAAGGCCAAGTGTAAGGTCTTGCACCTGCATCAGGGCATTCCCGAGCACAAATACAGCAGCCCTGAGAAGGATGAGTTGGGGGTGTTGGTGGACAAGAACCTCAACATGGCCTGGCAATGTGTGCCAGTAGCCCAGAAAGCCAATTGTATCCTGGGCTGTGTCCAAAGCAGCGTGGCCAGCAGTTTGACGGATGTGATTTTTCCCCTCTATGCTGCTCTTGTGAGACCCCATCTTGGGGTACTGTGTTCAGTTCTGGGGCCCCCCAGCATAAAAAGGATGTGGACCTGTTGGAGCGAGTCCAGAGGAGGCCACAAAGATGATCAGGGGCTAGAGCACCTCTCCTGTGAGACAGGCTGAGAGAGTTGGGATGTTCAACCTGGAGAAGAGAAGGCTCTGGGGGGACCTAAAGGGGCCAACAAGAAGGCTGGGGAGGGACTTTTTACTACAGGGGCAGGTAGTGATAGGACAAGGGGGAATGGTTTTAAACTGAAAGTGGGTAGACTTGGATTAGATATTAAGAACAAATTGTTTACTGTGAGAGTGGTGTGTCATGGGAACAGGCTGCCCAGAGCAGCTGTGGGTGCCCCATCCCTGGCAGTGCTCAAGACCAGGTTGGACGGGGCTGGGAGCAGCCTGGTGTGGTGGAAGATGTCCCTGCCCCTGGCAGGGGGCTGGGACTAGATGACCTTTAAGGTCCCTTCCAACCAAACCATTCAGTGATTCCATAATTCTAAGGTGTTGCTAGAGCAGCATTATTGCCACTTAATGTTAGCCAGAAAGGACAAAGTGGATGTATAGCACAAACCCACCTTCACTGGTTGTTTAATTGAAGTTCTGGATTACAAAATTCCATAGTTGACTGCTTCTGTCAGTCCTGCTGTCATGTGAGACAGTGATGGCTGGAAGCAGCAGCCACAACTGCTCTCACTTGAAGGCTCATGGCCTTGTGAAAGCTCACTGTCAGGTGATTTGTTCCTGATCTCAGACAGGACTCAGGGCAGGTTAGGACCCTAGTCCTTCTCACGTGCCCGAGGTCTCTCATATCGTCCTGTGATTGTGTCACAAAACAGATTAGGACAATTGTGAAATACAAATAGTTCCATTTATTGGTGTTACTGTAGCAAGTTAGGTATGGTATTGGTCAATTAATGTTTTGTATCCCGCTTATGAAATGTTTTTTATTGTCAAGGAAGTGGATAATGCTACTTCAAGGGTAGCTGTTGCCACGTGGAAATGGAGCTTAGGGGCATCCACTTCAGCTGTATTACTCCTGCATTCTCCCAAGAGGGAAATAGAAAACAAAACAAAATGAAAAAGCTACAGTTGGGAAATAGAAACTGTTTTGAAACATAATAGAAACAGAAGATAGAAAAATAGAACACTGAAAGTCAAGCTTCTCATCCTGGTCTGTCACATTTTCTTTAGGTTAGGATGGGGGGAGTACTTGAAGGTGCGTGTGATTCTTTCAGCTCAGTATTTTAAATTTTATTTGAAATATGTCATGGCTGAATCAAGTACTGACCCTACAGCAGTCAGGATTTTGTGGCAGCTATTTACATACTGGTTCCCTTTGCCCCAACAAACGCGTTTTGGCAGTGATAACTTCCTGGTTCAGCAAAGCAAGGAGGTTGGTAGGGATGTTTGTGTTGGCTGTTAAAATACTATCTTTTACAGTTGATAAAAGGTCATGGCTTTGAAGTAGGAGGAAAACAGACAGAGGCTTTCTTGTAGTTAGTGAACGTGTCAATCAAAGCTTCTTGTTAAGGATAGTGCATCATGTTATTCTTTTGGGCTCTGAAAGGCTGAGGACCTCCTGAACTGTGCATCTGTTGCAGAAGTTCAGATAGCTGAATACACGTCAAGTTTATCAGTAGCTTTATTCTCTAAATCCAGGACAGATGTTCAAGTGTTATGGGACCTGACAGGGGTGATCCTCGCATGGTATGTGGCATTCTACTCTCAAAATATTTATTTCCCAAAACTTGGGTTTACTAGTAGAAGAATGTAGGCATGAAGATGGTGGCATAGGCAATTGATAATAATTTACTCCTGGAGGCTATGGACTCCTTTTGGTCTCATTTACATCACTTTCTAATACAAATTTGAATGAATTGGAGCTGGTGGTTACAACACTGGTGTGTACACAAATACGATCATTGAGAAAAGAACTGGATCTAGCAGCTCTGATTACTGGGTGAAACAGAGATCAAACATTTTCCCCAAATGGCTTTTGTCTGTTCTGTCCTTACATATGTGTTTTTGTTACATTTGCTTCTGTATTTTTCCTGTTTTGTGGAGATAGAGAAGAGGGGGTATGGTAGGTGCTTGCTTTAGAGGCAAAAATAATCACCTTTGGTTTTCCGTTACAAAGATGCTTCCAGTCTTACTGTTGTGCAGTTTACTTTCTGAGTCTGCTGGTGGGACTTGCTTTTAGTATGTATTTTGCTTTTTTTTTCCTGCTTGACACTAACTTTCATCTTTTGAAATGTCTTTTGCATGGCTTGCTTTATTTTGTGGACAGTTTAACGGGTAATTTAGAGATCTGTGTCCCAACTGTTGTTTACAGATGTACAGGCTGGCTGAAGTGTAGATATTTTTCCTGAGTGTCTTTTATGCCCAGTCTCAATGACATAATTTTTTTAAGAAATGCCATCCCTCTTTTAGAAAGGAAAGCCATTAAAAGCTCTGATGCCACTGTACAGCTCTGAAGATCAGGTCATAACCAGTTGCTCTGTCAATGTCTTCAGTCAAAAACTGGTGTTACATAAGAAATGATGCCTTAGCCTGGCACTGACATCTTTAAAAATATTTAAATATATACTGTTTTCTTCCTTTTTGTTGAAGGCTCCTCTCCTTTGCACAGATTTCCAGTGCAATGCTAGTTGCCTGCATGTGTGCTTTAAATTGTAATATTTAAAAAAAAAAAAAGTATAAATCCAATTTAAATCAAGGGATTGGGAAGCATTAAAAATTTTGCACTAATAACAATCAGTAAACCAAATTACGGAGAGGCTGGAGCCTGTTAAGGTCTAGCCCAGGGTCCTCAAACTATGGCCGTGCGCAAGATACAGGCCCCCTGGTATTTACAGAATCCCCCTGCCAGGGGTTGGGAGGGGAAACCAAGCAGCCACATATGACTGCCTGCCATTTAATCCATGCGCTGGCCCCCTGTTTAAAAAGTTTGAGGACCCCTGGTCTAACCCGATGTGAAAATGAGCAAAGGATGTCTGGCCTGAGTTTACAAGATGGCCAGCAAACTCTAGGTAATGGAATCCGGTTTCACTGGAAATTCTGCTTCTGACTACCTCCTGCTGCTGTGGGCTTTCTCTGTCATGACAATGTTCTTAAAGACCCTGATGGCTGGAATCTTCTTTTTTTTTTTTTTTTTTGTTACCATTAAAGTCCTCATTGTACAATTCAAATAAAGAGACTGAGACCATGTATGTTCCCACTGGACTAATCACCTTGCCAAGTTCAGGCTAAATTTAGTAACACTTCATTATGATACTGAGAGCTTGAAAAACAGGAAAAAAAAATAATATTTGGCACTTCTACATGGTGGAATGAAAGATTTTAGATCTGGGAAATAGACTGTTAGGTTCAGTGTGCTTAGTCAGGAGAACTGAAATGTTTGATAGAGGTTCAGTGTGCTTAGAGTCAGGAGAACTGAAATGTTTGATAGAGTAACATTTATGTTGCTTTGTGGTGCTCTGCAGTAATGATTTTCAAACACTATTATTTTTTTTTTTTTTAAGGAGAAACAATTTCTGATTCACAACTTCATATTGCTGGGAGGAAAAAATGCTATTTAGATACTTCAGGGTTTGATTTGTAATTTCAAGTCCTGTTAGAGGAAGAGAGGAAGTATCCAGCTTACTTTTTCATTGCTTCATCTCTTCTGGCCCCCAAAAAAGTGAAATGTCTTTCCACTTCAGTTCTTTGGTAACTGGACCTCTAAAGTAGTTTGGACCTTCCTTATCTTTAAGGAGCACATTAAAGCACAAGGGTAAATGTCTGGTTTCATAAGATGAATTTGCATAAGTTGGTGACTTTTACATTGAAATTGCCCTTAACTGCTTTAGTAGTAAATTTTCCTAGGTCTAATAGTTTCTTTTGTAGCTGACTTCTGACTTTATCATGTTTATTAAATGTATATGTTCTTTATTTCTGGGATGCTGCTTATATATTCCTTATTTCTAATATACCTTACAGTTGGACAAACAAGTGATGTGTAAGTCTGCTCACTCACTGTAAGCCCTTCTGAGGTATTAAACTGTGGTTAATGTACCAATTCCGAACATCAGAGATGTCCAGAGGAAAGCTAGAACTTCTGACTTAGTGGGGACTTCTGTAGAAAATAGGTCTTTGCTTCCTATGCTAAATTGAGAACACTTTGTAGGCTTGGTATGTGCTCACTAGGCTGCTGCAGTTGGGCTCTACCATGTGAGATACTAATGTTACTAAACTGTTCCTCATGACCTGTATTTCCTTTCTAAGTTTTTCAGTAGTTAAAGTATCTTTAAATTAAAAACTCCACTTGCTGGATCCCTGAAGTGTAGAACATACCATTTCTGGGTCCACAGTGTGCAAAGCACATGCTCAGGCTCTGTAACGGATTGTTAAAAACAACAGTTCTTTGTATTAGTAGTCATACAGTATGTGTGTATGTATATACAGGTCTAGGTAAAAAAGCAAATGTACACCTGCCTTTTCCTGACTGCCTGAAACCTTCTGGAGTGCTTCTGTGGTTTAAGTTTTTAAGTCTTCTAATGAGACTGACTTTGTACATATGACTTCTCATTGTTTTCATAGTCAGTCTCACTTCAGAAACCCTGGATTGTTTTTCCAACAGCTAATTAGAATCAGTCTGTTAATGCTCTTTCCCTTTTGTCCTGATTCTTGGTCACAGAGTGCCTTAATTTAGCGTTGCTGGTTGTTGGTTGTTTTTTTTTTTAATCCCTCAGCATTTTGTTTTCTTGAGACAAAGCTTTAGCTCTTTAAGACTTAGAAATTTCCACAGAAAAAACGAAGAGAAGCCAAAAGAGTGGACAAAACTGCTTTCACTTGGGCTTAAGTTGCTTAGCTTTGAATGGGTACCATTTAGGTTTATCATCCACTGTCTAGGTAGCGGTCTCCAAGGTGTGGTGTGTGCAAGACAATCCACTGGGGTGCAGGGAGGAAATATATTTTTGTACAATTAATGAATAAAGTAAGTGTTTATTTAATCTTCATTGCATCTTTTTTAAATTTGTGTGGTTTATAGTGTAACTAATATTAGTACATTAGTATATATAAATTGTAATTAAATAAACATGTTGAAGGTACATGTACAAAAAGACTTTTACTGATGGGGTGCATGGTAAAAAGTTTGGAGACCACTGGTCTAGGAAATGCATAGTGGAGCTCTGAGAGGAAGTGGCTTACTGCATGCACATGGCATTCAGTGATGCAGAGATCTCATAAAATTGAACAGCGTTCGTGGCTTACATGCAGGTTGCCCGAGCTGTGCATAGGAGCCTTACTGTCTTTTAAAGTTCAGTGAGGGTCATGTGTCTTGTTAACATGGAAGTAACTGGGGACAAGAAACTCAACATGCACCAACTACTGAAAGAGCGAAATATAAGGACTATGTGTAAAGTCTTCCCCAAGTTTAGCGTTTCATGAGCATGGCAGTTCCAGATTTTTTTTTTTTTAGGTTCAAGCATATCTGTTCTTCAGCAGTTTTTATGCCATACCTATATTTGGTTACTGCTAGGTACCATGTAACCAGCTGTTGACCTGAATGCAGCATGTTAGTAGGACAAATATAAGTTGCTTGCACAGTTGTCAACCTACTGAGGAATAGTAGCCATTTGCTTAAGAAGCTATGTGAATAGTGTATACAGTTTTCTGTGGCTCTAAAGGAAGGATTTTTGCTGTACAACGCGAACAATTTAATTTATTACACAAGACATGCAAGAATTGTTTTTTCTATTGCCTCAGTAATGTTTTAAAACCAACAAATGAGCCTGAATTGCAGTGTCTTCTTAGGACCAGCCCTGGGAAAACAAGTCCAATTCTCATCTGTTTGAAAATAAAGCCAATCCTGACAAATCACTTGTGGTATGTGATGCGTATCAGCTTATAAGGAAACTGTCCAAATTACTGGCCATGCTGCAGAATTAAGTCTTTATGTGAAGGCTTAAGTACCAAACTAGCAAAATCAACGAATAGATACTTGTATAAAAAACTTAAGTAGGAAGTCTTTACAAACTGTAATTCATAGTTGTATGTTATTTCTTGAGTGAAATTGAATAGAAATCAATTGGTGCTTCAAAACTGAGAGTTTGTACTGGTGCTTGATTCCCCCCCGCCCCCCCGGAAGGTGATAATGTAATTTGTGATACAGGAACCAATAATATTCATGGTTGTAAAATAAGATGCTAAAATAAAAGTGTGTGCTTTCATATCCTGCAAATGCTCAAGTGTAGACTTTCAGAATAGTTTGTAAGGCTATAGTGACTCTGCTTCCAACACTTTGCAATAAAAAGATGCACCAAAATTTCCATGCTTCTGCACTGAAAGTTTACCACTTCAGAATCACATATATGGGTGTTAGTCACTGATGCCATAAGGAGAAACCTTGAAAGGCTGTTGTTATCAAGAGATGTGTTTGTGATTCCTCTCCTCCAAAGAGTAATGCTTTGTAAATTGTTGGGTAAGTGAACTTAAATCTGCTGAAGATGGAAGGTATGATGCAGAGACAATAAACTCATAGAAAAGCTTTGTTGAATTCATATGACTTAAAAAGTTCTCAGCACCCTATTATTAATTTATTATTATATGTATGGTAGGCAACCCAAAGTTATCTTGACGAATGTTCTGAGGACGAAAATAGGAAGAAAATACACACAGGCGCAGTCTAAAACTGGTGCTAATTTTTCTGATGCTGGCAAGCTGCAGTCAGATCAACCACCCTCATCATCTATTGCCAGCCTAAAGATATGGCAGATTTTAAACCCTACCCTCCAAAGCCTTTTTCTGTCTAAAAGGTACGTTGTCTTCACCTCCTGTCACTAAACAAAATAATTTTCCTTGCAGCTGTTTTTTTTATGAAAAAGTATTCTTTGTTGTACCACAGCTGTTGTCTCCATGAACTATATTCTCATTCATATTCTCATTCTCATGTTCTCTTGACATGATTGAATTCCCTTGTACCTGTTTCCTTGTAATAATCAGAGAGAGGTGGTGCCAGGAATGCTGTAGTGGGTTTTCTGATCAGGTGGCTTCTAGATGGTCCTGTACCAACAGGACCAATTCATTCTGATTCAATCGTTGGACTCTCAAAATGTTTGGGGTTTTTTTTTATTGTTGTGAAAAGAATACACTTGCATTTAACTGCCCTCTTTTCTCAGAGAAGGTATCAAGGTGTATTTTCACTGTTACCTTTTCAGACTACTCATGAAAATAGGAGAATTGACATAAGGGGTCGGAAGAAAAGCCTATCAAGTCCAGCATCTTCCGCCTCTCTGCCCCCAAGCAGTGGTCAATTGCAGATACCCAGGGAGAAGTATGGCTAGAATGAATGCTTTTGTCACTGAGTTTTGTCTCTGAGCTTCTGATGCTAAAGACTTTAGAGACTCCCTTTATTGGAGGCTATGTCCAGACTACAGTGTTCATCTGTTATACTTTTCCTCTTAATCATGTCCTCATTGCTTATCACCTGTGTGCCTCTGCAACATCTTGTCTGCAAGGTATTCTCCTGATTAAAAACCGAATCTACATATTGGTGCAAGAGGAGACCCGAGTGTTCCCCAGACATCATGCGGTCTATGCTGGGGTGTGCTTTGTGGGTGAATACAGACAACAGGAGAATTATCCAGCCACACCCAAAAGAAAATGTTGCTCAGAATAGATTCAAAAAAGGCCATGATGTTATATCCTAAACCAAAATAAATTGCAATGGAAGTGTAGAATTTAAATCTGTTTGAGAAACTAAATGAGTAAATCAGGGGCTCTGCAACAAGCTGGCTGCAGTGGCATTGTATGAAATAAGGTGTGCTGGAGTGGGCAGTTGCATCTTGGTATTTCTGGTTAGCTTATTTTTAATGCTTGTTTCTTCTAACACTTGCAGATTATTTTTTTTTCCTGAGCCTTGCTATTGCTGTTCTCTAGAATGCCACCTGGAAATTGAGGGGAGCAAAATCTAATGCTGCCTTTTGTGTATGTGCTACTTTTCTACCTGTTGACTAAGTGCTTTAGAAGATTCGGTCTATTTTACTGGAGGCTTCTTGATCACAGGAAAATCAAAATTGCTCCATAGTTCTGAGAAACACCTACAGATATTGCATGAAAACTATTTGGCGATAAACATTTAGCAGTTTTTAGATAATACTTAGATGATATGTTAGAGGCAATGCAGTGTGAATTGTATCTGACTAAGGTGAAATTACATGGCCAGGTTTCTTGTCTCTTTTTTGTGTTTATCTGCTTACCTTGGATTTTAAGTTCCTTAGTGGGGTTTTGTTTTGTTCTTAAGGGACTGAAGGTAATGATGTTTGATGATTGTTGCACCTCTACGATATGTGAATCTAACAAGAAGTTTCTTCCTCTAGATTTCAGTGCAGTATTTATGATTTACTGTTATATATATGACAGGCAACCCAAAGTTATCTTGACGAATGTCCTGAGGACGAAAATTGGAAGAAAATACCTAGACAGCCATGTAATAATTGATGCAAAGCTATCTGCTGCTGACAAATTACAATCGGGTCAACTACCCTCATCACCTGTTGCCAGCCTAAAGACATGTCAAATGTTAAGTTCTCCTCGTGAAAGTTCCTTTCTGTCTGAAAGGTATGTTACCGCTGATTTTGCCAGTCTTCCTGAAATAACTCCACAATGGAAAAGAATATCCCTGAAACAATTTTGCTTACACTCTTGCCTTGAAGCAGGAGATCAGCTTCCTGAGTGCAAACTAACATGCTGCTCCAATGAGCCATTTTAGCGTTGCATTGAGTCTTATTTGCTATACCTGATGTTAACAGCCTACTTTACTTTCATAGAAGATGTTTCCATTTGCAGTAGATCAATGTTTTGCATTGTGAAGATGACAAGTAATATAAACATGTTGAAGTTGGTTTTGCATCCAGAGCCAAAATCATGCTTTCCTGTTGCTGTTAATGTGTTCTAGCATGATTTCAAGTAACTTTTGCAAAGTTCTCCAAATTCCTGTCTGCGATAGTACGTTTCTTTTCACATTAATCCACTGGTGGTCTCAATCCCAACAGAGTGCCGTTGTTTTAAGAGCCGTGTGTGTCCTGTCATTGCTTAACATCGATCTTCCTCTTCCTGTGTTTAGGTTGACTGAGCATCACGGTAATGCTTGACATATAAAACTAGCAGAAATCAGATATTACAATTATATAACATTTGTGTTGTTCTAAGATGGCACTTGAGTTCAGATTAAGCTGTTTCCTTTTGCCTTTTGTGGCCACTTCTTTGCTCAACAGCAAAGTATCCACAGGAACAAATAGCAAGAAATTTGGGAGAAGAAAATAGAGGAAGGAAAAGAAGAATGATTTGTGAGGACAGGAAGAATCAGTAGTTCCCAGATTAAAGTAATCTTAAAAATTCTAGAGAAAAGTTATATTCCTCATTCTGATACATAAACTTCTTAGAGAACCTAAATTAGTAACATTTCTTTTCTCTTTTTGTTGGTATCCCCGTTGCTTCTTAAATAAATCTGACAAAGTTGCAATTTAAATGAAGGATTTAGAACAGTTTATTAGACTATCTAATTTTAGAAATACTACATTTGTTGCTAACAAATAATTTTCCAGAACTTAAGGCTAACTATAGATCTTTAAGATCTATAATTTTTAGTATCTGATTTTTCCACTTGGTGGTGTTTTGGATGATGGGAGGTAGTGGGTTTATAGAGAGGAAAATACGAACTCTTGCATGTAACTCTAAGTCTGAGGAAACATCATGCACATTTTTTCAAGCTCATACCTGGAGGCCAACTGTTGAGTTTTATGTTAAGCACAAGAATTGTTTGAATAGTCAGGTTTTTTAGTAGTTGGTGAACTCAGCTTAGATGTGGAGTGGTTCATTGTTTGAAGGATTAATATTCTGTTCCTGTGGTATGCTTTTCTAATGTATTATGTAAAAGGCTCATTATTATCAGGAACCAACATCAGGAGGATTTTCCACCCCTTCCCAATGACTAGCGTATTAGTGGAAGTTGTAATAGCTATCGCATGGGAAATGGAGAGTGTAGGAATTTTATTTCAACAAAGACGTGGTTTAATCCTAGTCGCCTCTCTGTAACTGAGGTCTGTGTGTAAGATATGCTTGGCACTGTTTTTTGGGGGGCCTCTCCTTTCAGAGGAGAGTAGAATCTTCCCCCTTATAACGGTTATGCATATATATATATACACATGGCCATTTAGAGATTATTTTGTATTATCAGAGTAGCTAGAATGTGTGCTCTGTTTTACTGAGAATGGTGCCAGTTTTGTACTCTGGAGATTTTAGATTGTCAAAGAATTGTGTGTGATCACAACAGGGTGGTAGTAAGTGAACCTTTCTCTGTCAGCTAGAACTTGCTTTGAGTTCCCTCTTTCCTTTCTTGCTTTTGGTATTACAGAACTTTGTGTTGCTTGTTCGCTGCAACCCAGTGTGAAAGGCATTTAAGTCACCACTAACCTATCAGTATAACTAAAAAAATCGAGGTAGGTTTTAAATGTAAAGAAACTTAAGGGTTTAAAATGTTTCCTGCTTGTTTCTCATAGCTCTTGAAAACACTTTAGTATATACTGCCATAGCTTCTTAGGTTATGCACATACCTGTTAAAAGGTGCATTTTAAACTGAGTCATCATTGAAGAATGGAAGTGAAAATAAAACGTGCAGAATTTGTGTATAGAGTAAATAAGTTTAGGGAAGTCTGTTAGCTGAAACATTCCTATCAAAATGTTTCCTATTGTTGAAATGCCTGAATTGTGATGTTGATGGAAAACAAATGCTAAAAACACCTAATGGTTTTGTATGGTCTCTTAAGGCAGTCAAACTAACATAGCTGTCATGAATGCAAATATTTGAGTTGAGAGCGAGCTGTGGGTTCCAAAATTGAGTTTTCTGTAGTGAGGTTATTCTAGAACTAGAGCTGCCAGATCTCTGGAAGACCCTGGCTAGTTCAATATACAGAATGAATAATAGCACTTAGTGAACAGTTCTTATGCATGTTTCTGTATATTTGTCCAATTCATGATTCTTTGTGAATGGAAAGATGATCAGTAATTTCTTCAGGGTGCTTCTGTACTGTTCATCACTAGTATCAAAGCACTTTGGAAATCTTTATCTGTCTTTATAGTGTTCCCAAAGAACAACGATATGCTAATCTACAGGTATGGTACTGATGAATAGGCATCTGTTCAGAAAATGCCCAGTTCTGGCTGTTTAATTAGAGATGTCAAGCATGTTCTCTCTTCTGTGAAGTTCTTTACGAGCCCAGGCTCAGCTGGCAGCGATTTCAGTCTTTGTGGATCACTTAGCTCTTTGGAAGTTGGAGACTGCAACGTTCTGAGTTAGGCACATTGTAAAACAATGAACACAAAATCCATTTGGATTAAGTGAGGTGACAAAAGGAGGAATGGAACAGATTTTCCAGAGCAGCTTTAAATTGCTTTATTTATGAAATTATTATTTTCTTTTCTATTTTCAAACTCCCACAGGGAATGAAGCAGAGGTCATGAAGATCAGTTTATTGCATCTTCTAACCCTGATAAATCTTCAGAAGTCTTGCATACTGAATGTAACTAACAGCTAAATGTTATCCTAATGCATACACCAGAAACCAAAATAGTTATGTAGATTTTTTGTCAGCTGTAAATTGATGAGAGTATGTTTACAAGATCAGACTATCAGTACCTCCTGAATGTTTTCTTATTTATAAAAAAAACCTAATAAAAAACCCAACCAAAGAAAACTGATTACTTTCTTGCATGTCCTTCTTTGCAGAATGAAATTACAAACTCAGCTAACACCTGTAGGTTGCCTAGTTTCTCCTACTGTAATCATTTTCTGTTTCTTCCTCATTCATGTCCTGTCCCCCTCACCCCCTTCAAAGTTACTGTTTCAGGCCCTTTTGAGCCTGAAATTTCTATTTAAAATATTTTCTCGTTGCAGGAACTTACTCAGTGGATTCTATTAGCAGTTCTAAATCTAAGTTAACAATACACTACATAACTTCATTCCCACTGCATTTGTGACAAAGGCAAGGATACACTCAACTGACTGTTATTTTCTCTTTTTTTTTTCTTGTCATGTGTTCTCGTTGCAGTCATGCTTTACAGCAAAATAGTATTTCAGCATCTGTTGTCAATCATGTCAGATTTTCATGCTTTGCAGCTTTTAGAAGCATCAGTTTCATAAACAATGTTAAACTATCTGTGTATTTCCACAACGGGAACTGAATTTGTGTTTCATTTGCCAAGCTCCACATGTTCATGAGAGGGGCAAAGTTTGTGGTCTAACCAGTTCTTGTTTCTGTTGGGATTTTTATTCAGTATTCTTTCAAAATTAAAGATAAGTCATAGTTAATATTCTTTACAGGTCTGAGCATTGCCTGAGAAAGACAGATGATGATCTGTGTAAATTGGCCAAGGTTTCTAAGGAACCAGAAAAAAATAATGTCTGCACTTTCAGAAGACAGGAGCTGCAGAAGAAAGGTTTGTAGTGAACAATAATCTGGCATTTAAATATGAATTTTGGGGAGTGTTGGGAAATTTTCTTTTTTTAGTCTAGTATTATGAGGAGAGCACAAAAATGAAAGGTGTTGTATGCAGTGTGTGTTTCCTCAAAATGCATTTTTTTTACAGATACGGAAAATAGATCAAATAGTTGTTTTTAAATAAGAATAAAGCTGTGGTGAATCACATCTGTAGAAGAAAGGAAACTGAGGGAGGGCTCCACTGCACCATTACAATCCTGATTTGATAAAGTCTTTTATACTCAAAAATGTAATCTATTTAAGAATGGTCAAGTGGTTTCTGAACCCTGCTAAAATGTTTATGCTGTGCGACAATATTTATATTTACTGCTGAAAGATTGAGCTCTGTGCTGAGCCTCCAGGGAGAATGTACTATCACTTTAATACTGGTTAGTAATATTTACAGATTAGAACAGGAAATGGAGAATATTGCATTGAGCAGAAGATGAAAGACTGAGGTACGGAGTGCTAATTCTTACTTGGAAGAGAACTATGAATTCGGTTATACCCTTGTCTTAACTAATTGTGCAATAATAATCTTAATTACTTTAATTACTTTAAAGAATATATTTTTATTAAGTAATTAATTACTTAATTACTTTAAGGAATATATTTTTGCAGCCACACAATTAAAAAAGGAAAGAACTATTGTGGAAGATACCTGCTTCCATGCATTTTATTTAAGACATAATAGATAAGAAGACATACAAAGGTTTTTAAGGATAGCCCATTAAATGGCTTCTTTTTCTGACACAGAAAACAAGAACTATGATGAACTGGAAAAGAGGAGCAGAAACATGAAGAACACTACTCTTAGTCAGAAGGAATTGGGCTCTTTTGATTCTGAGAAAAGGAAAAGACGATCTAGTGGCCTTATTTCTGATGATTGTAATGTGCACATCCCAGAAAAATCACTTCTTCTGTCTGTAAGTGGTGCTTAATTCTCATGTATGTGTTTGTGTACACACATGCACACACACTTCAGTAGCAGCAGCAGCAACACTTAGAATAAAATAATTAGACTCATAAGTAGGGCATCTAGGGATACTCCTTATACCTGTTGACGGAAAGTATTCAGTGGCGCATCAAAAAGCGTAAGTATATGTACTTTTGTCCATGACATCAGAATGTGTTTGTTGTAGCAGAAAGGTTGTGAGAGATGAATGACATTGTTTTCTTCAGACAGAAGCATGGAGTAAAACAATTTTGGAAATAAGGCATCTAGCTACTTAAATGGAACTTCTTTCACAGGTGATGTAGAACAAATTAGGGACTTTGACAGAAAAATTATGAAGTATACTGGAGTTATGCAAATCTTACAGGTGTCATTTTTCTCCCTCCTCAGTCTGTTGTACTCTTCCCTGAAATTTTATTGTTATTTGTCATTAAGGGGTGTGTGTGTGTGTGTAAGAGAAGAAAAGAAAAAAGACTGAGGGGAATCAGTCAATCAAATAGAAACTGTGATTTATATATTCAAGAATTTGAAAACAATAAAGTAATCTCTATAACCTTGTGATTAAAACCCTGCAGAAGGAGGTGGTTGCTGAGTCCTCTTTGCCCAGCTGACCAAGCCACACATTTGCAAAGTAATTTGCACTGGTGCTTCGTCTTTCAGTATCAGAGAGTGAGAGCTGCTAAAAAGTCAGAAGTAGTTTCTTGTTCAGTTTGAATGGGGGTCATAGTATGCCTTTAAAAGGTTTTTCCTTATGCCTTTATGTAATAACCTTTGGATTATGAGGAAGGAGAAATTACCCTGATATGAGCTCTAACTGGAGCTGCATTAAGCTATAATTATTTTGTCTAGCACATAGCTAAGTCTCAGCGATCGCTGACCTGAACCATCTTAGAAAAGTCAAGAAATAAACATATATCCTGTCTCTGATTCCTGTTTTCTAGGAAGAGCAAAGATTGAGTTCAACTCGGTCCCCTACCTGCAGAATGCTCTGTGAGGATGGACAAGTTTGCAGATCTGATACAATTCTGGTGCCAGACTGTATTCCCCAGCCACTAGAGAGAGACTATAAAAACAGTTCTACGCACAACCGCTTCAAGTCTGTTCACAGCTGCACAGAGGAACCTAGCTCAGAGTCTCCTCCCAGAAATTTGTCAGAGAAACAGCTTTCTGCTACCAGTGAGGATGTGATTTCACCACAAGTTAGTACTATCAGGAAATTTAAGATGGACACATCACAGTACCTGAGCAAGCTGCGGAACAGAATCTGCAGGGGTAATCAGCAACTTGTTTCAGTTGACCCAAGTATGTACTGTATCTGTGCTGCTGACAATTGCTATTGGTATGCTTAGCTACTAGGAGAGCTCATACATGACTGACTACTTGAAACACGGAACAAAAGATTGAAGACAGGTTGTGGTGTTTGTAATGCATTGTGCAGGTCAGGGAACAGTGCCTAGTGCCAGTGTCCTCTGCTGGAGCGCAGAGGGTCTTGAGAAACAGGATAGCGAGCAGATTCCAATCCTTAATTTGCAGTTGATTTTGTGGTAATGGAAAATCAAACTTATACTTTTTTAATGATGCTTAAACTGGGAGAAGATATTCTGTCTTTGAAGCAGCTGTGTTGTGGCCTGTTGCTTTTAATAGTCAAATAATTTTGGTCTTGGGTAAAAAGCGTTAATAAAGATACAAAGCAGTATTTGTTGCACGACCTTTTACACACACAGGTCTTGACTGGTCTGGTCAGTGTATGTTCATATTACATACGACAAGAGAAAATTCATTGCTCATCTGAAATCCATGATGAATGAAATACTCATCTGCATCTTGTATACATATATATGTATACTTATTTTTTCCTCTTTAGTTGTCCTTTCCAGTGATGATGAAGATGGACCTACTGAACCAAAATGCACAGAGCTGCAGGATAGCTTCACTGACGATGAACAAACAGACAAACAGTCTGACTTCTGTTTCACAGCAAAGCAACTGGAAAACAAGAAGGAAAGTCACACAGAACAGGTAGTCCAGATTTCGGCCTATGTATTGTTATGCCAGCCCTTTAATTTATTTTTCCATTGTTTTGTTGGGTTTTTTTCTTTGATGTTAGGACCAAAGTGAAATGCTTAGAGCAGATATGATTAGTCCCAGTGACAAGTAGTAGCTGCAGTAATTTATTTCACAGATAGAATTCTGGACGGTCTTCAGAGAAGATCTCTGTCTTTGAAGCTTGAGTGTTTTGCAAAATACAATATATTTCATATTTTGAAAATAAACATTTGGAAATATTTAGTATTACAAAACAATAAAGATCAGATAGTAACCTGAGCTAGAGGTAGACACGATGAAGGTATGTCTGTTAAAAGTTTTTTTTTTCAGTGTTTTATATTGATCATAGTTCAAGTCAGTAGTTTCTTCTTGTCACCCAGTCTTGTGTTGTAATTCAGTGCATGGAGAAGTTCAAGGATCTTTGCTTACAGCAGACAGAGGTAGGGTAGTTCTCTTTCCTGCATGGCTAGTAGTAGAATTTGAATCTAAAACCAGCTATAAAAGTTGTTGCCTTGTTTTGGACTTGATTTGTCTTGTGCTGCTTGCTTGGACCTGGATGTGGGCTCTCTCTGTAACCTTGAAACAAGTCAGAAGAGCCATTGCTGCCTCTTCTCACAGTTGCATCATTTTGATCATAAGCATTGAATTGGATCCTGTACCTTTGATATCAAAAGAAGGGTATTTTATGTTGCTCTGTTGTTTTGAGTTTTTACTTTGCTCTAGATTAGTAAAGATCAAAGGTTGTGTCCTGGCAGTGGAAACTTCAGAGGTGGAGCGAGATACTGTTAGGCCCTTAAGGACATTGTCTCTAATGATTGTAATAAAATATACAGCTTTTGAATATGAACTTTTTGTACAGAAGTTGGCTTTGGGAGTAAGTTCTTACAAACATGAAAACTCCCAAGGTTATAGGAAGGATGGATCTCGTTTAAAGACCTGTAGTAAATACACTTTTTGCCAGTTTTTAACAGAGTCAATTGAAGATAAATGTCCTATCAGCATGCCTTCTGGAAGCACACTGAGAAAACAACTGAACCCAGCATTGGATGTTGAATTTGATAATCTGTACATGGGGAAATTTAAATGGTTGTCAACAGGTCGTGCTAGGGTAAGTTGTTCTACTATGGTGGTATTTTGAGAATATTTAAAAGCTTAAATTCTGGTTAAGTAAAGCTATCAGTACTTGGTGTGGAAGCATTGAATTTTGATTACTGTTGCATCAAATTGCTTTGGCTAAACAAGGGAATATGTAGTACGTTACCTTGTATGTTTGGATTGCTGTGAAAAGCTGACTGCGATTTTCTGTGGCCACAGTTTTTAGAGGTAAAGATGCTGTATTAATGCTGTACTGGAACAGAAATGATACTGAGGAAACTTTTCATGAATTCTAATGGAAAATAATGGCCATGTTAGAGTTAGTGTCACTTGAAATAAACAAGTTTATTTTACTTTTCTCAGAAATAGTACAGACACTAGAATAAAGTAATCCATAGTGATCAGAGTTCAGATATATACTATGCACTGATCTTGCCTTTTAAACAGAATATTGCTTGTTTTGTAGCTTTTAAGAGCATAAAAACAATACTAAAAGCATTAGTGCATAGACAGATGCTGTTTGCAGGGTTTAGAAATACGAGTGAAGGTGTACTTCAAATGGAATAGCAGCTGCAGGAGTTTCAACAGGTCTTTGACCAGGCTTATTCTATATATTGCAGTTGAAAAAGAAATGTTTAAACGTGGTGGGTTTTTTTTGTTTACAGTAAGACATTTTGAAATCTTGGATTGTAATAATAATTTCAGCTTGTTACATAACAGCAGTTTTGTACAGCAGTTCTCATGCAGTAATGAAAACATTTCATGGATATTTCCTAAATTAATATACCAAAATAATTTGAGGGATGAGTTGAAATAGTTTTAGAATCAGTGCTTTTAGGTGGAAAGTGAAAATTTTCATTGGAAAAAACAACTTAAATTTTTTTGTGCTTACTGTGGTAACGTAAGAGAAATCTCGTCTTCATGTATGGCAACCTTCTGTCGAAGTGACAATAAAGTGTTCTTTATTTAGACAAGTCTTTTTAACATAGCAGCAGTGTCAGTGTAAACTTTAAAGGCCTTTAATTCGAAGGTTAATACAAACAGCAAAGTAACACCCCAATGTTGCACCTTTTATAGTGTCCTTAGTTCAAATAGTGCAGCTGACGGTCTTTATGATGGGGCACCTAAGCTCCTTTTGACCTAATTTATTTAGTTATTTATTTCCTTCTTAAGGAGCCTGTAGGCAGCTGCAACTTTCTGCTTGCTTCTCAGTGCTTAGCAGCCCTGGAAGTCACTTTGCTGTCGTTTAGATTCGGCAGCATGTATTTAGGAGTGTTGTTTTAGGTGAAATAGGCAATGTTAAGTCTCAACTACTAGACTTGGTAGTGTTAGGTTAACAGCTGGGCGTAGTGATTTTAAGGGTCTTTTCCAACCTAAATGATTCTATGATATTATTTTCAGTTTATTCAGCTATAAACAAATAAAGATATGCAGATAATTTAAAAATCTTACTTTGTTTTAATCAATTAGTAAAAATTAATTATTTTTTTTTCTAAATCTCATTTCAGTTTAGAACCAAGTATATTACGATCCCATTTCAGGGTAAGAGATTTTTTTTTGGTCTATCTCTTAATTGTATCTTTAAAGGATTGTGTTAAAATACTCAGTATGTATTTATATTATGTATAATTTATAATGTTACTTGCTTTCACAAGACATTAAACAGCTTTTAAAATTTCAGTTTTTCAATAAATAGAAGTATTGGTGTCTATAGTGTAAGCACTAATAACTTAGCAGCTTCTTATACTTTTAAGGTGACCTTGTAGTCTTAATGGCCTTGCCTCCCACATTCCTCCATATATTGTGTTGAGTTATAGTAAATATTACTCTGCATGTTTTTGAGGTGAAACATTATTCTTTTCAGATTAAGGTTTTAGACCTTTAAATTTGTGAAACAAAAATGTGTGAGTTGACCAAAGCTGGAAGGAATATAATTGTAGATTTTTACTCAGTCCATTTTCCAAAGATGATGTGTGATTTCTGTATCTTGTAGGAGAAGGTTTGTGAACAGTTCTGATTTGGATTGACTAAAAGTAGATAGGAGTTAATGATCTGTAATATTTTTTGCTGTATTTGTAGGCATTAATTGTGTCTATTATCAGAAAAAAATACAGTTTTTTTTCATGAAGAATCCTGTATTTACATGTTTAGCTTTTGGTGTCACAACCTGTTTTACATAGTTTGATATAAGTGATTTTAAGTATTAAATCTTGAACAATTTAGGTCATGCCAGGAATAAAATCTGCAAGTACTGTTTCAATACACTCTGATCATACTTAGATCTTAGCGTGTAATTACTGTAACAGGTATTACTTTATAATTATCCATGGCTGTGAAAGACATGGTTGTTTTAAATTCTGTTTTCTCCAGTGGCTTTTAATAAGAAAATTAAGCTGACAGTGGATACTCTGAATCTGAGAAGGTTTGGCTTGTGGAGAAGTGATGCTGGCTGTTCTTCAACAATGATCATATTCCTTTGGTTGTCTGTGGATTATGTAGAAAAGATTGAAACCCAATTAGGAAAGCTCGTTACCAGCAGGCCATGTGAGTAGTCTCCCTGAAACACTATGAAAAGGTCTAACGTATGTCATGTCAATAAAGTGGTCATTTTACAGTTGTGGTTCTGCAATACTGAGGAAAGCCTATAGCTTTTTAAAGATAAGTTGGCCGTGTTTGCTTTTACAAAATGCCCTGCTATATTTGTATTTGGAAGAAAAAATCTAACATAATGTGATTCAAAATCACTGCTACTTTATGAAAAGACCTTGTAACACAGTTCAGTTGTAATCTGTGTGAGGAGGCTTTCTGAAACTAGGCTTGTGTATATAGTATCTCTCCCTTTAAAATAAATGGCACGTTTTAAGTGTCCTTACTTTTCAGTAATGCACATGCTAGATGAAATGCTTGGAAGATAATGGGTGTTTCGATCTTTGACAAGGCTGCATTGGACCATTGCTTTATTATTGGAGAAATTTCCACTGAAGGCCAAATGGGCTATTTAGTCTGTAGGGTATTATGGACTGGCTCTATTTGTTTTTCTAGTGTGAAGCTGTGTAAAACTGAGTATAATTTCTGCTCAGATATTCAGAGTAGCACACTCACACAAGGTTTTTACGCTAGCAAAATCATTGCAAAATGATGATGTCAGAGTTGCCTGTATGAAATTTAACAGGATGTTTACAATATGCAATCACCACCTGTATGAAGAAAAATTGTAAGTAATGTTAACTTTACATAAGAAGTAAGAGTAGTTTGAAATTAAATACTGAGTGGAATTTTATCAGTGAGTTACCTTTACCTGATACAAGTTCATCATAGTTACTGGTAGTTTCTGTAGACACAGCTTCCAGTGACATTAGTGGAATTTGAATGAAGCTGTGAGGCACCTTTGATCTTAGCTTTATTTACCTTGATTACATTCTTGTTGTAGGAAAAAACTTCAGGAGTTGATAGTAAGTTTCTGAGCCTTGAGTTTTATGTCTTTTAAATATTAGTAACTAAATATGTTTAATGTATTTACAGAATTGTGGAAATAAATCAGTGATGGTTTTACAGTTTGTGGAAGTGGTTGCTATGATTCTACTCTACCTTTGTAGTGTGTTTAATATTAGAGGAAAATGTATTGGGCTGGATCCGACAGCCTGAGGGCTGAGGCTGCTGCAGCTCCATGTCCCCAAGTTCAACCGGTAGCAAGGCTGAAGGCACAGTCCCAATAGGTAGAGCACACAGAGCACTCACATGCGCCACGTGTATACTAACTGGCCACGCAGATACACAGCCTCGTACAAACACAGACAGCACCAACAGCCTCCTCCTGCTCCCCTTTCTGGCTGAGCAGGGTGGAGGCCCACTAGTGAGAAAATACACCCCCATCCCCCACCCCAGACACACAGACACCCCCCACCCCCCACTTACACATGCCACAGAGGCCAGTGCCCGTTGCTGGTACAGGCTGTCATGTGCCTGCATGCACACAGGTGGCCAGGACTCCCCTGGTCCCAATAGCTGACCCCCTCTGTGCTGTCATCCTTACAGATACACAGGCAGTCTCACAGCCAGAGCTGTCCCTTAGGGACCTGCTCGCCCTCCTGGCTCCCAGGTCACTTCACCTATTCAGCTAGTTTGGCTTGATCTTTGCTTTTAATCATGTACTTGATGTGTTTGCTGTGCTCACACACCCTACACACACATCAAATAGAGAGTCCCTCACCCAGGAGAGAGTTAGAAAGGAATTTAATAAGATGACACAGACTGTGCTGACTGTTGCACAAGACACGGCCAGAAAAGTGTGTTGACCAGCAAAGTATTTAGATGCAACTGGTCCTTTTTATGCCCGTAGTCCTCTCTTTCCCCCACACTTGTTCCTCCCTGGATCACCTAAATGCCCCGCTTTGGCTGCCTTTGGTTCTTCCCTTAAACATCCCATAATAAGTCCTGTGCAGTCCCAAAATGCTTTTCCCCTGCATCGCACCATGCGTGCCACACACCCCAGCAGCAACCCCCTCAGTCCAGAGGCTGCTCTGACATTGGCTCGTCTTGGTGGGTTTCAGGTCTGGACCCTGGGGCTGAGGCTCTCCTGGGACCGCCTGGGGAAGGGCCCAGCCCGGGCGTCCCTTCCTCCCCATCCGTAACCGGGGTTCCAACTGCCATTGTGCCTCGGTGCTTCCCTGGG
>JAVJGJ010000014.1:120435393-120447849 GCA_035590215.1 Microhierax caerulescens
CTTTGGTGGGCTGGTGGCCCCTGCAGTGAACCTGACAGAGTAGTATTTGGGCTCCCTCTCCTGCCGTTGTCTCTCTGTGCTGCTTTGTGGGTATGCAGACAAGTTTTTATCACATAACTGATGTATGTTAGTACTATCCATTCTCTCTTTTTTTCCAGCCAAATCTAGTGAATTTGTGTTTCTTGAACTGTCCCAACCACTCACAGAACGGGAAGAAGACAGACTGACTGAGCTGATTACAGCTGTGAGCAAAAAGAACAGAGCGCCGGATCTCCCTGAAATTTTGTCTCTGAAGCAAGCATTACCCTTATTTAAGGACCTTTCTCCTGAAGAGTGCTCTTTTATGAGTTACAATAAGTATCTACTAAAGCAATGTATGTCAAAAGAGAATACCTCAGATGCTCGTGAGCCTGCAGTTCAGGTTAGTGTGTAGCTGTTGCTTGATTCATCACCACCTTTTGGCATTCACACATTCTAGGAAATTTCAGGTCAGCTGTCCTTCTTAATCCATAGCTTAAAAAAAAAAAAAGTTTGTAATTTCTCTCTCACAGTGGGGCAAGACTGACAGTAAACTAGATTGTGTCCGTGGAGGGATAGTGTATAGGTCTCATCAGTAGGTGGCAAATACTGAAGCTTTAGGTTGATTCAGTTGCGTATGCCTAGAACCACGGGGATTTCTGCCCCTGTGTTGTCTCCGGGGCAGCAAGGCGGGAGTTAATCAAGTAATGAGTGATGGAGCTGTTTTTCAGTTGAGCTGGAAGTGAATGGGTGCAGCAAGAGAGGAGCTGTGTATCATTCCAGACACCTTTAGACATATTTGTGGGGGCTCCACAGCTTGATGTGTTAAACGATTCCTAAGGCAGCTGGGGAGATGGGGCTGTGCAAGTTAATGTGTTAATGCACCTGCCTCTGAGGAGTACATGTCCCATCCCAACCCCTCATCATTGTCGCTTTGTAAATCACATGTGTTTGTTCCTGTCAGTAGAAAGCACAAATTGATCTGGCTATGAAACTGGAAACTTAAAAATTGAGCCAACCAGTTCAAATCTATATCGTTTTTAGGCAAACTGTTAAGAATTAGATTTTCAAGCCTTCTGAACATACACAACTCCTAGTAAGACAGTCTAATACTTGACTCCACCAACTGGCCCCGCTTCTTCTCCCAAACCAATTCTGCATCAGTTGGCTGAATAATGCTTAAACAGTTTGAGAGAGTTTATGAGCAGATGAAGGCCTGTCATCATTTTAAAAGGGACATAACTTTTTTATTGTCTGCACAGTGGCATGTTTGCCTAAGTACTTGATGTTTATACTTGTGCCCTCCAGCAGGATTCCTCTTCAGTGACACAGGATACCCCTGTGGGCTTCAGGCTTGGGTTCTGTGTGTTCTCTTTCACGTACCAAGCTGCATAATGCTTTTTACTATTGTTATTGTTTTGATTTTTTCTGCTAGGGATCAAAACGAGAAGTGGCCAGGCCCAGTTATGCCCTTGTGAGTAAGCAGAGTAGTGGTTGCTATTCTATCTCTTTGTCCTCTGCACTGAATGAAGAATGGAAAGAAGTAAAAGAAACTGGAGCAGTTAAAAAGTAAGTATATTTCATACAAATGAGAGGGTGAAAATAAAACAAATTAAATAACAAATTGATGGAATAAAAGCCCTGACATAACTACTGCTCTCTAGTTGATTTGAAAGTGTTGGGTGAAAGATGCTCAAGTAATCTAAAATATTACCAAGTATGAAGGTTTCCTTTTTCCATCCTAATAGTTAACAGACAAAATGGATGTGTTACAGGATGACAGAAAATCTCACAGAAATTAGAGAACTTCTGTGAACTGTGACTACAAGATCGTGTCATGGATTCATCAGTGGGAGGGTAGGGACCTTATGGCCTCTGAGTGTCCATCTAGGTCCAAAACTATTGCTAGCTTAAGCCGAGCCTTTTTTTTTTTATCTAAGCAATGTTTTCTCTCACTGTTCTGCCACACTCAATCTGTTTGTTACTTGTTTGTTGTGCAATTTATTAGTTAGTACAAGAGCTTGGTTAACAAAAGACATTAGAAAACAAGAACACACAAACGTGTAATGCAGTAAGGTACTAGGAGAGCGATGACATGCCTCAGTTCTGTCTGTGCTAGCCTGTTAGTCCTCGTACCTCTAGTATGGCAAGCATTTGTGAAGTAATTTGCTCTTAGGAGCTCTTGCCTTTTGTTGTCACTGTTTTTACTGACAGTATAGCAGTTGGCTGTGTTTCTGCAACAGCAAAAATGCTTAGTTTGTAGTTCCAGTTAAGTAATATGGTTGTTAATCTAGAGCTTTTAAAATATATTTTAAATACTAATGTTAGAGGTAGCTCAGGCAGTTTCAAACCACTTAGAGTACATATGCTGCATGGTGTGTAAGTAAAACCAAGTTTCCTGCTTGGAAATGTGGGAATGCTTATTGGCATCTTAATGAATAGGAAATCACTGTTCATTCATACCATTTGAGAATAGGTTCCCTAGTATTCCCATTTTATGTAGCCATTTGTCAATTACTTTTACCAAAAATAGGGAACCAAGATGAAGATACAAAATAATCTTTTCTAAAGTTTTTTCTCAAAATTGCAGTGTGTGTTGGGATGCATGTTTGTTTTGTAACACTTTAACTGCTGGAGGAAGAAAATGGTAAAGGACTTCCGAGTTAGTTAACAGGTTTGAGAACTACCACTTCTAACAGGTTTTCTAGAAAATGTTCAACGTGTGGAACAGCCATACTAAGAAGAATGTCATGTAAAACACAGTTTGTCACTGTTACAATGTGATTTGTGTTTTCTAGTTTAATTGTTTATCCACCTCCACCTGCAAAAGGAGGACTGGGAGTCACAAGGGAAGACCTAGAGTGCTTAGAATATGGAGAGTTTCTCAATGATGTCATCATTGATTTCTATCTTAAGTAAGTAAACACAACCTTAATTGTACCCCTCTTTCTAGGACTTGATCTGCACTTAAGTGTTACTGTAAATGTTGGTCAGTAAATAGGATACAATAGTTTCAGAAGTAACAATTTGATCAATTTGTAAGTTGGATTGTTTTTAAAGCTTTTGTGTATTCTCAGCAGTTTAATTTGTTTCAGTATCGTTCTTCTTGTCCCTCTAAAGGGCTGTGATGTAATCCAGACAGATTAGCTGGGGGGAAAAATGCTTCTTGGTGACCTCACAGAATGGAAAGTGCTGAGCAGGTTTAAGCAGCAGTTGAGCAAAGTAGAGGGTCTGTACTAGCAGTTTATTTACTAAGTTTCCATGAAGTGAAGCACCCACTGCTATTCTGTGCAAGAGTTCAGGAATTCTTCAGATGTACAGCTCCTGCAGAAAGAACAGAGCGAATATTTCTTGAGGAAGTTGTGCTTGGCTTACCTGCTTCATGCCATCCTGCTAAAAGTTGCTTGTGAAAGGAAGTTTTCCAGAACCAGCATTGTGGGCC
This sequence comes from Microhierax caerulescens, assembly GCA_035590215.1. Lineage (NCBI taxonomy): Eukaryota > Metazoa > Chordata > Aves > Falconiformes > Falconidae > Microhierax > Microhierax caerulescens. Next base: position 120,438,854 of record JAVJGJ010000014.1, read on the forward strand.
ACCATTTCCTAAAGCTGAGGTTTATTTTCCCTGTGCTGACTTAAACCTAAGCAGAATTCTGGCTATTTTGAAGGCTGTTTGCAATCATGCCATTTTGCTTGGCATCTAGCATGAGTGCAGTAACAGTGAGCCATAGGAAGTCAGTTAAAACTTCTTGTCTAGAAGAGTGGGAAGGGAAACGTGTCCCAACCAACGTTTCAATGTGGATTTACAGTAAAGCCCCCTATATTTTGCTCTAAACTAGAAACAAATCATGCAGTATGGTCCTCTCAATAGCTGTAGCTTCATCTCGCCAGAAAAGGAAGATTTGAATAAGGAATTTAATGCAATCATTGCAGAAACCCTTCTGCTTTCTAAATTTGCTAGACTTCCCACATTCTCAGTTTTCATTGTGTTTCAAGCTATATCATGTATTGCCCAAGTCATTGGGTGAAGCTGGATGCACATTGTGTAGGATGTCTGCAATGAAAGCTTTGGCCTTCTAGGTTGGTAGAGGAGACACTCAAGCTCATGTGTATAATCAATGGATCAATGGTAAAATCATACGGAATGAGTGCTTGTAGAATATTTGTCTTAACTGTCGCACGGATAACCTGTATAAGTAGACCGGACAATTTATAGTACTGAGCTATTCTATGCTTTTTGTATACACAGGAGTACAACACTCCATAGCTTTATACGTGGCTAGGTTTTCAAGCCTGTCTTAATTGCAAGGGCTAGAAACCTAGCTCTAAAAATAAATTCAGAAGCATAAATACTAGAGCACAAATCTGAGATAAAAAATAACTGCATTCTTAGTAGTTGCTTGGCTGTTACGTACTCTGATGATGTCCACCTGTGTGCATATTGAAAATAGAGAGAAAAGTTTGTCATGATTAGCAGCTGTGAAGGCAAGTGATAGCAAGTGTAATGTGAGTATTGTAAATCATTAAAACAATTGTCTTTTTTTCTAAGTAATCTAGAAAAGGAATTTTAAAATTTCCTTCTTTTTTTCTTTGGTAGATACCTATTGTTGGAGAAGGTGCCAAAACACCTTGCTGACCGTACACACATTTTTAGTAGTTTCTTCTATAAGTGCCTGACCAGAACAGAAAAAAACTCCGAGGGAGATCTCAAAATTTCGTAAGTTCATTTTGGATGCCATTATGACCAGAAATAAGCTATCTATTTGTGCCACTTGGAAGTTCCACAGATCATTTCCTAATTCACACATAAAATAGTAATCGGTGTTCTCTAAGGGATTAGTGGATAAATGTGGTAACTCAAAATTTAAGCATACTGTTTTTTCATTGAAATCTACATGTGATTCGTACTGAATATGAATGAAAATGTTATCATCTTTCTCCAACTTGAGCTGAGTCTTTACTTCAGACAATTATTTACGTATTTTGGTCTTTTAATCATGAACTTAAGAGTTTGGCAAGGTATGCGTCATTGTAAGAAACTGCACTTCTAAAAATATTTTTAGATTTACCACATATTTCATTTTACATATTGGTAGTAAATTACTGTCCAAATTTGTAGTAAGAAAATTTTCTAGCACACCAAGTTTAGGTGTTTGTGGTTTAACATTTGAGCAAGGTGGAATTGGAGTGTTTCACAAAAAGGTATCATTAACAGCTCAAGAACACTATCACTTTGTTTCCAGCAAAGGCCCTGTAAAGGGTAGGACCGTGCCCAGTGCCCTTTCTGTTCCTTCTCAACGCTGATGTTGAGAGCAGAGCTTGCCCTGCCACTGCACTTACAGTGATGATCTGCTGGCAGCTTTCATTCAGTTTTCAATATTCGGATGATAGAAGGTTTTTTTCTGTTTCTTTTTGAAGTTATCTATTAAGTCCTCAGGTTTTTCATTGTATTGGCAAAAGAGGCCATCTGCACAGAGGTGTGCCATCTTGCTTGTGTTACGGTCTCTGCTGGGCAAAAGCTATGTAAAAACCCCTGCAACTTCTGTAATATTCTCAGAGATGTCTCAAAAATTCAAGGAGTTGTGCTTGAGAGAATGTCTTCTGACCCTGATAATTCTGAGATGGAGACAAAATTATCCATGTTAAGAATGCTGTTGTGCCTTGGTCTGATTACTTTTACAAGGCTGGACTGTCCATAACCTTCTTGAGGAACTGGAATGACACTCAGTTCACCGTATTTCAAGGATTGTAGCTGCTCCAGATCAGGAGATGGCTTTGGAAATTCTGGTTTTGTGTTTGAGCTTAGATACTTACCTGGTGATTACAGGTGGTTTGGATTTTGTTTGTTTGTTTCTGTGAGCTTTTTTTGATAAATGGAAAGTGGAAAATTGGGCTCTATACTGTTGTAAACGAAATCAATCTCGATTGATGTGACAAAGACGCTTTGCTTCCCTTACTTCACACTGCTTAGGCAATAGATTGAGAAAGCTTCTCCTATAGGTGCTTTCCAAGGGTGCAAATGTACCTTCAAGTTCCCAGTCTTCCAGAGTCATGTAGCGGAAGGTTGCAGCAAGTCTTCACTTAATGCTGGCCCATGCAGAGTCCCACAGCAGCCTGTTTTTGTATTCCGCATTCCTTTTCTCCCCTGTGTCCTATGCTGAAGTTATGTTTCTTAATCGCAGATCAGGCTGGAATCAGAATGGTAATAGAGGTGTCTCCTGAATAGAGAGAATTTTGCTTTCAGATCAAATTGGAATGAAGTTCTGGGAACTGTTGGCTTCTATTTCCAAGCTGTGCAAACTAAGAAAGCTGAAAATCTAAATTTCTGAAATTTTTCTTACTCATCTAGTATCCTGTCCTCATGCTTTGTCTGTAGGACTGAAAATTAAATGTGTTCCAGCATTTAAAGCTCAGAGCTGGAAGGAATCTGTTTCAGTTCTGGCTTTGCTAAAGGTGTGTTGAAAGACATTTAGCTTTTTCCTTCAGAAGATAAAGTTATTTAGGCAGGCCTTCAGATTTGTTATGAAGTTTAATTCACGGATGTTTATAAACTGATATAGATCTATTTTTACATTGGCTGGTATTTAAATGAGATTTTTGCATTTAGTGTAGTAAATAATAATTACTGGACAAATAACTGCAAGAAATCCTTTCAAATGTGTTGATTTTTTTCCAGAAGGGTTTAAGACAGTTCAGAAATGGTTTCTAAGTCACTTCAGCTTAACAGTATGCTGATTTATGTTTTCTCTGTTGGGGAAGTTTAAAGAGTAAATGAAAAACCCATTGAGGAATTTGGAAGATGTAGGAGTTCTAATCCCTATATATTCCTTTAATAAAAAAGAACAAACCTGAACTACAATTGTCATTTGGTTTCTGCAGAGTGGCACAGAGAAGGCACAGAAGAGTAAGAACATGGACTCGTCATATAAACATCTTCAGTAAAGATTATATCTTCGTGCCTGTGAATGAGGAGTAAGTCTATGGTTTTTTTAGACACCTTTTCTGTTATTTAGACTTACAAGTTTGAATGTTGTGGTGATAAAAAGATGTATGGCTGTAAGCTTGGATCACTGGAAATTAACATTAGATTCTGAAGAAGTAACAGGTGTGGAATGAGTAATTTGGAATTCTCTTCAAAAGTTAAACTTTTTATTTGGTTGTCTTCAGTAAACTTTGCGTCTTTGTTTTTTTGTTTTACTGAAAATTGCTTTTATGTGTTTTTCAAAATAATTTGTGTGTTGTCATGATAATTCCTCTGCACTTGAGTAATATCTTTATAAGAAATCACAGCAACGTACAGTGTTAATGGATCAGGGGTAGTACTTCCGTGGTCTGTGCCTTGGCCTGGTTGGGTGACTGACCTGCACATGGAAACTCCAGTAAAACTGAATAGGCATTGGGAGTTACGTATGCAAAACAGCTGCAGAAAGAGATGAGGCAAGAGGCATGCTGTACCCTCAGCTATATTCAGAACTGGGATCACCATCACAGATAACTTTATTTTTCCTGCTGCCTTTTTTTTTTTTTTTTTTTTCCATGGTGTGGGATGGGTGGCGAGACACTGATGAATTGCTGAAGTGGGTTTGTTGGGTTTTTTGAAAGAAATTGATGCTTATTTTTCCTGTTATGCCACAATGCAAAGTAAAATACAAAGTGAGAGGAGTAGTACAAGATGCCATGAAGGAACATGGCAGCGATGGTTGTGAGTCAAAGAACAGTTATTCGTGAGCTCTCAATGTAATAAAACTTTTCATAGCCTTTGTTCAGAATGAAATGTTATACAGTTTTGACGTTTTTTCCCCCCCGCTCTCCCCACTGCTGGGCAGGTCTCATTGGTACATTGCAGTTATCTGTTTTCCTTGGTTAGAAGAAGCGGTGTATGAGGAGTGTCCCCATCAGAATTCATCGTATCACCAGCCTCAACAGTCTCTGCTTTTGTCAGAGAGTGAGAACCCTACAACTGGCTCAGTATCGGCCTTTACTGGTAACTGCAAGGATGAAGAAGAAATGGATGCTAACAGAAGTTTCTTCTCGAAAGGTAGGTAATCTAGAAGAAAATCATGTCAAGCCATATACAGTTCTAATAGTGTTTTAATCCTTGAAGGAGGGATATATGTCTTAGAAAGTATCTTTCATATCAAAATAGATCCAATACATTTTTGTATTCCCATGCATAGATAGCAAGGACTTGAGTTCTTGTTGTCTGCAACTGTGGAAAATACTGGAAGGAACATGTAAAATGAGCGGCTTAGATCCCACCATGAGTGGAAATTTCTTAGAATTCAGTAAGAACTTTATCAGGGAGGCAGTCCCTCGGTAACTGCTATTTGAACATTGAGAAGGGAAGCAAAATTAGTGTGTACTTTGCTGTTGTATTTTGAATATTAATAATGAATTTGAAAATGAAAATGTTTCAATTAGGAAGTATTTAAGACTTTTTAATTTGTTCTATTGTACTAGGTGGCAGTGAAATTACTGCTTCTGCTTCAGTCCTGGATTCGGGTATTTCTAGAGTAAGTGCCTTTTTGTATTGACAGGGGAAATGAGTAATTTTGCACCATCTTTTTTGCAGCAGCTGTCGATGTTTGTGTGGCCTTCACAGTGTGCAAGGCACTTTGAATTAGCCTGAAGTCCTCCTTTGCCTGCTTATGTTGCCTATGCTATGCTTTCAGATGCTTTTAAAAATTATTTATCAGGTTCTCCGTTTCTGAAAAGGGAGCCTCTTTGGCTTTACCTTTAAATCTATGAAGACATTAGAGTTTATAATTGCTGTAATTTTTTTAATGTTATTTTTATTTTCTATTCTCTTAGATCTCCCTAAGTAATTCCAAAAGGCAGATTTGTAAAAGGTATGTTTCTGGTGTCATACATTATCATTAAATTATATTAAGAAATTCTGCAGTAATTATTTGTCATAAAGCCACAGCTTTATGTAGGGACTTGTCCATTTCTTTTTCCATACTTGTTCGGATATTGATGGTCTTGTTAAGCTGTATTCAAAGAAAATATTTGCTGCAGTAGTGTTGATGATGGAAGACAACAATGACCTGTTTATTTTTGTTGTGTACAGGCCTTGTATACTCATCTTAGATTCTTTGAAAGCTGGTTCTGTGCAGAAAACAGTTCAGGTTTTGAGAGAGTAAGTAACTACATTTTTTTATTTATTAACGAGAGGTGCTGCTGGTCTCATTTCTATGTTCAAAATACTTTTCTTTGTTAAGGTGTACATTTCTAATGCTAAAGGAAAATCCTTAAAGGCTTACTACAAAGAAAATTGTAATAGCAGTACCAAGGCTTGTATGAAAAGCCTGTCTTTGCTTTGCAGCCCAGATACAATGCAAAAATTGTGGACAGCTTTTTTGAAATTAAAAAAATAATAATTTAAAAGTAGAGGGGGGTTTGGTTTGATTGATTGGTTTTTTTAATCCCCTCCAGTTCAGTAATGGAAGGTGTTTTTAAGGGTAGAAAACCAGATTCTTTAATACTTTGAAATGTAAATGATTTATTTTCCAGAGGGCTGATATTCATTATTTTGATGGAGCTTATGGAATTACAGCATTAAAGCAACTCCTACCTATCTGCAAAAAAGTAGAAACTAGACTGAAGCTGCCTAAAAGCTTGATATGTCAGTATAGTTGTGCTGGAATGGTATTATTTGTTTTGGAAAGTGAGAGTAAAAATACATTGTCTTTTATGTGAAAAGTATGTAAGTATTGTAAGAACTTCAGACTTCCAGTGCTTTTACACACTCCTAATAACTTTAACACCTATCAACATCTTTTCTAAAAGTTGCTAATATTAAATATTTGAAGCTAAACAAAATTGTTCTTTTTGTTCTCTGTTGTATTCACTTCACTGAAAAGCACAAAGATATGTAAACCAAGTAGTACCTCCGTCTTTATAAAAGTGAATCTTTCAAAATTACGATGTCAGGGTTAGATGAGGATCAGAAATTTTTATGAAACCATCTTTTCGCTAAATAGTGCTCTGTGCTTTGAGCTACTCTTGGGGTTGAAATTCCAGTGAGGGTGGTTTCCTGGAGTTCAGAAAGATGTCATGAAAAGTCTGAAAACAAAGAGGTGATTTATGGAGTTGTGAGGTCAAGGAAGTTGGGGAAGTAGGCCTCTTATTCCTTCAATTTGCAGTTACACCCTGAAAGCAGAAAATTAAGGAAACTGATGCAGGGCTTCTGTAACCTCTAATTTCCTTGAGTTGATTTTTGTGGTGTTTTGGGCAGTGATCAGCTGCAAAAAATGGTGAAGTGCACAGTCACAGGTTCTTGCAGTTTCTAGGGAATGTGCTTCACTGAAATTTCTTCATCTTTGAATTGTTTTATGTTTGCTGCCTTTTCACAGTTGCTATTTTCCCCAAAAGCTATTTTGAGAGTTTGATATGTATTTTTATTCTTAGAACTGCAAGGACTTGGGACTTTTAGAAATCAAACACAAGGTCTGACCATGTGTACATTTTTTTATTCCCTAAAGTCAGACCTTACGTTTGATTTTCACAAGCCCTGAGCCTTTGCAACTGACTAAAATCAGCAGAGAAGTATAGGTAAGTGTTGCCTTTGAAAATCACACCCATCTGCTTTCCACCCTTTTCCAAATTGGTGGGCAGCCCAGAATGTGGGGTCAGTGAGTTGGTACTGAAGCACAAGAACAATAGAAAAACCTGATAAGAAATAAGTCCTAATCAGTAACAAAGTGGTCACAAGGTTTTTAGCAAGTGTTTATATACTTTATACAGTAGTAGGTTGCAAGGGTTATATTGGTGCAATTGTAACTCTGTTTGTAAGGTGAATTCTAAGGTTTCTTTAATGGTTTGCTTAGGTTAAAAAAGCCACTGCTGGCCTTTTAGGATGAGCGCAGGAAAAATCTGTGTGGTAGCCAGGAAAGATTACTTGAGTTCTTCCTTTAATTAAGGTCTAAAAATGTCCTGTTACCCTAATAGCTTGAAGAAACTCAATGCAAACAACTGCTTTCAAATAACTTCATGTATCTTTCTGTTTTGTATATTGCATATTATGTGGTAGAGAATCCTCTGCATGATAGAATACCGGACAGTGGAATTTGCGTTCTTTCTGATATGAGTTTGTATGACAGGTTCTGTGAAGGAAATTGTTTAAAGCTACTACAGCTTTTTGGCCAGCTCCAGAACAATATTGAGTAGTACCCCAAAATGCACTGAGCTTGGGAGTTGTTTCTCAAGTATTTAATCTGTTTGCTTTCTTTTGTAGGTACCTTGAAGTGGAATGGGAAGCTAAACGAAAAACGCAGCGAGAATTCAATAAATCAACAATGATTGACCTGTGTCCCCGAGTGCCTAAACAAGATAACAGCAGTGATTGTGGGGTCTATTTGCTGCAATATGTGGAAAGCTTCCTCCAGGTACAAATGGAAACTACCTTTCCCTTTCTCCAAAATTACCTGAAACCCCAAAAAACTGTTTCTGAGGGAAACAGCCAGACACACAATCCTGCGATGCTTAGCCTCAAAAGTTTCAAAGCCATTTGAGGAAGAGGAGCTAAACCCCATACTTGAAGTAGTGGCCCAGGGTCTTTGTATCTGCAGCACAGTTTCTCATCTGTGTACGTTGGCAAACATTTCTGACATTGTAGTTAATGTTGCTTGACTGTGTAATCTTTGAACGGTTGTGGCAATCAGAAGAGGACTGGAGGAAAGCAAATGTCACTCTTGTCTTCAGAAAAGTCAGGAAGGAGGACCAGGGAGTGACAGGCTGGTCATCCTCACCCTGATCCTTGGGAATGTGATGAAGCAACTAATTCTGGAAACCGTTTCCAGATATGTGAAGGGCAAGAAAGGGATTGAGAGCAGTCAGCATGGATTTACAAAGGCAGGGGGAATCTTGCTTGACCAACCTGATGACTTTCTATGATGAAATGACTGGCTTGGTAGATGCGGGAAGAGCAGTGGATATTGCCTGCCTGGGCTTCCGTGAGGCCTTTGACACTGCCTTCGCTGAGATCCTCATAGAGAAGCTTGATGGATTATGGGCTGGATGAGTAGACAGTGAGTTGGATTGAAAACTGGCTAACTGGATGGCTCCTGAGGGCGGTGATCAGTGACAGGCAATCTAGTTGAAGGCCAATAACTAGCAGTGTACCCCGGGAGTGAATACTGGGTCCAGTCCTGTTTAACACCTTCATTAGTGATCTGGGTGTCGGGGTGGAGTGCACCCGCAGCAAGTTCACAGCTGACACAAAACTGGGAGGGAATGGCTGATAATGCCAGAGGGCTGTGCTGCCATTTAGAGGAATCCCAGGGTGCTGGAGAATGGGCTGACAGGAACCTCAAAGTCCAACAAGAAGTGTAGAGTCTTGCACCCAGGGAATAACCACCCCAGGCACCAATATGTACTGGGGGTCACCCAGCTGGAAAGAAGCTCTGCTGGAAAGGACCTAAGGAATTCTGATAGACACCAAGCTGAACATGTGCGAGCAGTGTGTCCTTGTGGCAAAGGCGGCTAGCAGTATCCTGGTCTACGTTAGGAGGAACATTGCCAGCAGTTTGAGGGAGGTGATCCTTCCCCTCTCCTTAGTGCTGTGTCCAGTTCCTGCTCTCCCCCGTATGA
>JAVJGJ010000014.1:120447949-120459717 GCA_035590215.1 Microhierax caerulescens
CCAGCAGTTTGAGGGAGGTGATCCTTCCCCTCTCCTCAGTGCTGTGTCCAGTTCCTGCTCTCCCCAGTATGAGAGGGGGCTGTGCTTTTGGAGCAAGTCCAGGAAAGGGTCACAAAGATGATTAAGGTACTGGAGCTCCTCTTCTATGAGGAGAGGTTGAGAGAGCTTGGACTCTAAGAGAAGGCTTAGGGGGATCTTGTCGCTGTGTACAAATACCTGAAGGGACAGTGCAAAAAGGACAGTCCTGTCTTTTCAGTGGTGCCCAGTGAGAGGTCAAGAGGCGAAGGCTACAAGCTGAAACACGGGAGATTCCCTCTATACATAAAGAAGTGCTTTTTGGTTTTTTTACTGTGAGGGTGACCAAATGCTGGTACAGTTTGCCCAGAGAGGTTGTGGAGTGACCCTCCTTGGAGATCTTTAAAAGCTGTCTGGACATGGTCCTGACAACCAGCTCTAGGTGGCCCTGCCTGAGCAGGGGGATTGGAACCTATGACCTCCAGAAGGTCATTTGTGATTCTGTGATGGGTGTGTTGAGTTCTTGTGTAGGTGGAAAATTAAATTCTTTACTAATGCTTGTGAACTGCCCATTCCCTAGCTGGGGTGATGTTCTGCTTGCAGAAGCAAGGCCAGGACAAGGTGGTTGTCCTGTAATATATGTTACCATATATTACTTTATTCAAAGGAAGGAGAAGGTGAAATATAAGCATGGCAAAAGAATGAAGAGGGAAAGAGAAAAAAAGACTTTAGCAGATTAGATGTGGTGTTGTGGTCTTACCACCAAAGCTGCTAGCATCTCTCAGCCATTTCAGTTTGTGGTGGTCTTTTGTTCTGAATTCTCCCTTTCTCATGTCCTGCTAAAACTGTTAGCAGTGTTCTTGCTGCTTTGTTGTCTTCTATCAGACAGACCAGCTCGTGACAGAAAAACGTGTGCCTGAGGCAACAAAACCTCAGTAGGCTTAACTGCTTTATGCTTGATCCTTCCCTAAAGTGTGATTGTACGTGTGTGTTCTCTGACAGAAGTGCATCTGTCGTTTGTTAGATATAAAGACTGTCTAGTTGTATCAGAATACGTGGAATCTGCCTTGAGTATGTGCTTATACTGATGTATCTTTAAGAGAAGTGGTGATAACCTGTTTCATATATATGTATATATGTTTGTGATTACTATGGAGGAACTAGAATTTGACTTCGAAGCCTGCCACTGCTCATGGAAACACTTGTTTGTGCCTCCTTGGTCTCAGCAGTAATGGAAGGGTTTTAAATTCTTTTTGAAGGTTGCTTTAGGAAATTCATGCTGTAAATCCTCTGTTTTCTGTTACCAGAATCCCATAGTTAACTTTGAACAGCCACTGCATCTGGAGAAGTGGTTCCCTCGTCAGGTGATCAGAAGCAAAAGAGAAGAAATCCGAGACCTGATCTTGCAACTGCACTTTCAGCAGCATAGTGGCAGCAGCAGCTAATGAATCTAATTAAGCTAGACCTGGCAAAGAACATTGTTGAGTAAAGTAACTCGAACTCTCTTTAACAGTGTTTGGACTCTTTTCTGCCTTGCAAGGAAGAAGGGGGGAGGGGGGAAAAGAACCACAAGAAGTATTTTGTTCAGTGTGAATTTATTTAAATAATTTTTTTTTTCATTTGACTTGTGTGGTCGCAGAGTGCAGTTGCTAGGGGGGCGGGGGGAGGAGTAGGTTGTAGATAAAAGTATAAATATGTAAGTTAAAGCTAATATATATGGGTTGCTAATTGATTCTTTACTTGGAATACAAAAGTACAGGTATGTTCCACAAGGACATAAAAATATTTTTATCTTTTGGAACTTGTTCTTTACAATTCTATATAATCATGGGTGATTGTGTAGGAGTCAGGCCTGAAGACAGGATTTTGACCCTGTACTGTGTGTCTCTTTATTTTGCAGCTCATACAAGTAGAACAAATACTATGTATTGTTTTAATTTAAGGATCTAATAATGACTCTCTTTGGAGATGTATTTGTTTTGTTTCTGATTATATACAGAAGTATTCTGCATGTGTCAGAATATTCTGCCAAGATTTGAGGCAGCTGAGTTTTGATTTTTTAATTTTATTTCTACTTTTTCCCTTCCTAGCATTTTAATCATAAAAAAATATTTCCATGAGTGGAAGACATTTGTTTGAGAGTGCCTGTTAAAATCTTTTAAAGTCAAGAGTGGGTTTTTTTAAAGGGTTGGGTTTTTTTTTTCCCTTACCAGGTTTTAGAAGAAATTTTACTCTCCCAGTACATGCCAGTACAATACATGTAGGCAGTAGATTTTTAATGCTATTGCCTCATTTTGGGGAGGTACTCTTGTGAATCTTACGGCATCGCTTTAGAAAGGCAAGCAGGATCTGGCTCACAACTTCCAACGTTGAAAGTGTTTTATTAAAGAATAAGGCCATTTTCATTCAAAAAGTTCATTATGTTCTATATAGTATTTCTTTAAGATATATAATTTATGTATAATGCAAGCAGGATTTATACTTTGCTCAGGAGAATTGAGTAAAGATGCCTGAATATTTGAGTGTTTGAACTCAGACTTGATTTAGTAATCTAGCACAAGTTTATCATTGTCTTAATGCATACTTATGTAGTCTTTCCTCAAACAGCAATCACACGAAGCTTTAATAACATTTTGACATACACACTTTTTTCTGTAGTTACTGCATGATAGAAGGTGACTGTTTTAAGAGGAGGCATTCTCCCATTCCCCACTGTAAGTAAACCTAAGTGTCCTCTTAAGTGCCGTCGCACCCTTCAGAAGGACCATGTGTCGGGTAACCACCAAAACCACCTGTGTCAAACTATCTACAAAACCAGTGCTCTTAGAGCTGGAAGTAGGGTAGAGAGTCAAGGTAGAAATTTGAGGCAATGCCTACATGAGAACATTTTTATGGCATTGCAGAACTCTCAGGGCCCCTTCCGTCCACACAACTTCGAAATCTAGCATTTGGAAAATCCAGTTATTACTTCAGGTTCTGTACAGTCATCCAAAAAACCCCCACCCACCATTGTTTCTCAAACCAGGAAGCATTCTTTCTGGAAGAGAGAGACAATTTTAAAACAAAATGATTTGCTGACTGCAGTTACCTTCTGTATAGCTGTGGACAGCCTAGTGCAATTACTGCATGGTTTTTGTCTTTGTTTCCACTTTTAATTCCACAGATTGTCACTGCTTCCCTAGCAGCATCTGTCCCCCTCATCCCAGAGTTTTTGTGGCTTTCATCACCTAAATCACAACATCAGCATTATTTACAGGGATAATCTGTGTATTTATTGTAAGATAGATAAAACATAAAATACAGAAATGTGTGCCCTTTTTAATTGATGAATATTTTCAGTATTCCCTTAAGAAAAATAGTTTGGGCTTTTTCTTACAGTAATATAAGTTTTTATAATGAAGTAATTAGTTCTTTTTTAGATTGACTGGTTTATAAATATTTAAAGCAAAAGTCATGTATAAACTTTTATATGTCGGTTTTATAACACTGAAGGATTGCCTTTGTAGATTTGTTAGATATGTGCTATGAGAATGCCAATACATTTGATATTAAAATTATTTCCAGAAGCTGCTGAATGTGACTGTTGCCATTCTTTTCCCAGCTGCCACAAGTATCCAGTGAGCTAAGCCTAAGATGGGCCGTTGTACTGCCTTTAAGTATGTACACAGCATGTGTCTCTCAACCCAGATTTCTATCGAAGTGATGATTTGCTCTCCAGTCCTTATAAAGGCATGCAGTTAGTTCACAGCTTCTGGTGGCAAGCAAGGTTGCTTTTTGACTCAAAAGCCTTACAGTTTTCTGTAGCTAGGAGAACAGTCTTGGCAGCCTGAATGACTAGTCTGGGAAGTGCCTGGGACCGCCACCTGCAACCCACCCCATTCCAGCCGTTTGCATTTAACAGGTACGTGGTGAGTGCTAGGAAGTGTCTCTGAAAAAAGCTACACGCCAGGTACCTTCAGGCTTCCTTTTTATTTGCTAGAACTGCCCAGAGTTAACTTTTGGCATGTATATGGTGCTAGACTGACTCTGAAACCTTTCTGCATATCTCCATCTCCATTCCCTGTATTAATCCCTGTTTAACTGAAACGGTGGGTGACATGGTACTCCCAAGCAAACCAATCTTTGTAAGTCTCTTTACCCTATGCTGTGTAATTATGGTTTCAAGGCAATGAATTGTACTCAGTGTTAAATATAGCTATCAATTTCTTTAAAAGAAACTGACACATTCTGGCTCTCTGGGACCAGAAACTGTCCTCCGTGGAGAAATAAATCGGAGTCATGGAGATCTGTTTAAGGTACTGTTGGCAAGTGTGACACAAGAAACAAGGTGAATGAGAAGTAACTTATAGTAAGTAAATTTTCCAGGAAAAAAACCAACCAACCAACCCTAGTTTTCATCAAGAACTGGAGAAGTGAATCATGAAACTGCAGGTGTGCTTTCTAAAAACTACGTGCACTGCTGTGTTTTCCCTCTGGAGCTGCAGCGTAGATTCATTGCAGTCCATCTATCCTTTTGTGGGACTTGCCTCCTAGGATTTGACCCTGAAATGAGCTTGCAGCACTCAGTAAGTACTACGCTTTACAAAACAATAAAACCTCAACAGCTACAATAGTAACACTTTTATCTTGATTATGACAGGGAAGCAGAATACTGCTTCTGGCAGCCCCCCCAAAAAAAAGACTGGTTTCTTGGTGGAAAAGCAGGAATTGTAGAATGAGATTTGAAAGTTCTCAGGACTGAAAATGTTTCCATTGGTGGTGAAATAAAAACAAGACCAACAGCAATAATTCTGTCCAACCAAATTGAAGTTGGAAACACTGTTCAAAGATGAAGTCGTAGGCACTGGGATCATCTTGAACTGTTGAACAAGGTAAGAGATACTTATCAATGGTTCAGGAAAGGAGGAATGTCGAGGGTAGGTTTATACTAGATGGACAGAGTAAGATAATGAAGTGTTAGATTAATTTGGTTGACCTCGCTTTCTGATTCTTCTGTTCCAAGTACTTTACAATACTGCGTGACGGAAGAGGTGGTGGTGTGACAAGCTGTGGTGGGCTGGATTTGCTCCACGGGAAGGCTGAACAGCCTCAGACCTTGCTAGTTCTTGGGAGACGGTTTGCCAGAGAACTCTTCAGGGGCAAAAGCAAAAAGTCAGTGGTGAAATACTTGGCAACAGCACCCACAGAAACTGAACAAGTTAAAAGCTTTTGTCTAACCTAATTGTCTTATCTAAACAATGGGAAATTTTGTTGGTGAATCCTGTCAAATGCGATGAAGTCAGTTGCTATAGGTCCAGTCACAAGAGACAATTTATAATCTTGGTGTTAAGCTGTGGGAGCTTGGGGATAGGGAGTGTCTACCATCATGCGGCTCTTCGTTAGAGGTGTTTTCATTAAAGCACACCTTTATTTTGCATATTTAAGTAGATGAGTGTATTTAGCTTTTTGAATAAATTGCATTTGAAAAACAAATTTAGAACAGTATGTGTGCTGTAGCAGAATTTCAGTGACCATTACCTTGTAGAGAACTAAGATTCAGCTAATCACATTTGCTATAGGAAAGCTCATGTCCTTTCTTTTCAGAAATGCAAGTTGTTGGAAAGCTATCTTTTTAGTTTTAGAGATACTGATGTGACCTTGGCATGTTGGAGCACTTGGATTATACTTTCCTTTTTTCTCTCAGCAAGAATATACTTTTCCTGAGTGCTTTTGAGCAGGTACCGTTTGGCTACAGGAAATGAAGAGCTATGCATCTTCTAATGCAAGGTGTTATTGTAGAGGCTTCAGTCAAATCAAAGGAGTTGTTAATTTTCCAAGGTTATTTGGAAATTTATCTCAAGAGTTGTTTTGCTTGTTTTAAGAAACTTGCTGATTGTGCTTTTAGTGACACCTTTTGCTGTCAGAAATGTAAGAGACTTTCAGCTGTTGTGTATCTAAGTTTCAGTGCTGAAATCACTGTTGAATTTAAAATTGATAGCTTGAACTAATATTAATAAACATTTAAATATTTAAAGTGTTTTATCACGCAGAAGCTGACGTAGCCATACCATAGAAAAATTTTGACAGATTCAAAGCAGGTAGGTTTTATACTGTTCATGTTCTGAGTATCTTTGAGAACTTTGGTGAAAAAAACAGCAATTCCATAAATCTGAAAACTTTTAATTTGCTTTCATACTCTTACGGAAACACGTGTATTCTGAGAGATTTCTCTAAAAGCATTAGTTGTCAGGCATTCTTGAGGTAAATTAGCTTTTGTCTTTATAGTATTTTTAATCTTGAATAATTTGCATTTTTGCAGGGTAATTATAGCAAAACCATTCATGACATTGAAAGCACCAGTCTGCAGAGGATTAAAAAAAAACCCAACGCTGGTCTGTGATGTTGAATCCCAGATCATAACAAAGGTACCCAAGCTAGCCTCTAAAATTGCTCTGTCGACCTAGCAATGCCAAATAGGACTTCAAAACAGTCTTGGGGCACCAGTGCAATGTTGTTCCTGTGCCTCGTATCGTTGGGACCGTTCAAGTTCCAGCTGCAGGGCTCGGTGCTGCTGCCAGTGTTGTGGTTAGCTGGGCAGAGCCAGCCTAGGTGAGCAGTGCCGGTTTGATAGATCCAAAATGTCTGATTCTAAGAAAACTGTTTGCGGGTGTTAGATGAGCTCAGTGGTTTAACTTGAAGTGTAATTTAGTAGTTTTGTGGGGAAAAACCCAAGGAAAATACCTTGCTTTGAAAATAATCGACTGGAATCTGTTAGATGTTGGAAGACAGAGCCTAAAAGCAAAGGTGGTTTTACTGGAGTCCTGTTAGTGTCCTGTGTATAATATCAGGAATTATCAGTTATCTTAATTGTTGGGAGTTCAGCAGAGCAGCTAGAAGAGAAGAGTCAGAGCTGTATACCTAAAGAGCTCTGTGCAAATGCTCTGCAGTGACATCTGGGAAGCCCTGGGAATCCAACTTTGAAATATTTATGCAAAACCACTACCAAAAATAGTCACTTCAGATGAACTGACCCTTTGCTTAGATTGATCTGAACGCAGTAACCAGCAAGTCCTGAGCAATGCCATCCAGGAGGCACCACCGATGGGGTATTGCTAGTGGTCTCAACGCAGTCTGCCATTGCAGGGCGGCTTCTGTACACGTTTCTGCGATGAGCTGACCCTGCGCAGGAGGAGAGCAGAGAGTGCTGATGCTTTCCTGCACTCTGCCCTTCCTGCAGTTCTTCTTAGCTGATCATCTCTTCAGGTATCTGTACTTACTTGTTCCTACTGCTCATGTCAGGTAATACCTGAAAGAGATGAAAGAATCAGAGCTTGCCCTGGCTTTATCTCTGGGGGAAGCACCGCTTCTGGGATGCGAGGGACCGGGGTGTAACGGCACAAGATTTTCTCCTTCAGCGCAGACTCAAGCAGCGGGGCTGTACTTGCTCTGTCACCAGAAGAAACAGTCCTACAGAAAGGTTGCTTTGGTGTTATTTGCATTTGCCTTGGTGTTTCAGTGAGTGCGTTTTTAGATATATATATTTCTACAAGCAGCAGGCAAAATGCACTGAGATCTTCCGCTGAAGACTAGCATGCTCCCCCTGATGTTTTGTGGTCAGCGTGATCTTTAAAAAGGGCAGAAATTGAAAGGCCAATGAAAAAACACGGTTAATTAAATGTGAAAGGTGCTGTCCTTGTTTGGATTGTCTGTTAATGGTATGACAAGCTCTGGTAAAGAGCTTAGCTGGCCAGATTAAAATTAAAAAATTGTCTCAGTCCATCTGCTAGCTCCAAGGAGTTTACTTCCATCTCCTTTTCTTGTTTCTTCACTCAAGCGGAATACCGTCTTTGAAAAGAACACTCCCAGGATGTCTTGGTTGACTTCTTTTACCTGATTTTTTTTGAAAAATTACTATACGTGACATCAAGGTATTTTCAAGAAGGAAAATGCTCTTGGTTGGTTCAAGGATACGTTAAAGATAATAGCTCTTTTGTTAAAAGGGATTTTCTTTTTTTTTTCCTTTTTTTTTTTTCATTGCATACTGGATTTTTTGAAAAAAATAATTATGTTTGGCTTCATTTGCAAAATTTTTCTTTGCCTTCCGTTTTTGGGAATGATTAAAGGCTATCTTCAAATAGTTGCAGGTAATGCAGAAATCTTACTTATATTCTTGTTTTCAAAGTTTACCTATGGCAGTGTGTAGAAATAGATACCTCTCCGCTTTATTTATAACAAAGCGGGCTAATATAGAGAAATGTTTGGTCAAATTTGTGCCGTGATACCAGTGTATTTAAATATTAAGCATTTGAGTGATTTCCAGGAAGAAACTACAGTTTTACTGTACACTTGTGTTCTTTGGAGTGTAGAATGTAGCTACAAGAGGCAAGATTTTCCAACTTTGAGAGACATTAAATACTGCTAAGTTTTTTACTTGGTGCTTTTTTCTTTAATAATTTTGTATTAAGTCTTAAAAAGTGAGGTTCTGTTTTCTGCTTATGGACACTGAAGATGTGTTAGTTTGGGTAAAGACTGGGCTTTTGCCGTGACCTTTTTTCATGTTCTCTTCTCTCTTTGATGTACCATCTGTGGTGGTCTTGTGCACTAGAGCTGACTATTAATGTACCATCAAAATAACCACGGTCTTCATCTTTCAGTCATAGAAGTCAAAAGTACTCTTGGTTTTGAAGTTGCAGAATAAGCTCATAATCTGTGGGATGAAAAATGTCATGCATTTACTACTGTTCTTTCTCGTAATAAATGATTAATTGTGATTCTTCTTCAAGCATGTTTTCTGGCAAAAAAAAAGTGGCAAGAAGGCAGCGGAATTAGTTAATTTAAGATCAGCTGACTGCTGACTGTAAAGGACAGAGAAATTAAACTGTCAGACTAAAACCAAATAGTCACATTCTCCCCTCAACTGTAAAGTTCCCTCTGGTGTGATATGGAATAACGAACATAGGAGGATATTTAAAAAACCCTAAAGCTGATGAGCCCTTTTTTTTTTCTTTCTTTTATTTTTTTCCCCTGCTCTAGTCCAGTAGAGACCTGTCTCATGGTGGTGCAAGGTGTACTTGCTAGCTGTCAATTCAAGCAGCTTTCTTTTTGCAAGGGATATAAATGTTTCTTGTGGAAAAAAAAAGTACTGAATAAGGGGAGTTGTTAATTTGTCACCCTGAAAGCTTCTAAATACATGTTTGTTCACAAATATAGACCATTGACTTAAGCCAAATTGCAGAAGGGATGTTAAATCCAAAACATTAGCATTTAAAGGGTTAGACCTTTAGGTTGTGTTACCGTTTGATGGGCTGCTGTAAAGTGCTTAAGGTTGTTTATAGTACTATAGTCATGCAGACAGGTTTTGTTGACAGAAAAAAGCAATTATGTCCTTCAGAGACCAGAGCAATGGTATTGAGTTACACATGATTGTATCAGTACCTCATCTGAGAAATTTACGTGTGGTTTTAACTTCACAGCAGCAGGTTACTCAGCTACAGAAGGAGAACAGGCTGAAGGTGTTTCACCAGCCCCTCAGCTCAGTGACTGGCAGCTGGCAAACCCTTCTCTGCCTCCCGAGTTGAAAAAGCTTAATGGCATCATGGAGGCTGAACAGTTCAACAAGCATTTGCTGTTACGAAGGAAGCGGTCCATTTTGTTTCCCAGTGGAGTCAAGATCTGTCCTGATGAATCTGTTGAACAGGCTATTGCCAACCATCTGAAGTATTTCAGGCTCAGAGGTAAGTGGTTGTACATCTCATGGGTAATTGGGTAAAGAACGCTTATTTATAAAAAAATAATAGATGAAGCTTTTAAACATAATAAATACCAGGCCACAGGAAGTACATTATTACCCAAGAAACTTAGTTTTCTATGATAATCTTCCTTATGAGAGCTGTTCAGAGCTAAAAAAAAAATCTAGTTACAGTCAAATATCATAAAAAACTCTCAGTCCCTGAAACCAAAGTTAGTGTTGTGTTGTTTTTTTTTTTTACTAACCCTATCTCATTTAATTACTAACCCTATCTCATAGAACAATTTGGGTGCTAAGAAGAATAGGTGTTACATACAGTTTAGCTAAATGACAAAGCTTGTTTTTATTTAGTGTTCTTCAAGTACTAGTAGAATTTGCTGAAGGGTCTTTCCAAAAAGAGTCAAGTCTGAGACATTGATGTCTCAACCCTGTGACTTTTGACTGGCTGGTTGTGCAAAGCGTAGTATGTTCTGCCTGGAAAGCCAATCTCTGTGTGTCAGGCTGCAGCATAGTGGAGATGAAGCCTTTCTTTTCTCATGTAGAAGTTGGTGTGACAGCGTGCTCTCTGAAAAGATGAAATATCCCCAGTAACAGCTGCTTTCATGTGATGAAATACTACAGCAATATGATGCATTTTAAACCCTTCTGGCTGACACCATTGGGCTGGGGCGTTGAGGTTGTGTAGCACTAGTATTCGTGTGCATCTGTATTGTAGCATTCAAGCAATTCTTATTGTCTTAATGTGTTTGCACATAATTGGTGGAATGGGAAAGAGCTACTGTCACTTAAAGGAGAAGGAAAGGTGATCATAGACCCATGTTTAATGAGACTTTTTTGACTGCTTACAGAAGAATCTCCCACTGGTAACTCAATTTATTCACTTACAGCAGTGAAAAACAATCAAAACTGGGAGTAAAAACCTGAGTGTCTGCATAAAAGTAAACATAAAGAGTGTATTTGGAGAAGAAAGAGGAATTGTGTGGAATTGGAGCTTCACTCAAATATGAATTGTGCCTAGCTTGCAAGGGATGTCAACGCTGATGGTCACACAGACGGTCTGACAGGCTTTGGCAGCTTCCTTGTTTATATCCACCCAGTGACGCTCAACTGTTCCTTCCGTTGCTCAAAATGAATCCACACTATGTGCTTTAAATGCAGCCATCCCTCAGTTATCTGTGATAGGGGTACATAAGGGCAATACCAAGTAAGCAGAAGTGTGAGTGATAAAGAAGGAAAATCTGTAATTTAGGTTGTAAAAGCTTATTTGGAACTTAATGATCCTAGGTTGAACCAAAAATCCACCTAGTCCATCTGCTGCCCTGCCGGACTTAGGGCTTCCACAATCCACAAGGATTTCTTGAGCAGAGATGCCGTGACTACCCTTAGCACTTCTAAGTTAAAACTTTTGAAAAAGATCTCTGCAAGTAGCAGAGGTGACTTTCATTTTCAAGCTGAGCAAGCTCTGGTTCGAGCAACTTGTCATCTTAGTTCTGTTAGCAGCATTGCACGGCACCATGAGTATTTGGTGATACCTACTTAATCACATCCTGAGTGTGCTCCTGAGCTGAGTGAGAGTGGGTCATGTTGTGTATTGGGTTTGTGGGGCAAGGGTTTGGTAGCAGGGGGCTTCCAAGCTGCTAGAAGCTTCCCCCATGTCTGACAGAGCCCATGCCAGCTGGCACCAAGACAGACCCAACGGTGGCCTTAAAATATTTGAGAAAGGGAAAACCTTGCGCAACAGCAATTGCAACCAGGGAGTGGAGTGAGGCCATGTGAGACCCCAGCCCCGCAGGCACCAGGCGGGGGCAGGGGGAGGCCAGAGCAGCTCCCGGTGCGGAGCAGAGGCCCCCCCTGGCAGCCCGTGGGGAGCCCCCAGGCAGGCCGGCTGTGCCCCCAGCCCGTGGGGAGCCCCCAGGCAGGCCGGCTGTGCCCCCAGCCCGTGGGGAGCCCCCAGGCAGGTAGGCTGTGCCCCCAGCCCGGGGGGAGCCCCCAGCCTGGGAGGCCCTCAGGGGAGCCGAGGTCCGCC
>JAVJGJ010000014.1:120459817-120472608 GCA_035590215.1 Microhierax caerulescens
GGGGGCTGCACCCCTGGGAGGGCCCCAGGCTGGGGCAGGGGGCGAGGACCCTCCCCATGGGGACAGGGAGTGGCAGAAACCATGTGTGATGGACCATGGCCTCATCCCCATCCCCCTGCGCCACTGCAGAGGAGGAGGTAGAGAATTCGAGGCTAGAGTTTAACCTGGGAAGAAGGGAGGAGTGGCGGGAAAGTATTTTAAGATTTTTATTAGTATTATTTTTGCATTATTTGACTCTGATTTGATTAGCAGTAAATTAGATTTATTTTGCCCAAGTCTGTTCTGGTTTACCCATGCTGGTAACTGCCGAGTGCCCTCCCTGCCCTCATCTCCACCACGGCCTTTCGTCATCTTCTCTCTCCCGGTCCCGCTGAGCAGGGCGGTGATGGAGCAGCCTGGGTGGCACCTGCCATCCAGCCGGGGCCAAGCCACCACACGTTGTTAACTTTCATTCTCAGTAAAGCTGTTCCTTGAGCGTTACTGAATTATATACCTGCTTTTTCTTGAAACCATGTCTTTACTGGCTGGATGAGTCACTACGGTGTTAGAATAGTGAGATGGACTTTCTTGTCTTGGAACTGTTAACAAAATAGTCCTAGGAAAGAGTAGGGTTGCTGATGAGCACTCGGAGGCCAGCTGCTATCAGTGACTAGAAAAATAACTGACCCCACACGGGAATAAATATGAAGGCACACAGAATCTGCTGATTTTTCAATCTCAGTCTGCATTTTTAGAATCTTCTTTTTATTTTATATCTGTTCAAGTATGGAATGACTTTACTATCCCATACTTGATCTTTTGATTTTAATACAATCTATTCTTTCCTTAGTTTTACTTTACTATCAGCAAGAAACAGTGGCACTACCATGGAAAGAAAACTTGATTGCTGTTTTAATATAAGAGCTTGTTAGAAAAACAGAAGTTTGCGTGTGCTGATTATCCAGATAGATAGAACAATATCTACCACAGAAGGAAATAGGTGGGAATATAATTATCTGTCTGTAGCTTCTAGTTTTATTTACTTTTGCTAGCTTGCTAAAGCCTCTGTTAGTCAGTTAGTCACAGACTGACTAACAAACATTTCCTGTCATAGGCTTTAAATGCTTATGTCATATAGCTGTGGGCTTAAGAGTGTACAGCTTTTTTTTGTTTTCTTTTTCAGACTACATCTGGATATTTTTAGCCTTAAAAAGATACAAGATAAAGAGATATAAGAACATAATAAAACATAAAAAATCAAAGGGCAGCAAAATACAGGAATCTGGGGAAAAAATAATTCTTTTCTAAAACAGCAGTAGCACCCTTCAGCATATGAAAGTCTAACTAATGGTATGATTGTTCACTGGTAGCCATTATTACTGTCACAGCCAGAAGCACCAGCTGAGAATATAGGGGTGTCCTTGTACTTGCTTCTCTACACTTGCAGTCTACAAGACAGATTTCTGAAGTGCTGATTTATTCCTCTAGTCAGTCTCATTGCAGAGCAAACTTGAGTTTTGCATTAGCAGAAGATACTATTTTCAGTCTCTTTTGAGGCAAATCTGGGGTTATGATTATCTCTGTACTCCCTAGTATGATACAGCCTCTGCATCTCTCTTAGCTGTATATGGAGGTTGCTGCTGTCGGCTGGCTTGGTATTTAGTTTGTTAGAATATAGAGATGGAAATTAGTCATATATGCTTACAGAGTGGGTACTGTGGTTTTTAGGTCTTGGTGTTTTGAACACACGTCTTTTTAAATGCTAGCAATGTTCTAGTTGGTGCTGGAAGTCGTGTGAATGTAGTGGCGGTTCGTAGCTGGACTGTTGTAATGAGCACAGTGCACCCAATGGGCAGCTGGAGATCTCACAAAACAGATTTTGTAGAAATCTAACAGTGGGATTTCAGACAGTGAGTGTGCTGTTGTATATGGTCATGTTGATTATGAATAATGTTCTTTGCTGCTGACAGGGAGCTGGTAGGCCAAGCCCCTGTCAAATAAAAATTATTATCTGAAGAATAGCCATACCCACTCAGAGCAAAGTGTGTCGTGACCAGTCACCTTATGTAGACAACTCAGTGAATCTCTGTTTCCTTTCGTGTAAATTGCTGGTAGGTGGCTGAGGACTGTAGCAAACTTGAAAGATGAATTAGCCAGTAAAACAGAAATAAGGTAAGGATTGCAAGGTAGCATAGCTTGCACCATTTCTGTGTGCTATGCCTGTTAATTGGGTAGAACAAAGGCTGCTGGATTTTGACACCTCAGGCTCAGGGTTAATACTGCTGCTCTTTGCAATCTCTGAGGTGTAATTACTGTGGTGGCTACCTTTACTAAATTCTGTTCGCATTTTTTCCTCCTGTGATCTGCTGTCTTAAAAAATTCAGTGTATGCTCGTAAGTACATCTTCTTTTCACATGAGTAGATCAGATAGTCTCTCTGTCAGAACTTTTTGTCAGCCAGAGCTGCAGATAAAGCTGAAAATCTAAATATTAGTGCTTAAAGATACTGACCAAAGAAGGAAGTAGACGGTATTTTAATTAATATGCCATAGCTCATGAGAGACAAGGACGTTTTGGAACTTTGGAAAGAATAAAAGTTATTTCTCGGTAATTAAGTTCTGTGCATGATTGTAATACCTAGAACTGGTAATTTTGGGTGTACAGCACTGAGAGATCTCATTTCCCCCTTTCTTGGATCACTTCAAATCTATTTACTGAAGTGTTAAAAATAATGATGTTATGTTCTGTACATGGACAGAGTTAAGTTTCAATTTGATACTGAAATCATATGAATTATTCAAATCTTGCTGAATAATGATGAAACAAACAGTCAAAAGTAATAAAAAAAGTGCCTGGCTAAACAAGCATACAATAAATAAAGTGTCTGGCTGAGTGAGCCTTTCCTTGTTTCTCCCTCATCCCTGGCACACATGAAGCATAGCTTGTACTCGGCCAATAAATTTCTGAGCTTTATTTGTAGAAGGTCAAGTTCTGTCTTCCGCTGTGTTTCAATTTTTAGATGTCAGCATATGCTTCTAAAAAGCTTGACTTTTCCCATAAATGACACTCCTCTGTAGTTACTGAAATATTACAGGTGGGAAAAGTTTAATATGTTAGTGTTCAAAAAAAAGAAACAGTGTCATGTGGATTAGCTAATTCACATTCAACTATTTTAATTTTAATTCCTCAATTGGTGTGTATATTGTTTGGCCTATAACATAGCAACCTTTAAATGCAGCAATGTTTCAGCAATAGGTGAAATGATTTCTATGTGTGTGTCTATTAATTTGTTTAGTGAGTGCTAATGAAGTCTTTGCAGGAAAGATCTCTCTCAGGAGGTGTCTGTGAGTCTCCCTGTCACTGTGGTCCTTGTCAAAACCCAGTGCAATTAAACCATTAAGTTGTGCAGAAATTAAGAGAGGAGTTCACCTTATATTGCCTCAGAATAGAGTATTTGGCCTGATGCAGTGCTCCTAGCCACTGTGCACAATTCAACTCTTAAGAAGCACTAATGGGATTTAACTGGGATTAAACCTCAGCACTGCCCACTTACACAAATGGCCAGAAAGCCATCCTACCCCCTGCTAGGTGCCCAGTGCTGTCATGTGGTGCCCCTTCTGTTAACCTCAGAAATCCCTGAGCACAGACTGAGTGTAATAGGCTAATTGTCTCTCATTTGAGAGATAAATGCATCCTGAATGGTAAAGCTGGGGCTACAGAGATGCTCTGTCCTACCCAGGTGCATGAGAGGTAGTTATCCAGGAGAATTTCAGAGAAGGAGACAGACATACCATCTCATCTGAGAGAGATGAGAGATTTTAGCTGGAGGTTTTGAAAATAATGATGACATCTTCAGGAAAGGAAGTTTCCAATAATTCCCCCCCCCACACACACACACACTTTCCTACAGATTTATAGGACTGAAAAAAGCTTGCACCTGCCTGTGTGGAATTTCTTTGGCTGAAAGAATTTGTCTTAGGCTTTTCAGGATATTCTTTATTATTTGTAGGTATTACTTGAGCGTAAACACTGCATTTGAAGCAGATAAGCTCCTAAGGGCTGGGCTTTACGGATTCCAGAGTAGATACGCTATGATTCACATAGTCTTACTATGTGTCCAGCTTTCTGAGGCAGCCTTTAAAAGCTGTTACAGCTTTTAAAAGTCAAGACCTTGCTACTTCAAGTGCCTGTGATACTGCTCAAGTGGAACTTTGTGCAAAGACGTGGGCCAAACATGCTGATCTTTCAATTTTTCCTACCTTGTCTCTCACCTTGAAGATGATTATCTCAGTGATGAGTTAATTGACTTCTAATTTCTGAGGCATTTCAGGATGGAGCGCATGCAAAATGTAGTGTCTGCATGCAAAAGGTACTTTGGAGAAAAATTGCAGAACGAGCAGTCTGGTTTGCATTGGTTTGAATTCTGGTTTATTGCATCTGTCTGTTACATGTCTCCTGTATACCAGCTCCCTTTCCTGTAGACAGCTGTAACAGTCACATCTCTGTAGCAGGGAGCCCCTCTCTGTCTCAAAACCCTTCGTTTTTTTAACATTTGAATTCTTCAAAGGAAAATTGCAAAGTAGGTGAGAGATCAGTTAACACTAAAATACAAGTTATTTATTACTGCCCACAGCCATGGGATGAAGACAGTAGTTTTCTAGAGGAGCTTACCTTCCTGCTCACATGTAGCTTCAAGGCTCTTAGCTCGCTGCCTTAAAAGATTGATCTCGATTTTATGATGCTTTTAATCAGTATTGTTTGCCAGGGATTAGAGGCGTCATCGCAAATCCTGTCTCCTCCAGGGCCTGGTGCTGCTAATGCTGTCCCATATATCTGTGCCTGTGGCTATCCCTGTAGCAGGCTAGTGAAAGTTTGGCATAAGATCTAGCCATGAAGGCAGGCTCTTCTCGCATGCCCGAGGACTGATCGTTTGGGTGGCATGTGGCAGCACTGTTGGGTCTGCTCAGTTCTTCCTCATCCTGGCAGGGCTGGCTGCATGGCTGGCTGGTTTTTAAGGGTTTTGCAGCTAGTCTTAGAAACCTGCTTCCTGGAAAGATCGTAGCACAAAGCCTGTACAGCAGATTTTACTTAATAGCTGGAGTATGTTAACACAGCATATTGTATTAAGCAAGCAGCTTCAGCCATAGCTCTGGACTGTTGTGCTCCTGTCAACTCATTGTAAGCTCTGATGCTGTGATTTTTCTCTATTCCCTATCTGCTGTAAACATTGTATATTTAAAAATCCAAGTTGCATTTGTAGCCAAAAAGCTTACTTGTAAACCTGTTCGGTCCCATGACCATGACCCATGTCTCCCCGCCCATATTTTCTATTTTTGTTTCATATAGAAATAAATAGAGTTGCTATTTTAAATATTAGTCAAAAGTTGCTTCATTTATTGTCAGCATATGCAGATGGTGTATGTGGCACAAATATTGGCAGGTATATGTGGCACAAATACTGGCAAGTTGCTGAAAGATCAGAAAGGAAAGATAGTTGAGTTATTTTTATCCAGTAAAAAATAGTTATTTAATGGTTTCCAGTCAAGTCCTGTTTAACTTTTTTTAACATTTTTATGTCTCCAAGTTTTGTCTGCAGAGTCTCAGAATGCTTATAGTCTAGTTAGGAAAACCAGGGTTTTCTTACATGGAAGTTGTTAAGAATTTGTTGGTAAGAAACTTTGAAAAGCCTCCCTTGCCAGCAGACAGCCTGCCACAGGGAAGGCTCCACCTTCAATTTACGGTTAATCACATTTATTAGGCAACTTGAATGCACTGTGAGGGTGGTGTCTCTTCGTTTCCCTGGGTGGCCACATCGGTGAAGCTGTGATAAGAAGTGCCACCCTCTTTGATACGCCTGAAGGAGAGATGGAGATAGAATTACGCCTGTCTCTTTCTTGACATGAGTGTGATTCGAACCACACTGGAGAAAACTGCAGTGTTCTTTTTCTGTGCTTGGAGTGGCAACTCTCATCTCACTGCAAAACATTGAAGAAGTGTATGAGAAAGAAAGACGGAAACAAAATTGTTCCTTTTCTTAGCCAGGCTATGTCAATGCCACGTGCCTGGGGGTGGCTGTTGGGTGGAGCCCTTACAACCTGGATTTGTCACCCTGCAAAGCAATCTTCTGCTTTACAAACTGGCCAGTTGAAATAAACAGGACAAGGACAAGATGGGCTGTGTGCCAACAGGGTTGTGAGGTGGCCATGTGTGGCAAACAGCTCTCCGTGGCTGCGGACACAGTTCCCTGGGCAAGGCAGCAGAAGTGTTGAAGTGGCAGTCGTGATAGCTGTTTGCCTGGAGTCTTTAAACCCTCCGTGCATGTGAGAACCAACAAGCTCTCAGACTGCTTAGGGGGAAGACGTGGGCCAGCCTTTTCCTTCTGAATACAGAAGCAATTTGCACCATGTTGTCCAACTTGTTCCTGCTCACCGCGGTGGAAACGGCTAGACAGGACACAGGCTAGAGGGGGTGGAACGTGACTCATCTGCATCCCCTTTTTCTCCTTCCACAGAAAATACGACCCTGTTCTGACAGCTTAGGTCTGATTAATGGGCTTGGAGCCCACAGGTGGCACAAAGCCTCTGGGACTGGAATTCAGCGGGGTGTCTAATTCCAGATGAAAGGACATTCAACAAATCCTTAAATCTGTGGGAGCTGACTGGAGTAACTGTTCATATGGCAGCAGCTTGTGTTCAGGCAAGACACTGTCTCATCACATTTATTTTAAAAAGGAGATTAAGCTTATTGAAGAGCATTAAGGAAAACTGCCTTCAATTATTACTGCCAATATTTACTAGCAACTGGAAAGCCAGTCCTTGGCCTGTTACCATTTGAATACTGTAGGATTAGACAGTGCCACTGCGACGTATTTGCAAGCTCTTGCTTGCCATAGCTTTGACTCTTACCGGTAGCCTGCTGAAGGCTTACCCCAGCCCCAGGGAACAATCTCATGGCAGGGTTGTTGCTGTGCAAAGCTGGAGTGAAAGATCCCTCACTCAGCATGCAGGATACACACACTGCCAAAAGAAAGGAGAGCAATATTCCTTAGTGTAGGCTTCTGGATTTGTAAAAGACTTCAGTCTTTTCCTGGATGCCCAGCTTTTACGAGTGGGATGGTAGAGAGGATACTACAGATGTCATTCTGCTTCAGAAAGCTTATTAGTACTCCAGCAGGATCCAGAAATCCCAGAGCAGGATTATGGCTTCCTTGCCTGAGATCTGTGCAGAGGTCATACGGAAACATGGTGACTGCCTCAGAGTTGGCTTCCTCGGCTGCTGCAGAAGCAAGTGTAACTTGAGGGGCTGTGTCAGGGGATGCGTGGATGCTTGTAAATTTGGCTGGTTATTTCTGATCAATAAAGATGTGTAAGCAAAACTAACTGGAAGCATCTCCAATACTCCTTACCTCGTTACCGTGTCTTGCAGATTAACCTCCTGGAAGCTGAAGGGCTGCTAGAGAAGTAGCATACTACTGACAGTTAATAATTCCGAGTCTGAGGGTGGTATTCTTCTCTAGTCACACCTATGAGCTACAAGGCTAACCTCCGTGCAGGAAAGTTGTCCAGAGTGTGGCATGTAGTGCCTTTGTTTCTGTAGAGTTCCACAATGGAGAAACAGTCCCAACTGCTCTGACAAACTGCAATTCAGGGTGGAGAAAAGAGCTTTTTCTTTTTTTTTTTTTTTTTTCATGGTGCCATGCAGCATGTTAGAATCCACTAAGCTTTAAGCATGCTTAATGCATGTGAAACAGCTCCTTAAGGTTTTATTTATGAAATAAATAAAAATAAATTAAAATTACAATTCCTTGTTTATGAAACCATTGACATGAAGAGAAATGCTCATCTCTTGATTGAAAGTATCTTTCTGTATGTGATCTGTGTTACATTTTACACAAGTACACTTAATTGATTCTGGAATTCAGTGTAAAGAGTATCAAGAAGAAAGAGTAGTAAGGTACTGGTTTTGGCAGCCTGGAGCTTATTTTTAAGCTGATTGAATAAAATGACTTTCCAAAGATAGATTCATGGTAGTCTCCTGTAGGGTCTTGCTTATGATTCAGGACTTTCCCTGAATGCGAAGCATTCCTCTCCTGAACTATGTGCATATATAAATAATGAAATCTGATTAAGGCCAAAAAGCAGATTTGTCTGCTACTACTGCAGGCTGGTATTTGCTGCAAGTGATTTTTAGAGTTGTTCTCCCTTTAACGTTGTTCTCTTCCAGGACACAAGGAAAATCCTGTAAATCTTCCTGTCTTCCAGTTATCCTGGGTCAGGGAGAGGTTCTTGCTTGAGCATTAGGTGACCAACTGCTCTGATTGGCAAAGAGCACGTGCAGAATTGGGAGGTTAAAGCAGCTGGTGTAGTACAAGATAATTTAACCCTTAATTTGCAGACTCCTGTTCGCACAGCAAAGCTCTTTCTCAGTGCATACATACAGTAGGGTTAGATCAACGTACTTCTTAGCATATTATGTTGTTGTGTCATCATCCTGCCTTGTTTTTCAAATTATTAATGCAATTATAATTTGTGGAAGTTATTTTAAATTCCGTGTATAGGTGAGTCCGAAGGAATTGTTACCAACCAAGCCTCTAAACTGCTGATCAGTGCCACTATAATTTTTACAAATTAAGTTCCAGCTCTACTTTCTGTGTGGACATTTGCTGTGCTATTTTGGTTTTCTAAAAATTTGACCCACTGATCAAGGACAGTTTCACTCATTGAAAATACTGTTGTTCTTGGTGGTTGTTAGAAGACAAGTGCGCTCGCTCTTGCACTTTTTTTTTTCTTTTTCCTTTAATAAAGTAATTACTTCAGTAAAAAAAATTAAAATTTGGACAATACTATCCTGGCCACCTGTGCCACAGAAGCACTTCTGTTGTACTAACATCAGACCTTTCTTGTGCCTTCAGTATGTCAGGAAACAGTCTGGGAGGTCTTCAAGACATTCTGGGATAGACTGCCAGAGCGTGAGGAGTATCACACCTGGATGAACCTGTGTGAGGAAGGCATGATGAGTATCTTTGAAATGGGCACAAACTTCAGTCAGTCTGAGGAGCACCGAAGTCTGATTGTGAAGGTGGGTGCAGCACCTGGTTGGTGTTTTCTTGGAAGCAAGGTCATAATGTCCCGCTGCAACGTGGAACTTGGCATACTGCAGGCAGTAATCTGTAGAGCTCTTAAAATGAGACATTTTAAACAGACATGAGTATCCCAGCTCTTGGATCTGTAGTTCTGAGATGAGTTCCAAAACCAAAGTTACAGCTGATCTGATTGAAGGAAAAGCCATGATGGTGAAGAGACCGTTATCTTCAATAGGTATGTTCTAGACAAGTAAATGATGTCTAGATCCCTTGTCTGAAAAGGCAGCGTGACATGAGGCAGGCTGTGGTGCATCGCTCCCTGCGGCGTGTAGCTGCCTTCCTGCTCTGACCTGCACACGCAGTGCCTTCAGCCCAAACAGCACTGCAGAGCTGCAAGTTCTGAGCAGTATCTCTGATGCTACCAGGACGTATGACAAAATTACCTGTTTGGTATTTTATGTGGCTGTAGGTTGCAATGTCTGTGCGCTGCAGTCTGACTGAAAAGAGTGTGGCTATATAATATAAAAAAGCTTTGGTGTCCTATGAAGGCAATTGGTAGCATTGTCACCATGGGGAGTTGCAGAGTTTAAAATTGGTATACGGCTATAAAAAAAAACTGAATAAAAAATTGCTGAATACCTTGGTAAATTTTCTGTTATTTCAGTTGAAGCGAGATTATTTTAGCTTAAAGCAAATAAAGGGAACATTAAGCTAAAGCAGCCTATATAAAATGAAATATGAAGATGTCTTTTCACGTGTTTGTGAATTTTAAAATTAAGTGCTTAACTTTGTACACATCCAAGATACACTAGATAGCCTTTCAACCAGAGAAATTAGGATATCTTAAAATGTATGGTGGCTTATGGGTCTTCAAGATTACAATGTCTTCTGGTTTTGCAAGCTAATGGATGAGTACTTTTATGAAACTTGTAAGTCTTAAACGTTTGATCCTGTAGAATCAGTAATGCTCTGCTAGTATGGATGTGCTGTTGTTTTTCCATTCTGCTTTTTTATGGACTCCTATGCTGGGAACGTGCACTAGGGAATGTGAATATGAAACGCGTTGTGGGTAATGGAGAGAGGTGGTGTTTCTTTCTGAGCCTGCATGTTAGCCTTCACGGGGGAATGCTAGCCAAAGTTTGCCTCTGGATGTCTGGTGGTATGTTGTCCTTAGAAGACTTAGCAAAAAGGTGGAGACAAGTAAAGTTCATGTGAACTTTTTATGTGTGTAGTGAACATATCATTGCTTTATGTAAGATTTTGGCAGTGCGATGATCTATGGTGGGAGCTTATTAAAAGAAATCAGGATAATTCTTGGAAGCAGGATGATGCATCTAACTTCCCACTGCTGCTTTACTTTTTGGGGTATGGTCGGAGTGTGGATTTGATTGTTAACTTTAGTACTGGCTCACTCTTTCTCGTAGGTGCTCACATACAAAATGCTTGTCAGAGTGTGAAACCTCTTTAAAGCAGCTCTGAGAACATTAAGTCCAAACAAATGCAGCAGTTACAGCTCTGGTTTTAAGAACATCCTTTCTTCTGCTAGTAGCTTGCCACCGGTCTAATGTGATGGTAAGAGCTGGGGTTCAGCCAGGGGGACCGAGTGCACTTTCTAAAGCACTGTCCTACCCTCTTGTTCTTTCCACTTTCACCAGCTAAGGTGACCAAGTTGTATGGCTAAGCCTTTTTCTTACTTGTAGGATTTTTTTTTCCTCTCATTACAGCATGTTCATTCATTTGTCCATAGTTAGCCATTGCCTTTTTTTTCTTTACTTAGGTTTGATATATAAAGTGCTGAGCGCTTCTCACCAAAGGGCTGCCACGTTTCACAGTGCACACAGTACTATGCAGCATGTGTGTGTGATATGGGTGAAGAGTCCACCCTCTCAGTTATTTAAAAGGAAGACTCACTTCTGCCTGGCACTGTGGAAAAGCAGCATACATGGTTGGCAGTAGTTCTTTGTCTGGCCATTGTGTGCCTCATTAAATACCACTTGTTTCTAATCCTCCTCTGCTGTCCAGTGTCTGTGAATTGTCTGTGGTTAACTTCAAGAGTTTAGTTTAGAGCCTGCAGCAGATCAGAGTTTCTGTTTTTCTTTTGGTATATCTTGGCTATTACTGCCATAGCATTGACCTGCCACCACTTTTGTATTGTGCATGTTGGCAGTTTCTGGCAGTCTTATTCCAGAGCATCTTTCTGTATTACTTTTTAGTAGGTAGGACATGAAATTCAATTTTTAGAAGTGCTGCGTGCCATGCATTTTCCCTTTCTCTCTCAAAAGGAGTTAATCATATCTGAAAATTAGGCAAAATAAATCCGTGGGGTTTGCTCTCAATAAACAATAATTCAGCAAAATGATTGCTTTCCCCTAATCCCTGATAATCAGTGTCACACACCTACAGATGTTGCAGTGGCTGCTCCAGCGTGGCTCCATGACAGACCTTCTCCAGGAGGGCACATGGCACACAGCTTGCCTACTGCAGAGCAGCGCAAGCCTTGCCTTCTGAGGCACACCTCTTGTTCCAGGAAAAGCCATCTGATGGCAAACAAGCAAATTCCCAGCTATGAATGCCTTCACCTCCCCCAGATTAGTCAAGTCTTTTTGACAGACTGTTAGAGATTGAACAACATTTCTCCTGACAAAAAAAAAAAAAATGAGAGCATGGTACGGTTGCATGTGTGTATATATATATATGTATGTACGTGTGTATATATATGCATTTATACAGTAATATATAATACATATACTTAGTTTTCATTTGATTCTTAAAGCAAGTACTTGCCAGATTTTCAGAAGAAGCATATGAATGGATTTATGCCAACCATAAAATAGTTAATTCAAATATCTTTTTTTTTCTCCAAATTGTGATCATGTTAAATGAAAGTATTTACATAGGAAGATTACCAACCTAACTAATTTATTTGGATATTAAATAGGTTTACAAAGTGTGGGATTATGTTATCCATCCATCTCTTTTCAAATCTTGGCAGAAATAGAAAAGGAGAAGGTAATTCTAGTCCAAAGGTAATTTTTATTATCTTTCTTTGTGTAAGCATTCCTTCATATAAATTAACTCAGCTTATGTTCCTTATTGCGTAGCTGTATTTCAGGGGAAATAGAACTCTGTATTATGCAGACTATCCTCATTCATCCCATTCACACGGCAGTTCTACACTTTGGGTCATGTGTGTCTACAATTCTTATACTGCCAAAACTTGCCTTGACTGTGCCCTATGACTGGCAGTATTCACACTTGCACTAGATGATTTTTGAAAAATCCAAGAGGGGAGAAACACAAGGAAAAGTAACTATTGATTTCCCAGGTGCCTGGGAGATACTTCTGGCTGTGAGATTGTGCTGGTTTGGCAGCAGTGCTTCAATCTGTGCTGTTCATAGGAGCATTTGCAGTTGGCACGTGATATTCTTTGTAAGATACCTACATAGCTGCTGGGCACATTTTTTTACTTTATAAATTACTGAAATAATGCAGCTGTTCTGGAGTACAGGTGAAACTGTTCAGATACCTGCCGTCCTGAAAGCAAGATTTTGTACAAATTGCTTTAGACAATGCTGCACTGCATGCTTAAGTGTGGAGGAACAAAACTAAAAGAACAGAAGGTGTGAAAAATGTGGAGTGGTAGTAAGAACAAAGATATTTTCAAAAGGTTTAAAAAAGTATGTGTAAAGCACACCCTTATCTAGTCTGTGGCTCTTTAAAAAAGAAACAAC